>OV050030.1:345030976-345630976 GCA_920105625.2 Clusia tigrina
TTTTTCAAGATAATCGATGAGCATCCGTGTGCATCCCAAAATACAGTGGCCATAACCTTGCCAGCCGACTTCACTGCCTTCGCCTTCTTCGGAGTACTTCCACCAGCTTCCACCCATTGTTTCGATTGATTTTTGGTTTCAGGTGTGTAGTGGTGGACCCACGTTTCATCAACAGTTATTAATCGACGCCAAAAATCAACAGGATTACGCTTTATCATGTCCAAACACCGCTGTGAAGTGGTCTGTCGAACTCGTTTTTGTTCGACACTGAGCAAACGCGGCACCCATCTTGCCGATAGCTTTTTCATATGCAAATGTTCATACAAAATGTGGAACACACGTTCATATGATATGTTTACCATTTCAACAATCTCAAGCAACTTGACTCGGCGATCATTCATAACGATATCGAGGATTTTCTTGATATTTTCTTCAGTAACCACCCCTTTTGGCCTTCCTGTTGATGGTATTGTTGCAGTGCTTGTTCGGCCGCGTTTAAATTCAGCAATCCAATATTTTACCATGTAATCTGACGGAGCAGACAAACCGTAATGTTTATCGAGCTTTTCTTTTGTCTCTTTCGCCGTTTTCCCATTCAAATAATAATCACTGCACGTAATTCGCTTTTTTCCATTTTTCAAGAAACACAAAAGTTGCTTACTTCAAACGACTACAACAAAAAAACTAATCGATGAATTTGGGTGAAATTTTAACAGCGGACGTTTGACAGATCGCAGTTTCTAAAAAAAAAGTTTTTGTGTTAGTGCTGCCATCTAGCGCTAGGTAGCTTCAATATCAATCCGCCCTCGAAATATCAATCCATTAACGAAATATATGTATTTATATAAAAATTCGCTTAAAAATATTGTTTAGGTCGTAGATCGTTATAGAAATGTGACAATAGTGGGCGTGGCTGTAAAAATACTCTGGCCATTTTATATATATATATATATATATATATATATATATATATTATATATATATATATATATATATATATATATATATATATATATATATATATATATATATATATATAAAATGGCCAGAGTATTTTTACAGCCACGCCCACTATTGTCACATTTCTATAACGATCTACGACCTAAACAATATTTTTAAGCGAATTTTTATATAAATACATATATTTCGTTAATGGATCTTTTACAGGAACCTAGTAATAAATAACACTACATTACATTATTTCTATAGTCGAGATTAAGCTGAGTTGGTTCTTAAATTTGCTACAGAATTGTTCTTTGGGATCAGGACAATGTCGCTTATTGATTAGCCTATTTTCAAGCTTCATGTGTCCCGTTTGTCTGCGTAATGCAACGATAAACAACTTTAAATAATATTCCACTTGTTCGCGTCATTGGCAAGTCCTCTCTACGTTCACAACACTGGCGTTCGTTTGCAGACAGTGAGTGAGAGAGTCTACACTCTCGCCTTTAGAAGTTTGAGACGTACTTATTTTTGTCTTTTTGACTGTGAAGCTGAACACACCGTCGAACTAGACATAATTTGACAAAACTAAATATGCCTGACTTCATAATCAATTATGTTTTTATTTTTATTGTCATTTACTAGAAAAATTACAAAGTTAATTAAATTAAATGTATTATATAAAATTCTGCTTTGCGTGAACTCCACCTATCATCGAATATGTTATATGAAATTTCCTTTATATACTTGATAATAGCCATATACGAGTATATTGGTTTATTTTTTATCAGTTCATAGTTCTTTCAAATGGAGTCCACATTATTGATCCTTACCTTCATTACCTTCAAAAACTTGCAGGTCCATTACGCAATCTAGTAACTTTTAAGGGTTTCCAGATATTCTTCTATTCTTGGGGCTACTAAAATACCTACAACTTGTTTTGGAGCTGCATAACTTACTAGTTGAGCAACACGGGTTTCTAAAATACGAAGTTGATCAATTTGAGCATTAATTGCACCTGTAAGTTGAATGATGCTTTGTTGCAATTGTTCCGTATCAATGCACTAATTTAAGAAACATGGAGTTTGCCAAAGACACATATGAAAATAGCAATTTTAAAATATGAATTTACAAAATATTTTGCCTTTAATAACAATTCTAAAATATGATTTTCTTAAGTATTTTGATACTTATTTGTATGTTGTTATATCCCAATGTTCTTATTTTTATTGCGATATAATAAGTTGCTAGCAATATTCTTATATGAATTGCAATAGTTTCGCCCTTGATATGTGTTTTAGCTTATTGTTAGTAAAATATTTAATTGAGACTCGCAAAACTATAAGCATTCCTGTCTCTGAAAGTTTTGTTAAAGTCCTTTTCAAGTAGAACTCAGGGTCAAGCTCCGTAACTTACGCCAGGAGTGTTTTGATTGGTTCAGGTTATCAATATTCTTTGGTCAATTTGTTGCTTCAAATTTTGTTCACATATTATCCGCAAATTACAGTTATTTTTTCCCATCTACCATGCCCTCTTCTTTATTTTGAAAGTATTTTTACAAATTTAGTAGTTATGTTTCGCTTCTACCGTGCTTTCCCTTATTTTTGACAGAGTGTTTAAAATCGTATAAGTTTTCTTTCACTGTTGTCAGGCTTCCTTATTTTTAGAAGGACTCCATTCACAGGAATTACCGATTTGCTGCCATGGTTTATTTTCCACAAGGACTTATTTTACTTGCAGGATTCCGATAACTTCGTGCGTCAATTATTGGTTTTAAGCGCGGTTCCACCAATAAAAGCACAATTCACCTTTGGTTTCAGTTATATACACTAGCTTTATTGATTAATTATCAGCTACTTTATAATTAATTTTTGCTTATTGCTAATTCTCTAATAAACTATATTTGCTTACTTGTTAATGTATTTTTGCTTATTACTAATTGCCTACAACAATTCTGGTGTCTGGGTTACTTCCTTTTACTTTGAATTTTCTGCACTTATTGCAAGGTGTGCAATATTTGACTCTGGAACAAAGCTATTGAAATGCATTTTGGAAGCTGCGTGATAACTTGGAAGCAGCGTGATAACTTGTGCAAGAGCAAAATCGAAGACCAAATAAATAAAAACGCAACAACAAAACAAAAAGTGACTAAGTGAAGATTTTTTAAGAGATTACACTGAAGCAATTTTATTTGATCTAGGGTTCGATAGTGTTGGGTAGTGAACATTTTTTGATTAGCTAATCAAGAACAGAACAGATCGTGTCATTCGTGGAGTTCAATTTCATGATACAGGCTCAAATCTATTTTCTCTGACTAATCCTGCAGCTTGCGGAAAACTTTTGACTTAATCTTATATATGAGTATCAATTGAATTCAGTGGTATCACAATGCTTTTAAGTTACCAATACCAATTTTAGAAACTTCAGTACCAAACATTTCCGTAAATAGGTATACTCGTATAAAGACATCATCGATATGTCTTTGCGAGATTTCTGTACAGACTCTCGAAATAAAAATAAACTGTTTGCCGGGAAAACAATTTTGTTATGTGGAGATTTTCGGCAAATATTTCAAGTTGTCCCACATGGTACATGTTCCGCCTTAATTGAAAATTGTGTTACTGTTTGGAATGAGCTTGCTTCTTTCCATAATGTGACTGTCACCGAAAATATGAGAACCAGACCAGAGGAATTCGAATTGAATTGAAAAGAATCGGTAATGGCGACGTAAGAGAATTCCCAGAGTATGGACGAAATATGATCGAAATACCGCAACACACGGGACGTCTGTTCCATAGTGGGCGGCTCCTGGTTCTCCTGACTCCTATAGGAGACTAGTACGCTAACGACAACGGTCAAACCAGGTACGAACTAGGAGGTAAGAAGATGGAGTATATTCGAGGTCCTGAGACAGGCGGAATACTGTCTGCAAGACAGCGAAAAAGAAGACTACAGAGGTGGAGTAAAGCCGCAACAGCAGCTGGGGTGTTTCCTCGAGCTCCATTCATTTCTATGCCTGTGACGGCAGCGGGGAAGCGTGAAAGAACAGACGATAACTCGTCTACCATTGCACATTCTTCTGGTGCCAATCGGATGTCTGTGCAGGAAGATGGGAATAGCAGAGAGGCAAAGAGGAGGAAGGTCGCAAGATCAGAATCTGATCTGCCCGTATGCTCGACCCAGGTGCCTACATGCCAGCCTCCTCCTGTAAAGGAGGTGGCAGAAGGACCTCTAAACAAACCGGCGATACTCGTCAGTATACCTCTAGTGACTCATTCGCAGGATTGGCAGCTACAGCTATGACGGTAGAGATACGTGCCGACAGACGGGATGGTCTCCTGTCCAAAGAGAAGGTAGACTATATCGACTGCTACCTCTGGAAGGCCATCGGTGAGTCGAAGGACAAACCGAAGTTCGAGACGGTGCGTGTGGAGGGTTGCGTTATAAACGTGCAGTGTTCCTCTATGTCTTCCCGAGAATGGCTGACTAAAGAGGTGGCTGAAATGCGAAAACTGCAAATTCGTACTCACGGACGGTTTCAGTAGCAGGTTGGTAACGGGTCCCTCCCGCAAACCAAGCGAAATACTCGCACGTATCCATGAACAGAACGAAGAACGAAGAACCATAGAGGCTCTACTCGTATATCAGCGTGAATTCAGCTTCCAATAAGGCAACGAGTTCTCACCTGGTGTTAGGTATCGATCTGGAAGGTCCTACGTTCCAGATATGGATACCGTCCTCACATACATCTTAGACATTTAACTTTCCGCGATCAAGATAATGAAAGGGATAGGGCTAAAAATTAATTTCGGTCTTAAAATAATTATCTTACGACTGAAATTATAGTCTTACGACTGAAATTATATTTACGCAAACTAACTTTCAACATAGCAAATCGTCTACTGCTTTACTATTCAGTAGGCACGCGAAAATGGATACAAGCCCCCAAATAATATTAATCCAAGAACCATTGGTGTGTTATAAACGTATCTGTGGGCTAGGAGGAATAAAATGGGGGAATATCCCTCATTGCGAAGGGAATGATAGGCCGGGTGCATGTACTATCATGCCATGGTTTATTGAATGCACGATGCTTAGACAATTCTGTTCTCAGGATGTCGTTGCAACAAAAAGGTACAAACTGGGAGGGAACATGGTAGAGGCAGTTAGCGTCTCGGCCTACCTGCCCTACAATTCAATGCTTCCCCCACCATCAAGGGAAGTCATAGAGGTCACTCAGTATGCAGAATCCAATGATTGAGATCAGACTGTGGGCTGTGACGCAAATTCACAGAACACAGTATGGTGTAGCACTAAAAAGAACTCTCTGGGTAACAAGATGTTGGATTTTATTCTGTCTTCAGCTTTAGCGATACACAATGTGGGTAACAAACCGACCTTTTTGACACAAAAAAGACTATCTAATAGGTTTCCGACAGATCAAATAAAACAGTGCAAAGTTCTGGCAGAAGTATCTCTCTCGGATTGAATTTCGACTTGACGGTGACAAGATAATAGTGGCGGAAGGTCGAAATCCACAAAAGGTGGACAGGGGTTTCTTGGGTTCTTATTGACGAGAGAATTCACAGGTTTCTTGAACCATAGCGAAAATGGAAGAGGCGAGCCAACGGGTAACGAGCATTTTGATAGAATGCCATGAAGAAGTGTGTCCGTTAGGAATGAGCAGGCAGGGAGGAGCAGATCCATGCTGGAATGATGAACTTTCAAAATACCGAAAAAGGTCCAGAAAACTTCTGAATAAGGCTTTATAAACCCGAAAAGAAGAAGACTGAACTGAATATCGAATAGCGCCGAAAATCTTTAACAAGAACTTTAGGTGTGCCAAAGTGAACTCTTATAGAAATTTAGGCTGGACTCTCTTGTCAGATCTGATAGTTCTTATACCAATTCAATGGTTAAATCTTACAATACCCTCCTGAAAACCCACTTCCCGGGTCTCATAATCATTACTGACACAGGAACTAAAGTGGATGATGACAGTTCGAATGGTGGAATCACCAGACGAAACTGGTATACGGTATCAAAAATTGTGACGGAGGAATTAATCAGGTTTTCTCTTTGCTCTTTTGACAACTTTAAGGTACTTAGCCCTGATAATGTACGAGTATATCCAATAATATTAAAGAGAGAAGGGGACTAGTTTAATAGGGCATTGAAAAAGATCTACATTGCTTGTCTTGCTCTGGTTACACATTCCATAGTGGGAAGTCATTCGAATCAGCTCTGTACGATCTAGTTTGTAAGATCGAAACCGGGCTGGAGACTGGTGAATACACAATGGGGGTATTTGTGGATATTGAGGGGGCTTTCGATAATGCTACCTTCGACTCTATGTGCTCGGTTGCTGGATGACATGGGGTGAAAGAAACTAATGTCAAGTGGATACATTTCATGTTGTCAGAAAGGCTGTTCACTGTTGGAGAGACAAGCGACAATTTTACTGTGACGTATTCTCTCCTCTTCTGTAGTGTTTTGTGGTGGACTCTCTTCTGACTGAGTTACAGAACCATGAAATACACATCCAAGCATATGCGAAGATGTATATGCACTGGCATCAGCAATGTCCCTTAGGACTGTATGTGCAAATGTACAGATAACTGTGGACAAAATGGAAGAGTGGTGCACTTCCCCAGGGACTTACTACTAATCCGAGTAAGAGAACTGTGGTGTTATTTACACGAAAAAGAAAATTGGTAGGGCTTAAACTACCAGTACTAAGAGGTGTAAATATCTGTCTTTCCAGGGAAGTGAAATATTTAGGCGTTGTTCTTGATAGGAAACACACGGGACCAAAAATTATTTGGGCAGTGCCAGTGAGTGTAATTTGGCTGTACACAGCGTTGGTAAGGCCAATAATTTTATATGCTGCTGTGGTCTGGTGGCGCAGAACTGGGGTTAAGTCCACATGTTTGGGAACTTAACTGCTAACGCTCTGAGTGCTTTGTTGAACTTGCCACTATTGGGTCTTATGATTCAACAGGAGGCGATGAAAACAATTTGTCGGTTATATTCCTACGGATATTGGCACGACGACAAAAATTTTGGGTGCAGGGTGATGTTCGAGAAGCTGTCCGAACAGCACCCGTTGTTTTTGGCACCGAAGGACAAACTCTTACCTAGAGTTTCTTTTGGGAGAAAGTATAAAGTCAGCTTCCCGAGAAGAGAGCAATGGATAGATCCAGAACTACTTATTGGGGATCCGACAAAAACTCTCTTCACCGATGGCTCCAAAACTGAAAAGGCAACTGGGACTGGCTGGCATCTGAATGAAAATGTCAGATGGTTTTCGGCTATAGGAAATATGGCAACGGTATTCCAATCGGAAGTGTTTGCTATACCGAAGGTAGCGGAATGGGTAATTGAGAAAATTTGCCGCGGGAAGGAAATTATAGTCTGTAGTGACAGTCAGGCTGCATTGAAATCCCTAGAAAACACGTTAACCACAAATTGTCCAAGAATGTAAGTCAAGAAGAACTTGCTTGAATTTAATTGGGTTCCGGGTCACTGTGGTGTTCAGGGGAAGGAATTAGTTGATTAATTTGCAAGCCGTGGATCTGCGGGCACTCCAATGGGACCAGAGCCATTTATATTTATAAGTTTAGCAAGGGGTATGGATTTGATCAGGATCCATGTGAATAATATTCACAAACACCGATGGTGCCGTTTAGTTGCCTGCAAAACAACCAAGTGCTTCCTAGAAAGCCCCAAGTGTAGAGTTGCAACTTTCTTTCTGACATTACGAAGGAAAAATCTTCTATCATTGGTTGGGGTAATCACAGGGCATGATGCTCCATGGGGTCATGATATGGCGACCATAGGCATCATCGAGAATCCGAACTGCATCTCCTGCCTGGAGCAAGAACAGTACGGCACAGAACATTTTCCCTGCTCTTGTCCTGAGTTTGCCAAAATGAAGAGGTGCATATTGGGTTCAGATGCTTTGGGAATGGATAGTGTTCATTCATTATCCCTGGTCAGACTTCGGAGGTCCATAAAAGAGTCAAAGAAGTTTGAAAATGTCTAACTTCCTTTTCAAAATCCTCTATATCCCCCATTCCCTAAATATTTGTCCCGGCTTAATACAATGGGCATCAATACCTGCGTGCTTGGAGGCCTTTTTTTCGGCGGTTCTGTGGCCTACCCACTTATATCTATCTATCTAGTTGGAAATGACAAAATATAATTGATGTATTATTTGGGAATATTACGGAAAGTATTTTATCAGAAAGCATTTTGAATTCCGCTGATGGGGGAAAAAGGTTATTATAGCTGCGACAAAATTATTTTCGATAATGAAGTCAATAATTATCAAGTGGAATTTTTAAATTCCATGAATGCTAGTAGTGTATCCCCAAATAAAATGACATTAACCGTCAATTGGATTGTTCTCTTGATAAGATATTTAAATGCAAAGATAGTTTTGCTTAATGGTACAAGATAAATGTATTATTCACCTCCGCATTTATTTTGGAACTTTGATGCGTTTTCCAACAAACGCAATACCCAATTATTCCTGCTTTCGCCATGACTGTTAATAAATCGCAAGGCCAAACAATCGATAAACTTGGCATTATGTTAAGAAATCCATTTATTCACGAATTATATAAAGATCATATATACAAACACAAAAAAAATTTACAGCTTTTAGTTACTCGTTGCCACTGCTCCGAGCGAAATCAGTTTTCAAATATTTTTACAATTTTTTTCTTAATAATACTTAATATTCATATAATTATCGCAAATAATTTGCAATTTTAGAGTATCCTTCCTTGTAAGTCGGATGTAGCCGTCAATTTGTAATAAATTTTTTGTTAAAATATTTGGGTGCATTCCAAGTTTAGAATTATTGTTTTTAGCTAAGTTTACATCTCTTTAGATACCGTCGGGAGATTTAAATCATTGAGGATATTTGCGTTTTTAATGTACCAAGGAGTTTTGGTAATTATGAGTAATACTTTGGATTGAGCCCGTTGTAGTTTCTCAACTTTGGATTGTAACATTGTACCACAGAGTTGGACAACTTAAGTACATATAGGGTTTATTATGGTTTTATAGAGTCATACCTTATAATCCAGTTTGAGTTTGGATTCCCTATTTGGAAGCCAGTTTAGGTAAATCATTTTTAACTTTATCTGCATGATTTTAGTGTTTATGTGTTTTAACCAGGTTAGTCGACGATCAAGGTGCATTCCTTGATATTTTATATCGGAGCACTGATTTGTATATATGAAATTTATTTAAACTTTGATACATTTTTGTTAGTTCTAAATTCAAATTAGAAGATCCAATAAAAGAAAATACGAAAAAAATACTCATGCATGGGCAATTATACGTAGCTGCAAGCATGTCATTTGATGCGCTCAAGTTTTATAGATACTTATAAAGTATACTTATCTTTTGCAATTATGAAGAGTTTTATTAATATTATCAAAAAGAAAAATTAGTATTTTGTGTAAAATCTTTCTTTGGATATAATCAATAAATGTAGGGTCGCATGCTGCTAGAACGGAAACACCAAATATAAAATCTAAAGAGTTAACTTTGCTTATTGTGAAAATATTGAATTGAAATTGAATTTATATATATATATATATATATATATATATATATATATATATATATATATATATATATATATATATATATATAAATAAATTTCGTAAAAACGGAAGATAGAATATAAATATTTGTGACACTAATAACAAGGCCATTTAGCAAAAGATGAACGTGGTGGCACCGACCTGATGGCAAGTTAATAAATTTACAATGTAATTTAAGTGCCATAATTAAAAATATTTAATAATTATCATTTTTGTTTTAATTTAAAGGTCAAGTAATTTTAAAATAAACTGTATATTTTCCTACAATTTTTACCATTGGAGGTCTGCTGAAGAAGTGTACAGATGCAAAAAGTAGTCAAACCTGGAAAACTCTTTCGGGATTAAGACAGTCCAAAGCTCTCTGGGAGACTTTAATCCTAAAAGAGCTAAGGAGTTAATAAATATGTCACGGAGTAAATTAAGAATCATCACAGGCATTTTAAACGGACATTGTAGAGTGAACTACCACTTTGAACCAGTTGGGTATATCCTCAGACGCCATCTGTCGATTCTGTGGAGAAAGTGACGACACTTCACTGCACCTGATCACAGACTGCGGGCTATTGGCACACAATAGACTCAGGAGTTTTACAGATTATATCTTAGATATGAGCAAGATCCCTCATGTTAATTCCTCCAAAATATATGAATTCCTGTCGAAAATTAACCTGAATGAAGATTTATAGATGAGACTATCCTCATCCTTCAAATAAATAGGGGCATCACAATAGATCTTTCAGGTCACAGTGTATAACACCTTTAAATATATCTAATATAATCTTATCTACCTTAAATTTTAACAAAATCATTATAATTAAAAAATAAATGAAATGAAAACTAAATTTTGTTTATATGGTCTAATATCAGCCAGTGGGCGACCCTAGTATATATACGAGTATATATATATATATATATATATATATATATATATATATATATATATATATATATATACATATATATATATATATATATATATATATATATATATATATATATATATATATACATATAATATATGTAGATACGTATATATTTAATGTATGTATGTATTCAGACACTACAAATAGTTTTGTTACACATTTCACGTTATAGCTTTCCAAATATACATATGTACATTTGTATGTGCAGTATATTTTACTGTGCGTCAGATATATTCACGTAGTTTGATATGGAACAATTATAACAGTGACCTCTTACAGTTTCGACGACGCATATATGTAGAAGCAAGCCTATGTTGTGTATTCACGGTGATAGTGAAATGGAAGAAAAAACATCAGCGGAGCTAACATGGCTAAAGTATCAAATTTCATCCCTACAAAAATAAATGCATTAATCTTAAAACAGATATTGCTTTGACATATGGCTTAATCTTTAATATGACAATGATCATAATTTATTTTTATGGGTTTTGAAAATTTGTGTATACATGGTTATGTACATATGTACATACCTATATGGATACATATTTCTTATTTTACACATGTTCACGGTTTGCGTGAATTACTTATGGTGCCATTTGTGTATAGTAGGTTCCAGTGCTTGGTAGCATATAAATGTATACCTTCTTAAAACATTAAAACTAACTTTATATAAATACATACATACATAGCAAAAGAAGTAAACATGAAGTTGGGATGCTTTATAAACAATTCATATTCTTACGTTTTGTTAAATAGAAGATATTTCTCAATAAAATGTCCTGATAACTTTTTAAGTATACATGACAAAGTAAATAAAATTGAAAATAGAACATGAGATAACAATTCGGTTACAGTATCAGGATATGATGTTTTAAATGTGGAAAATGGACTGAATATAAACAGTGCATTTAAGAGTTACATATGTTAATCAAAATATGGGTATATACTACACTAAATGAATTCAACTAGGCTTCATTTCGGTCAGGTATCATAATGATATCTATCATATATGATGCCAAATATGTTAACTATAATACTGATTTAAAGTTTACTGTCATATATGATATCATATATGTCAACTATCATACTGATATCATATTTTACTGTGTTATATGATATTATATATGATAACTCTCATATCATGGTTTGTTATGTACATGTGTACATATGTATGTTTGTATCTGACACAAAATTGAAGATATGAAATTTGTATGCGACTATACATCAAACAAAAATTATTTTTTCTAGAAGATTGAATGCTATTTATTTATGATAGTATGACAATTTCAATTAAAATTTTTGAGTTATTTAAAGAAGTGCCTTAAATAAATTAAATATATATACGAATTGACTATTACCATTTCAAAGAGGTATTTCAATTGTTAATTGTTTTATATTACAAATAACATTCAAAGACGATTCAATACCAAGTAGATTCTGACATAAAATCTAAATTAGGTTGTACTTGAAAACATCTTTTTTCATTGAGGGTAATGTCAAGGTTGATGATACACCTGACTTAGAAGTATCTCAGTCTACTCTTACATGTATTATAATATATTCTGCTATTGATACAATGTATATAAATAATTATATCAATATTTATACAGGTGCTATATTGAGACCCATGAAAATTACTTCTGAGGACATTGCGCAGAAGGACCTCGACGATTTAGAGTATGATGGGCTGGAAAATTTAGCTGATATATATGCCATAGACTACGCGATGATATCCTTAGCAATTCATTTAAAACCAATGAGGATCCGTCGCTCTTAAGTGAATCCAGTTTATCAAGTGGCAGTCGTGGAATTTGTGAGCAGTCTCAATTTAATATTTGTTACTTTAAATGGAGAAAATCTCCTTATAATAATTGATTTTATTAAAAAACATTTGAAGAAGCCGCAGATATTAATAGTAATATAAAACTTAAGAAATTATCCTTCAGAACAAGAATGTTTACAAAAATCAGAATTTATATAAAAAAAATTATATAAAATACACACGATAAAGAAAATGCACAAAAACATAAAATTAACTAAAATAGTTTCATTATTTTTTCTTTTTAACTAAACAAATCAAAATATATGCAATGTGTACATTTTTTTTCACAAATCGTAGGCGAGTTTGACAACTCGCCATTACAAGTTTGATATTGTAACATAGATGCACAAAACGAAAATTTTGTGGTCCTCTATCAACGCAATCTTTGTATTTTATCATTCTTGTGTCACAGCCGCCTGGATATAAAGCGGAGTGTTCAACTAACATACATTTTGTGAACAAAAAAGTGAACATTGCTGTGAAGTAATAAAAATTGCAAGATTTATTAGTTTATATATACATATAAGAACTACGTGTACTGAAAATCTCTTAGCGGAAGGAGGCTTCGTCGAAATTGATCCTGCGTTGGAGTCTAACACCTCCTTTATTTTGTAACTCCTCGCATATTTTATATAAAGAAATACAACTCTTAAAAACTCGTAAATTCTCTCTGTCGATGGAATCAGAGCTGTGCGCAGTTTATTAGCATAAAACCAATCTGGATTTAAATACAACTCCACCAAGGCGATCGGTCAAACACCCTCCATGGAGTTTAAGCGCAGAGTCATTTATCGATAAACTAACAAGCTATGGTAAGGAAGGTACAAACTCTACAGTCTACAAGCAGCTCTTCCTAGACACTATTACACCACTCAAAGAGAAGAATTGGTCTCCGATATTCACTGATGGTTCAAAAATCCAGGATGCAGTTGCTTTCGCAGTCGTAACCGAGGATGGAACATATATTTCCAGAGGAATATTATCGCATGGATCTAGCGTTCTTGAAGCAGAAGCGTAAGTCGTATTATCCAGCCTACAATGGATTGAAAACAGAAAGGGAAAGTACGTCGTCTGTACTGACAGGCGATCGGTCTATGAGGCAACAAAAAATTATTCTAACAGTTTAGAGCATATAAAAAAAATAAAGCAATTGCTCACTGCAATGAACTAAAAAAAACAAAATCATGTGGATACCACGACATTCAGGTATATCTGGAAACGAGCTAGCTGACTTAGCAGCTAAAGATGCACTGAACTCTCCATTAGAATATTCTAAGCCATTCTCCAAAAAAAGTATTAATACTTCAGCCAAGAGATATACGAGGTGAGATCAAAAGATAACCGTTATTTTCATCTTTTCGTGAGTTACGTATGTTCGATTTTCGCATTTTTTTTTATGTTGGTACACATGTCTGTTATATATGTTGGCAATACCAACCATTTTGGATTGTCAGTTTGTTTTTGACAGATAAAAAGGTTAGTTGTGTTTTGGTGTGCTCTTCGATTTTGTACTATTCGAAGAAAATGGATCAAAGAAACTGTATTAAGTTTTGTGTAAAAAATGAAATTAAATGCGCAAGGACATTTGAAATGTTGACTGTGGCCTTTGGCGAGTCTACTATGAGCAGAACACAAGTTCAATTGTGGTATAACCGGTTTAAGGAAGGCCGAGAAGATGTGAATGACGATGCTCGTCCTGGTCGCCCGAGCAGTCCAACAACCGATGACGCAGTGAAGAAAATGATTTTGGATAATCGTCGAATCACTATCAGAGAGGTTGCTGATGATGTTGGCATATCGTTCGGCAAATGCCAAGCAATTTTTACGGATGTTTTAGGCATGAAACGTGCGGCAGCGAAGATTGTTCCAAAATTGCTAAATTTTGAGCAAAAACAACGTCGCATGGACATCGCTCAGGAGCTGTTGAACATCGTCAACGACGATCCAGATTTCCTCAAAAAGATCATAACTGGTGACGAATCGTGGGTGTATGGCTATGACATTGAAACCAAAGCCCAATGGAAACGTCCATATGAGCCAAGACCGAAAAAAGCGCGTCAAGTTCGGTCGAACGTAAAGGTTTTGCTGACAGTTTTCTTTGATTGCAATGGCGTGATGCATCATGAATTCTTGCCACAAGGTCGTACGGTCAACAAGGAATACTATCTTGAAGTTATGCGCCGTTTGCGAGAAGCAATTCGTCAGTAACGCCCAGAATTGTGGAAAAACCAATCATGGATTTTGCACCATGATAACGCACCAGCTCACACATCGATGCTTGTGCGTAATTTTTTGGCCAAAAACAAAACCGTTATCATGCAAAACCACCGTATTCACCGGACTTGGCCCCCGCTGACTTTTTCCTCTTTCCAAAACTGAAGACACCGATGAAAGGAAAGCGTTTTGCTACGATTGAGGAGATAAAAGAAAAATCGAAACAGGAGCTGTTGGCGATACCAAAAAAAGCGTTTCAGAAGTGTTTCGAGGATTGAAAAAAATGCTGGCATAAGTGTATTATATCTGAGGGGAATTACTTTAAAGGGGACAAGATAGTTGTTGATGAATAAATAAATACTTTTTGAAAAAATAACGGTTTCTTTTTGATCAAACCTCGTACATATTGATTTTGGATAGGTAAATGAGTATATAGTTAGTACAAAATGGGACCTTGAGGTACACTTGCAAGGCTGAACAAGCATTTTCCTGTTTTATCTGAAAAGATCTATCGTCAAGATAAGATGCCAGAATCTCGCAATATTTCATGGACAGAAGTGTCTTTTGTGTCAGTGCTAAATGCCATATTTTGTCAATGCTTGTGACAAGTAACGGCGGTGCACATTTGTCGAGTGGGCCCAATGGAGCAAGCTGATTCGCATATTGAAAGTGGGCACAAACAGTTCATCCCTCGGAGATGCATAAGCTAGCGCACACATAGACATAAACTGATTCTTCACATCAGACGGAAGTGCCGGATCAAATCCCATGAACAGCTCCCATTGGGCCTTATGTCAATATCACCTACAGACAATAAGGTAGCCTCGACTTAAGCGCTACCAATTCCATCTCCAAAATCTTGGAAAGCTTCGAGCTTCTTCTCTTTCACAGAATTATCATCAGACTCTTAATTTTTCCATTTGAGAGCAGCGACAACCAGATGAGTTAGTTAGGCGAATGTCAGCTTTCCTAAAGAAGTCCAGACCCAGTTCCTAGGAGATGAAACAACCACATTTAGTTAAGACAATTAACTTCTGCTTTATTAAAATGGAATTGCAAATAATGGTAGCTATGACAGTCCCGTAGGTCAAGATTGGGTTAGACGGAAAAGACGGCCCAGATACCTAACACCGCTGCACAATACTGACGGGGCTGCCTGAAAAAGAGAAAGTATGAGGGGTTCAATGCCAGCTCACTCCAGATATATGGAACAAAACACTCACTTGAGCAACTGACTCCTCGTCAGAGGGATCCTCCACCTGAGACTATTCGATCTCATTGACAGTAGCTACAACACGGGTAGCAGGTTTTGTCCGTTGTCCAGCCATATGAAAGCTTAGAGTGTTACGACACAATTGATTACATGAATCGGACCTCATTGGGGTTTGCATCGTCGCGCACCATTAAAACAGCGCACCGGTCCGGTGGCACCTCACTTCTTACCGACGGGGTTTAAGAACATTGGCTGGACTTAATAATAAACATTTTTAGAGTTAAGATTTGATTACTTATTGTTAGTCTAATTTATATTGAAGATACAATAAATAATAAATGACAAAAAAAAATTTCACAAAAAAAAAAAAAATAAAAAAAAAAAATAATATATATATATATATATATATATATATATATATAAATATATAAATATATATAAATATACATACATATATATATATATATATATATATATATATATATATATAAATATATAAATATATATAATTATACATACACATATATATATATATATATCTATATATATATATATATATATATATATATATATATATATATATATATATATATATATATATATATATATATATATATATATATATATATATATATATATATAATGTATGTATATTTATATATATTTATATATATATATATATTTTTATTTTCTTTCTTAAATTTTTTTTGTCTTTTATTATTTATTGTATCTTCAATATAAATTGGACTAACAATAAATAATAAATCTAAAGTAATCAAATCTAAACTCTAAAAATGTTTATTATAAAGTCCAGCCAATGCTACATAAAAAAATATAGTTTCTACGATTGCTTCTGTGGATGTCTTTCACGTCTCACCTAATCGGCTGAGAGCAAGGGTGTCCCTCCTTCTCAGCCGAGTGTGACCTCTATAATTTAGAATATTGCGGGCCAGTGGATTTGGGTGCAACTCAAGCTTCTTTATATACGTTGTCACATGTTTTGAAAACACATTTTTTACCATCGGGACGTTTAGATCTTTGTGAATGCACGAATTTTTGACATACCATGGAGCGGCTGTAATCTAACGGAGGATTTTATTTTGTCGCCTTTGAATTTTCTCTTTATTTGACGTTGAGGCGGTACCCCATAGCAGAATCCCGTAGCACCATATTGGTTTTAGAATCCAGTTGTATAGTAGAAGTTTACAGTATAGGCTTAGTGCCGAGTTTCTCCCAATAAGCCAGTTAATTTGAACTGTTTTTAGTTTCATTTGGATCAACTTTGCTTCTATGTGGGTTTGCCATGTTATTCGACAATCAAGATGAATACCGAGGTATTTAACCTCACTGTGTTGCGGTGTAGTCTGGGTATTGATATGGATAGGCGGGCATGTTTCCCTGCGCAATGTAAAAGTAATATATACACATTTTTGTTCGTTCACCTTTATCCTCCATTGTTGTAGCCATTTTTCCAACGGAGATATATATTCTTGTAATTTGCGGGATGCTTCTTGAGGGTTTTCGTGGACGCTCAGGAAAGCTGTATAATCAGCGAATGTTGATACGTGGATATTATTGCTTATTGGCATATCAGATGCGTATATCAAATATAAGATAGGACCCAAAATGCTGCCTTGGGGAACTCCTGCTTGAATCGGTTGAGCTGTGCTCAGAAAATACCTCCCTTGATGATAAATTTTCGTCCAGCTAAATAGTTTATAAATAGCTTATGAGTATTTGCGAGTAAGTTTTGCTTCAATTTCAAAATTAAACCATCATGCCGTACTTTATCAAAAGCCTGGGAAACGTCAATGAAGAGGGCAGAACAATATTTCTTTCTTCGAACGTTTTTCTAACTACGTTTACAAGTCTATGTGTTTGTTCACTAGTGCTATGTTTTCTTCTGAATCAAAATTGATGATCTGGATAGCATCCATTCTCATTTAATATGGAGGTCAGCTTACTCATAAGTAGTTTTTCAAATATTTTGACATGTTAGATAATAGGCTAATAGGTCTAGAAGATTCTGCTTTCGTATGGTCTTTTCCGGGCCTAGGTATCATGGTAATCAACGAAACCTTCCATTCAGTAGGATACTGTTGGAGGCGTAAAATAGCATTAAAAATAAAAATAATCATTTTTCTTACTATACGGGGCAGTTCTAAAAGCATATTATTACAGATTATGTCATTACCTGGGGCTTTCCTCGAGTTTAAGCCAGCAATAACGGTTTCAATATCCCGAATATTAAATCTCAGAGGAATCGCTGCTTCCGCGACCACTGTTGGCAGCTCAACTATATCAGCAGATATGTTTGAAGTGAAAACGGTTTTCAAATGGCTTACAAAAATATTTCCTTTTTCAGTATAAGTTCTTGCCCAAGCTCCGTCCAAAGTTCGTAGTGGAGGCTTACATATCGCAGGTTTTTTAAGTCCTTCTTTTTTCTGATAATAGCCATTCTACATTTACAGAGTGGATTCTATGGTATCTGATCTATCGATTGGTAGAAGTAGCATGTTCAACAGCTTGCTTGAGGATTGCATCTACCTTTCTAATAGAGCCATCTATATCTGCAAGCGTTCTTAACAGCGTGCAATGGGCACTGAAGTATTTGTTGTATTTCAACCAGTTAACATGTGTAACTGTCGTCGCCAACTCACCAGTTTATCGGGGGTTCCGTATGGTAACAATAGTGGGAGAATGAGTGGAAGATAATTCTAGTGAGGCCTCAACTAGAAACATTTCGCTGGGAACGCCCTTCACCACTCCAAAATCAATAACATCTGGAGTCTTTTTTCGATCTGATGGCCAGTAAGTTGGCTGTCCACATGAAATTACCTTTGACCCCATTTTAGAAATTGTATCAAACAGAACTCGTCCATTCGGGGTGATTAGCCGTGATCCCCAGAAAGTATGCTTAGCGTTGTAATCATCAGCTGCCAGAAAACGTCGTCCTAGTGATTTATAAAATTTACTGTATTGACTTTCTGTGATTGAAAATCTGGGAGGAGAATATATCGATGAAAACACCAAGTCCTGGTGGAAATTTTCGACGCAAATATTTGTTGCCTGAAGGTAATCCTCACGAGTGTCTCCCAGTGAATAGTGTTTGAGTCGCGACTTTATAAGTATTGCCGAGCCACCACAAGCTCTACCTCGGGGGTCCTTGGTGTCGTATAAAGTGTATCCATTTATTTTGAAAAAGCTTCTAGACGTCAAATGTGTCTCAGAGATCAGCATTACGTCAATTTGTTTATCCAATAGAAAATATTCCATTTCGATTTTATATTGGCGGATGCCGTTTACTTTCCAGAAACAGATTTTTATGGGTTCATGGTTTGATTAATACCGCCTGCAGCAGTGTAGATTGCATTTTCAACATTTCCTGCATCATGCAGGTCATGTTGATTGTAAAACTATTTACTGACTGAATTAAAGTATCTATTAAAGCTTGAAGACTACTAAAATTAAAGCTGTGGATTTCGTTTGCTGGTAGCTCTTTTTGCACTATAGTCTGGCTAGACTTAAAAACATTAGTGTATGAAAATTGACTGGAAGATGGTTGGGCTGACTGTGGGAAATTTGAGGTAAACAGATTAATGGGCTGTGGATGCATGATTGGATTTTGTGGTCAAAAATCGATTAACGTGCGCGTAAACAGGGCAGCCCCTATAGTTGGCAGTGAGATTTCCACCGCAATTGCTACATATTTTATTTTTGAGTCATCTTTTGGTTTGACACATTTGGCGGTACCATGTAGTTCCCCACACACTACGCAAACTGAGGGTAACTTGCAGTAAGTCTTAGTATGGCCAAATCTGGGCCGTTCAGGCATTGAACGGGTCATGCACGTTTATGCAGTTCTTCTACAGTAATTCTACGATGCAACAAATATTTTAGGTTATAAATGGGGTGAGGTTCGTTCTTCTTCAGTTTCATATCACCTGGTTCCAGATCCACCCGAAATAGTGGTTGTGGGACTCTGTCTCTGTTTCTGACATTGGTAACATTTTTAACTTTGAAGCCATTGATTTGCAACCCCCCCTTAACCTCCTCTGGAGCCACGCAGGAGTCAATGCCTTTTACAACAGTCTGTAGACACTTAGCGCTTTTTAGCTGGTAAGTGAAGAAATTTTTGTTTTATTCTTCAAAATCTGAAATAATTTTACGGTAATCATTTTCCTGGTTTACCTGGATTTTCGTTTCTAAAATATTTCCACATGTTACGTAGAACGCTTTTTTACCAATTAATGATATGAACTCTTTATTAGCTCGTTAGAGTTACGCTCTCTCAAATAAATCTGGGGTGGTTTACTCGAAATTTTTAGAGTGTTAGAATCATTCATGAGCATAACGCAAAATTTCACTATGAGTCTTGGAAGGAAATCTATGTTGCTGACGCTTTGCCACGTCAAAATGATAACTTGATAGAATTAAAATCAAATTCGGACTCAGCGACCATTCCTAATGAGAAATCACTAACTTGCACTATAGAAACTGTGGAAAAAGCAGTAAGATGCTTTAGAAACAAAATCAGTATAGAAGAAGAAAATTTCCCATCTACTTTTACACACATTTATAATCTTTGAGAAGAAAACGAGGTATATTATTTAGTATCACGATAGAAGTATCATTTTAGAATCTATTCAAGAGGTTGTAACCACAGATGCCGTAAATGCAGTTCATTCCGAGCTGGCTTACATACAACCCCGTAGTGCAGGAATAATAATTATTAATACAATTTTCATTGCATTTTTTCCAAATTACAAAATATCCACAAAAGCGAAATACAATATATCAGATCAGATAAAAATTACAATATCAAAAAGATCGATCCCATCATATGCAGGGGAAATACTGCCATTGACATTTTTTCCATTGACTCCAAATATTTCTTAGCGTGGATAGATACATTTTCTAAAGGTGTATGTGTACAACCTTTATCACCCAGAACTATCGTAGACGTTTTAATAATATTTCTATTATAAGTTTTAATAATATTTATGTCGCTCACTCTTAAAAAATACCGACAACTTGCGAACAAAGAACTCCAAAAGGTCCTCTGAAGGCAAAAACTAGTTCCATTTTTCAATGTGTCCAAAAGCTCATTGGCTACGTGTTGCTTATGCTTTATTGTGGAGAAGGATACAGCTGCAGGATGTCGCGTGATTTGTTTTATTACGACTCTCATTTCCTATCTTTAACAATTTACATCACAGAACTCTCGCTATGTGGACGAGGCATATTTTCGTGCCGCCCTAGCCATGGCTGCCTTGTATGAGACTGGGTTACTCGATGAGGTAAAGAGGTCACTTGATAGCAGATATTACAAGCAGGATCAGTGACGGCACTAAACCTACCAGCAGTTCAATGAGGAATCAACGGATCGAGGACGCTTCATATTTAAAATGTGAAGAGTTAAGATGAACAACAACACGAGCATCGTTATCTTTTACAACAGTAGAAAGAGGAGCAGACTGCATGATTGTGAGTGGAAAGCGACAAAAGTAGAACAAGTAAGTTAAGGTACGACTCACATGTAAAAGAGATTTGGAAGAAGCGACATGAATAAAAGAGTGAATTTATATAAAGAAAGGTAGACCACGTGTCACATGTACTGAAAACTTATAATTTACATTTGCCATAACTTTAAAAAAACCACAAATTAGAATAATGCAACGATTTTCATTAATTATAAACTTATACTAACTTTTAAAGGAGGGATGGCAGACTGCAGACTTTTTAAGTTATGCAGGAGATATCAAAATAGGACGTATATACAAAAAACGCCTAAGTCAACTTCGCTTCTCTAAGTTCCTGCCTCTTAAGAATTAAAGCGCGGCTTATTCTTTTTACTTTTCAATTGACAATCCATTCTTTATTTATAATTCACTTGCTTATATACTACAAATTGGGTTACTTCCTAGTTGTCAGTTGCTCCACTCTTTCGTTTGAACAATTTTGCAATTGTTTACTAATAGGGTTATTGACTGACACACTTTTGTAAAATGCTGATCGTGCCTAGTGGTAAAAGTTCATAGCCGTTGTTCATTGTTTAAAGTGCGCACCTAATAGTATGCAAGTAACATTGTTTAGTATCAATTTTATTTTTTTATTAATTAATACCTCTTATATTATAAGTGTGCTTTAAAGACAGGCATGTTATTGTTAACAATGAATCCTTAGTGATATTGAAGTTTTGTTGATATAGTGAAGTTAACTCACAACAACGTTCCGTGACTGCGATTATTTGTTTGATTATCTCTTATTATGAATGCTAAAGTTAGCCGTATCATCAGCGAAAGTTGCTGTTGTTAAGTATTTATTGGTAGGCAGATCTGAGGTATATCGTAGATACAACACCGGACCTAGCACGCTTCCTTGTGGTACGCCAGCTTTAATGTCATAGCATTTAGAGTAAGCATTATTGTACCTTACCTTGAACTTTCTGCCCCTCTACGATTCTAATATTTGGTGTACTATTGTGGGCAACAGTTTTTTGATTTTGTAAATAAGCCCCTCGTGCCAGACCTTGTCAAACGCCTGAGTTACATAATGTTACTTACAGTATAATGTTAACTAACATATATGTTACATTAAGCATACTAATCTGCTACTAGAATTTTCAGTCTAAGTCTTAAAGTGGTTGAATATACAATAAACAATAATTAGGTTAAAAAAAATAAAAATCTAAAGATTTATTTGGCGCAGTCGAATAAGATTAAAATTAATATAATCCATATTAAGAAGCAAAAAACAATTGCATGCGAAATTTGTATTGTGCAACGTGACATAGACTAATTGTGATCCGAAGATCCACATTAAGAAACAAAAAACAATTGCACACGAAATTTGTATTGTGCAAAGTGACATAGACTAATTGTGATCCGAAGATCCACATTAAAAAACAAAAAATAATTGCAAATTAAATTTGTGCTGTGTAAATAAAAAATTACACAAAGTAAAAACGAAGAAATTCGACTTAACCTAAATTTAAAAAACGTGTGCAAGAAAAGCTTAAGCAAAGTAAAGCTCAAACAAAGCTGAAGCAAAGTAAAGAAAGAAATTATTGTAACAAAAGAATAAATTATAACAATAAAATACAATGTCACTGCAACTGACAATAAACGATCTAATCAACGATGCTCCTCACATTCACGAATTCAGAGGCGACTATTCATATGCTCTGTCGTCATTCCTACGAGAAGTTGACATGGTTCTACATTTTTTTAGCCAGCACCCCACGGAGAAAGCTTACGTATTGCAACGAATCATTATCCACAAAATACAAGGAAAGGCAATTCATGTGATGCGGACACTTGGATCGAATCCATCGTGGAACGAAATAAGAAACGCACTAGTAAAAAATGTCGGACCAAAGGAACGCTACAACCAACTCCTCCAGGAAGCATTTATGGTGAATTAGAAATATAATAGTAAACAATGTTACGAGGACTTAAATTTAATATTATGTAAAATTAATGAAAAATATGAATATGATCCTCAAAAACCTACTGAATTTAATCCTGTAAATGTAGACAAAATAATATTACGAACCTTTATAAATAGTACCAATGTAAACTTTGCCTCCGTAATTATAAATAGAAATATTACAAATATAAGAGAATCATATGATCTATTAGAATCAGAAGGTATAATAAGAGATAAAAATCAAAATAATAATAACTCTTTTCAAAATTCTGGACAAAATCCAAAATATTAATAACTTTGCTCAAAATTCTAGACAAAATCAAAATAATAATAATTCTGCTCAATATTTCAGACAAAATCAAAATAATAATAATTATACAGTAAATTCAAGTCAGTGCAGAAATAATGATAATAATAATTATGCAGTGAATTCAAGCCAGTATAGAAATAATAATAATAATTCCACTCAAAACTCAAGACAAGAAAGAACTTCGCCAATGGAAGTCGACCATTTACAGACGAAACGAAAAACAAAATTTTTATTTGGAAGCCCAAAACAACCACTTCCGGTAGTCGAATTAACAATAAATAAAGATAAAATAGTAGCATAAATTGGCACGGGATCGACAACCTCGTTACTCGATTTTAAAAAATTGACACAGTACAAGAGGTTGCCCTTAAAAGACCCAATAACATTTAATGCACTAAATAATATCACAACAATAACACACGAAATTATAACAGTTGTACCTTCCGAATTCAATATGGAAGCAACAATGTCGTGGAAGTTGACCGAATTTAAAAACAAGAAGTTTGATGCTATTTTAGGGATAAATATTCTTAAACCAATGAAAGCTATTGTAAATTTAAATACCGAAACTTTAATTATAAATAATGAAAAAAGTAATTTTTTTGAAAACATGTCCATTTGAGTTTGATCAAATTTATAATTTGGAAAAAATTCAGTTAAATGATAAAATCCCTAACCGATAGACCAGATTATACAAAATTAATTAATTAATTAAATCGTTATCCACAAATACACGAACAGGAAATTTACAATCAAATAAATAATATGTTAGAACAAGGTATTATAAAGGAGAGTAACTCTCCTTATAATTCACCACTATGGATAGTCCCGAAGAAATTAGATAATTCAGGAGAAATGAAGAATAGAAGAAATGGAGAATAGTAGTAGATTATCGAAAACTAAACGAAATCACTGTTCCCTATACCTAATATAGAGGATATATTAGATAAATTACCAATACTTTTCTATTGTAGATTTGGCGAAGGGTTTTCACCAAATTTGTTGTTAAGCAAGAATACCAGCGAAAACTGCTTTTTCCACTCCTCGCGGTCACTACGAATTTACTCGAATGCCATTCGGATTAAAGAACGCACCTGCAACATTTCAACGGGTAATCAATTCCGTCCTAAAAAACGATATTAATAAGAAATGCGTTGTTTATCTAGTTGACATACTTATATTTTCCTCAAGCTTCCAAGAACATGTTAATGATGTTAATAAAATTTTGAATAGACTAAGGGAAGCAAATTTAAAAATTAAAGTTCTTTCGTAAACAAACTCCATATCCTTACCCTCGAAGGAGTAAAATCTAATCCGGTCAAAATAGATGCTATTTTAAAAATCCCACTACCCAGAAATACGAAAAAGATCAAATTTCAAGTGTCACTGGATATTGCAGAAAATTTATAAAGGACTACTCAAACGTTGCTTTTCCCCTTATTAAATTCTTTAAAAAAAATGCCAAGGTCAACCTGGACGAACCAAATTTTATAAACGCATTCGAAAAATTCAAGAAAATAATTACAGAAGCTCCAGTTATAAAATATCCAAATCTCTCCAAACCCTTCGAACTCATTACAGACGCTAGTAATGTTGCTCTAGGAGCAGTTTTACAACAAGGCGGTCACCCGATTTTTTTTGCTAGTCGAACACTCAATGCTCATAGAAAAAAATTTTCCACAACGGAAAAAGAACTTCTAGCTATCGTTTGGTCAACCGCGTATTGCCGACCATATCTTTACGGTGTTAAATTCGATATACTTTCCGATCACCAACCTTTAAGGTGGCTTTTAGTAAAATCGCAAGGAAGAGAACTTAATTCAAGATTGTACAGGTGGCTCATTAGGTTAAGCGAATTCAATATAAACATACAATACATAAATGGCAACAATAACCATGTAGCCGACTTCCTAAGTAGAATTCAATTCGATGAAACATATGTTTTATACAATTCATACGGATCCCTCCACAACAACATCGACGACTTAGAAAGCACACATTCACAGGCCGAAGAACTCCACAACCACATACATATCCTCGAATCGGCGGTAAATCGTTTTAATTCGCAAATAATTTTAAGATGAAAAGAAGATAGATATCGAAATAAAACACAACAAAAAGAATTCCAATGACATCGATAATAATTTAGAAAATATTCTCACAACTAAAGGGAAAATTGGTATTTATACGGAACTAGATGACCACAAATACAACATGCTTCAACTGAAAATAATAGACCTCTTCGATGGAAATAACAATGTGCAATTTGTAAGGTGTTCATTTCATGTGAAAGATTTAGAAACCGATAAGGAAGTATTTAAGGAAATCGAAAGATATCAAAAAAACGAGACAGGTCACTCAGGTATTAACGAGAATTATGAAGGTTTAAAAAACTAATATTCTTTCCTAAACTCAAAGATTACGTTCAAAAATACGTAAACAATTGCAACATTTGCCAGCAGTGAAAATACGACCGTAATCCTATTAAAGACAAATTTAAACTCACAGAAGCACCAACTGACATCAAACAAATTGTACACATGGACATTTACACTAACTCAAAAAGTAACTTCCTTACATTTATTGGTCGGTTTTCTAAATTTGCCACAGCTTTCTATCTTGAGGATCGCAATAACCAAACGATCATAGAAAAATTACGTTTATATATAGGTCACAAAAAGGCAATTTTAAGAAATTAATAACTGACAATGAATTTAAAAGCGTAAATATACAAGACTATTTAAGAACCGAAAATATTGAGCTGCATTACGTTAAATCGAACAATCATACTGGTAATGCCGATATTGAAAGGCTTCATAGCACTTTGTCGGAAAGAATAAGAGTACTCTATTTAGAAAATAGAGAATTGAGCATTAAAGACAAAATGAGCAAAGCCGTCGAATATTATAACAACAGTTTTCATTCCGTAAATAAAGAAAAGCCAATAAAAATAGAACAAGGAAATTGTAATAAAGAAATTATTTACAAAAATATTGTAAGAAACAAAGAAAAATACTCAGAAGTAAGGAACAGAACTAGGGAAAGTTTCTCAGAAACCAGAGAAATAAGTTATATTAAAAATTATAAATCGTTAAGACATAAACAAGAACCAAAATTCAAAAGAAATAATTTAAATAATGTTCATAGTTCAAATATAAAAAGAAAACGAAAATATGAAAGCGGATAACAAGAATTTATATACGTATTTTCAAAAAAAAAAAAAAAAAACAAATTATAAAATAATATTATATATCCTCAGACTAAATTCTACGAGGGGTGAGTTACTAGAATTTTCAGTCTAAGTCTTAAAGTGCCTGAATGTACAAAAAAAAGGATTAGGTTAAAAAAAATAAAAATTTGAAGATTTATATCCTGCGCTAAAGAAGCCTGCGCCAAAGACGCATGCGTCAAACACGGGTGAACAATATAGCTTTTTGTCGAATGCTTTTTTATCTCGTTCACTATTCGATGAACCTGCTCTATTGTACTATGGTGTTCGCGGAAGCCACATTGGTGAGTGGGGATAGTGCGTTTTTCGTTTATATGCGGCATTAGTTTTGCAAGAAAAAGCCTTTCTAGGAGTTTTGATAAGATAGGCAGGAGGCTAATCGGTCTATATGATGACGATTGGGAGGGGTCTTTTCCTGGTTTCGGGATCATTGAGATTACTGAAATTTTCCAGGCATTAGGAAATTATCCTAAGCGCAACAAGCCATTAAATAGTGAAGTAAGTAAGATGATGGCCGTTTGGGGCAACTCCTTGATTATTTTTCCAGTAATGAGGTCGTGTCCTGGGGCTTTGTTAAGAGCATGGTTACTAATTGCATTACTTACTTCTTTTGTTTTTAATTTAATAGGCGAGCATGTTGTATCTGGGGGGATTAATATTAGGTTATTAATATTGCGAAGTGGGTTGGGGTTAAAGACATCTCTTAAATTTTCTGCGAAAACAGCAGACTTTTCATAATCGCTTCTTGCCCAGTTTCCGTTTTTTGTACGAAACTGTGGAATTCCGCGTGAAGGTGGTTTCATTTCTCTGACTGCTTTCCACAGAGAGTAGTAACGTGAGTCGGAGAAAGATTTTTGATATATTAGTCTAGACAACGATCTTATTCTAGAGGCAAGGCTTTTCTCAAGTTTTCACTGGCAATAAATAACTTCCGTTTTAGGAAAGGGGACCTGGATTTTTGCCATTCACGACGTGCACTCCTTTTTTATCGATTTGGTTCGAGGTTTGTGGGCGCCGGATGCTGTTGCAGTTGTTTTCACGCGTGTGGCGCGCAGCTAATTTTAGGGTCGAGGTAAATTGTTCCAGAAATGTTTCAATGTCCTCGTTAGTTTTGAGACGTGGGTTTAGGCTGAGCCAGTTAGTTTTATTGCGTGTGAATTCGTAGGTAGGGCGAAACTTTTTGTTCAGATGTATTATAATAGGAGAGTGATCTGAAGAAAGGTCGTTAAGGTGTTCTACTTTGAGTTGCTCTCGTTTTAGGTTTCTAGGAACTCCAAAATCTATAAGGTCAGGTATCTTACGTGGGTCTGTCGGCCAGTACGATGGTTGTCCTGAAGAGATAATATCAATCTTGGTGTCAAAAAGCATGAAGTTATATAATTGTTTTCCTTTTGGTGTTGTTAGCCGTGAGCCCCAATAAGTGTGCTTGGCATTGTAGTCGCCAGAAGCTAGAAAACTTGTTCCAAGTGTGGAGAAGAAATCTGAGAGCTGGTTACTTGTTATTTTAAATCTAGGTGGGCAGTACACAGCGGATATTGTTAAGTTATCCTCCCATCCGTCCAGACAAATTGATGTTGCTTGTAGGTACTCATTGTTGTATTCTTCCATAGCGAAGTGTTTTATTCGTTGTTTGATTAGGATTCCAGTGCAACCATGGGCTTTACCAACGAGATGCTTTGCATCATAGAATTTATATCCCGGTATGTAAAAATTATGTTTATCGGTTTGATGGGTTTCGGATATAAGAAGTATGCCGATTTCATTAGTGAGTAAAAATTTGTTGATTTCTAACTTGTGCTGGCTTACACCGCTTGTATTCCATTGACAGATCTTAAATACATTCAGGTGCATGCGCTGGTTTTGGATTTCTCATCATTTCTTGAAGCAATGTTTGTATGGAGGTCATGAACTGCGTCATACTTTGTGTGAGCGTTGCTATCATTCCTTCAAAATAGTGCAGATTTGAACCAGACCCTAACTTAAGTACCCCTGCATACATCGTCTCTATGTCGGGGTATGGAATTGACTTCTGTGGTTGTGCAATGGGCGATATATTTGGACTAGGTTGAGTGTTCTTATTTTTTAACTGAGGGTTATTGTTCTTAATTTCCTGGTAAACAGGGCAACCTCTGTAATTGGCAGTATGGTTACCACCACAAATACTGCACTTTCTATCAGCTCTATCAGTTTTAGTGTTCGTACATTCTGATGTGGGGTGTAAATCACCACAGGCAACACAAACACTACGAAGAGTGCAGTAGAAACTTGTGTGCCCAAATTCTTGGCAATTAGAACATTGAACTGGGCCGTTTCGTTTGAGAGGCCGCTCCACAGTAATTCTGCGATGCATAAGATAGCGGAGATTATAAATACCATGCACTTGTCTTTTTTAAGCTTTTGGGTTTCAGGCTTCAATTCTACGCGAAACAATGGCTGAGGGATTCTGTTGCGATTGATTATATTTATAATAGAGCGGGCAACGAGCCCTGTTTCATGTAGTGCCTCTTTGACTTTAGCAGGGGGAATATCCGATTCAAGACCCTTTATGACAATGGTAAGGCCTTTGCTACTTTTAAGCTGATACGTGTAGTAGCTTTTATTATCAGTGTCGAAGTTTCTTATAACCACTCTGTAATTGCTCTCATTTTGTATTTGGATTTCTGTTTCCTGGATATTTCATTTACCAAGAGGGGTGACATGGAAATTTTAAGGACCAATGAGCTCGGTAAGCTTTGCAACTAATTTACTGGAGTTAAGTTCTCGTAGGTAAATGGGAGGTGGTTTAAATACAATATTATGTTTGGGTGCGTCTGCCTCCTTAGCACTTTGAGGTAGTGCGAAGCGATTATTACTAGGGAGTACGCTCTCGCTAGTTTTGCTGATTTTTGCGATGTTAGTTTTGATGACACTTGATTTTAGGCTTCGCTTGCGCTTGTTTATAAGAATATACCTATCTAAAGCAGTTTGTGATGTTCCACTTTTCCCTGCTGGGTTGCTTACAAAATATTTGGTTGAGTGGTTTGCAATGATAGATGGTGTGAGGGCATTTTCAGTATTGAAAATGCGCTCAGCCACTGTTGGCGAATTTCTTCTAGCACGATCGGACGAGTGAGATGGAACCTGTTTGCACTCTTTAGTTGTGGACGCCGTTGGGCTGGGTGTTGAACATTGAGCGCTCCAAGAGGGCGCATGTGCAGAGAGTGCCAGAGACACATTTGGGCATTGGTTCAGGTTTCAGTGAGAACTGTGTGTACTTGCACTTGCATTGTAAAATGTAGTCGCAATTGAACGCTGTGGAGTTGCAGTCGCATGAGCGCCGTTGCCCGGCCGCTCACCATTGTGGTACATGCTACCTCCGCTCGCTTGCCCCTGTTTTGCAGGCAAAGGTGTTGAGCGAACCATATTCGACGTCAAACCTCTATCGACAGTCATGCCGAGAACATCCGACCTTGCATTGGGGAGAGAAGGTAACATATTGTACTCACTCTGTTGCGCGATTAACGGACGCTGCTGGGAAAGCGACTGAGGCAGATCAGGTGTTGGTGCAAGTGCAGGCACACTTTGACAGCACATGCGCTGAACAGGAGAGCGCACTGGGTGAGTTGGAGAGCGCAATACGCTCATCCACTGACCGCTATAGTTCCGCTTCTTTATTAGAAGCTAACACAAATTCAAATATTAAGTTTAAAAACTGATATTTGATATTTCGCACAAACTCCTTTCGCCAATTTCACTCACTGACTTTTATTATGCGTCTACTTCGCTGGGCTACTCGAAACATTAAATTATTTCACTTTAAATCACCATATAATTGAGGAGCAACCGAAAAACACATGCGAACTCTCTTGCTTTCGTACAAGTAGGATGTAGGATTCACAGATTCTTTATATCAGAGCGTTGTGGAATGTTTTGACCATTGATGCACGTGTCCTTCCTTAAGGAAAATGTTATGTGTGCACATTTAGCTTCGTTGACCTTTATTCTCCATTTGTTAAGCCACTGTTCAATAGACAGTAAGTGGCTCTGTAGCTACTGCGAGGATTCAAGATGGGAGCTGTTTGTACTGAGTATGGCGGTATCATCGGCAAATGCAGCCGTGAGATCGGAAGTTGGCATGTCAGCTGTGAAAAGCAAATACAGCTGTGGTTTAAGCACACTGCCTTGAGGGACTCCTGCTTTGATATCAAAGTAGTCGGGTCACCTTGGCTTTCCATGAATTTTCTGCCTTTAATATAGGTTTCAAATAGTTTGTAGAATTTCTTTGGAAGAATTTCTTTAAGTTTATATATGAGCCCTTTGTGACACACCTTATCAAAGGCTTGCATAATGTCAAGAAATGCAGCAGAGCAGTATTTCTTTTGTTCGAATGTTGAGCATATAACTCATACTATGCGATGCAATTGCTCCATCCTTCCATGCTTTTCACGGAAGCCGAACTAGGATTGGGGAATTACTTTGTTTTTATTTAAATACTGGAACACCTGCCGATGAACTATTTTTTCGAAGATTTTAGATAAGATGGGCAGTAGACTAATGTCTATTTGAGCAAACCAGTGTAACATCATTTCCTGGCTTCGGGATCATTATTATTTTCGAAATCTTCCAGCATTGAGGATAGTGCCCAGTGCGTAAAATACCGTTGAATATTGTGACTAAGTGAGATACAGCTATATTGAGTAATTCTTTTGTTAGAATTTTCTTGATGCAAAAAGATAAAAATATAATCAACTTGTAATAAATCTGTAGTACTTTATTCGAGAGCAGGAAAAAGAAGAAAGAGAATAGAAACTTTACGAGAAATGTCAAACTTATAGAAGATAGAAAATTAGTTAATAGAGAAAAGAAAAGTGATGCCAGACTTGCGTATTGTCGTCTTACAATAATTTTCTTTGTCCCCGCATAGAATATGGATGTGCAAATAAATGGTGATCTCCTAACCATAATGTTGCTATACAGCTTGCCGTCTACTTATGAAAATTTTCGTTGTGCTATTGAATCTCGCGATAAACTACGAGCCGCCGAGGTACTAGAAATAAAAATTATCGAGGAAAGTGAAGCGCGCAAGCAGTCAAGTGGAAGCTCTGTAATCGCAATGGCAGCTGGGAGACCATCAAGAGGAGGTTTTAAAATTAGATGCTATAAATGTGGCACATTGGGCCATAAAGCAAACGTTTGTCAAAAGAATAGTGGCAGAAATTTAGAGAAACAAGCATATACTCAAAAACAGTCAACAGACGAAATTGATGAGAGTTTCGCTGTGTGTCATGTGGCAGAGAGTGCCTGTTCGGCAGACGAAAATGTGATGGGGGCGCGTAGCTGGATTCTTGATAGCGGTTGCACATCCCATCTATGCGGGGACAAAGAAGTTTTTTCATCAATAATTGAATCAGGAATGAAAAAAGTTAATCTAGCAAGTCATAATTCTGCAAAAGTGAATGGACAAGGTGCTGTTCAGCTGTCTGTGGCTCCACGAACTGGCCAGAATCTAAAAATTGAGCTTAAGAACACGCTTTTTGTCCCTGATTTGAGGTTAAATCTTGTGTCCGTGGCAAAAATCACAGATAAGGACTATACTGTGACATTTACAAAATCTGATGCAGTTGTCACTGATAAATTTGGCAACCAATCCATGTTTGCTGAAAGAAGAGGCGATTTATTCTTTATTCGTGAAAGCGTAGAATGTGCTAACGTCGAAACGAAGTGTTCCGAACTGTCGAGGTGGCACTGTCGTTTTGGTCATTTAAACGCGAAGGACCTTCTACACCTGATTAAAAGTGGTATTATTACGTTGAACAATTCTAAGGAGACCAAACATGTAATTAATTGCACTGTATGCCTAAGGGCAAAAATGGCAGCTTTACCATTTGGTAAAGGAAATATTCCTTGTAAGAAACCTTTAGAAGTTGTGCATACTGATGTTGTCGGTCCATTTAGAGTAGAAGGCACTGGTCGCGCAAAGTACTTTGTTACTTTCATCGATGATTGTACGAGATGGTGTGAAGTTTACTTTCTGAGGGAGAAATCTGGTGTTCTCGAGGCGTTTAAACAATACCAGCTGTATTTTGAGAGGCAGACCGGGAAGAAAATAAAGGCTTTGCAGTCCGACAATGGACGTGAGTATTGTAATAATGATTTTGATAAGTTTCTTTCAGATAATGGCATACGGAGAAGATTAACGATTCCCTACACCCCGGAACAAAATGGACTGGCTGAGCGAATGAATCGTACTCTGTTAGATATGGCCAGGTGTTTACTGCTACATTCCAGACTGCCTCCATCTTTTTGGTCCGATGCGGTCGCTACGGCTGCAGAGATCCGGAATCGCTGTCCAACAAGTGCTCTTGGTGGCAATACACCTTATGAGAGGCTATTCAACAAAAACCAAATGTAAATTATTTTCGAGTGTTTGGTTCAAAAGCAGTCATGCTAAACAAAGATCCAAGCAAAAGTAAACTTGATCCCAGGGGTATTGAAGGAATTTTTGTTGGATATCCAAGGGACCGAAAAGGGTATCGAATCTGGAATCCGGTCAACAGACAAATACTATACGCTCGTGGTGTAAGATTTATTGAGGATCCAGAAAACAGGTCAGACACATCAACCGATGAATATAATTTACTCGATCAAGGAGAGAAAGGTGACAACGCATGTGAGTTGGAGGTTATGTTGAATACTCCAATGCGGTCCAACTCTATAGAAACTGTTGCCGCACCTGAGACTGAAAACAAAGAGAAAACTAAAAGGAATGTGAGACGACCAACACCTTTGCTCACAGATCGCCAATTGCGTCCGAGGAAAGCACGTACTTTGAGTGTGGCAACTGAAGATGATGGCATCTTAAGTGCAAGTGATCAATGTGATGATTTTGAGAAAGAAGTTTTTGTTAATGCTGCTGAAGTTGACATGCGAGATGCCCTTGATGGAAAGGAAAGCGAAGAGTTGAAGCAAGCAATAGAGAGCGAAGTCAAAAGTTTAATTAAAAACCAGACTTGGGATCTCATTAAAGCATCTGACACTGTGGATATAATTGGATGCCGCTATGTGCTTACTAACAAATATTCACATAATGGAGAAATTGATCACCGAAAAGCACGCCTTGTAGCTAAGGGTTACAACCAAAAATTTGGTGTTAACTATCATCAAACTTTTGCACCAGTTGCAAGACTGGAAACTATTCGACTTCTTCTGGCCTTGTCCGCGCAGTTTGGTTTAAAGATATGGCAGTTTGATGTAGTGACGGCTTACCTGAATGGAACGTTAAACGAAACAGTCTTTATGAGGATTCCAGATATGATGAATGAGATGCTCGAACGCATTTTAAGAAATGAAGATGAACTTTCGGCAGTATATATCGGAGCCAAAGAGATGCTGCATAACATTCATGATGGCGCCAATGTATGTAAACTTAATAAGGCATTATATGGCCTTAAACAAGCTGGGCGACAATGGTATACTAAGCTCAGTGAGAAGCTAACTGAAATTGGACTGAAACCAATGAAAAGTGAACCTTGCCTATTCTATGTTAAAGACAATCAAACTCTGACACTTGTTTTGGTATACGTCGATGATTTGTTGGTGGCGACTTGCAATGATGAAAGCCTTCTAAAAATAAAAGGTCATTTGATGATGGATTTTGATATAAAAGATATTGGTGAAGCAAAGCATTGCCTTGGTTTACAGATAAATCAACGGAGTTCTTCAATTGAGTTGAAGCAATCGAATTATATACGAGAATTACTCACTAGATATGGTATGAGTGAATGCAATTCTTTGGCAACTCCCGCTGAAGTAAATTTGCACTTAGACTACAGCCAATCTGATGGCACATGTAAAAAGGAAACATATAGAGAACTTATTGGAAGCCTTATGTACTTGAGCGTAGCATCGAGGCCTGATATAGCACACATTATTTCAAGACTTGCACAATTTGTTGAAGAACCTAGCCAAGATCATTGGAATGCTGCCAAGAGAGTTCTAAGATACCTTGCTGGAACAAAGGAGCTTGGACTGATCTACAGAAAAACAAATGAGTCACTTGTTGGATACGCTGATGCTGACTGGGGTGGATGCACTCTCGACCGGAGATCCTATTCAGGCTACGTTTTCATTCTGAGTGGTGCTGCGATAAGTTGGAAATCACAAACAAAGAACTGTTGCGCTATCTTCTACTGAAGCGGAATACGTAAGCTACACTGAAGCTGGAAAAGAGGCTATCTATTTTCGTGGGTTGCTACATGAGCTTGGTCTTGTTCACATTGTTCAACAAATAACGCTTTTTGTCGATAATAAGGGGGCCTTATTTCTGGCTAATGATCCAGTTTTTCATGCACGAACAAAACATATTGACATCAAGCACCATTTCATTCGGGATGCCGTGGCTGCCTCTATGTTCCAGTTAAAGCACATACCAACGCAAGAAATGATTGCAGACGTATTGACAAAATCGCTGCCAAAAGTTAATCATGTGAAATGTCGGCAAGGTCTTGGGTTTCTGGAATGATAAATTAATATACCTGCGTATTGAGGGGGCGTTCAAGATTATTGTAAGACGACAATACGCAAGTCTGGCATCACTATTCTTTTCTCTATTAATTAATTTTCTATCTTCTATAAGTTTGATACTTCTTGTAAGGTTTCTATTCTCCTTCTTCTTTTTCCTGCTCTCGAATAAAGTACTACAGATTTATTACAAGTTGATTATATTTTTTCTGGAGGCAGTCTGGAATGATGTGTAAAAGTAGATGGGAAATTTTCTTCTTCTATACTGATTTTGTTTCTAAAGCATCTTACTGCTTTTTCCACAGTTTCTATAGTGCAAGTTAGTGATTTCTCATTAGGAATGGTCGCTGAGTCCGAATTTGATTTTAATTCTATCAAGTTATCATTTTGACGTGGCAAAGCGTCAGCAACATAGATTTCCTTCCAAGACTCATAGTGAAATTTTGCGTTATGCTCATCAATGAAGGTTTTCCAACGCTTGATTTTCATATTTGGGCTCTGATCTGAAACCGCAATTGGGAATGGCTGGTGATCTGTAAACATTTTTATATCTCTTTCTCCATATAGGTAAATACGAAAACTCTTTAGTATCCACACTGTGGCCAATAGTTCCCTTTCGTTAGTTGCTAAATGTATTTCATTGTATTCCAAGGCTCATGGTTATGGCAAGAGGCATCGGTTGTCAGATCAATGAGTTTGCTAAAATCCGCGTGCACGAGTAATACATCTTTCGATGTCAAAGTTTGTTAGAGAGCATTGAATACTTTTGTCTGTTTGGATTGTAATTCGATTTTCACCTTCTTTAACTGTATGGCACTGACTTTTAAATTTCGCCAGCAGTTTGCTGCAGTTTATGACGTTAAACTAACAAAGTATAGTATAGTTGTGTTTTGGTGCTAACAAAGCACATTCACTGATCTACTAATGATTTTTGTATTTATGTGCGATATTTGGGACAACTTCGTGAATTCATAATTTTATAGAAATTTGTTGTCGGTGTGATGCATTGCGTGGAAGCATCCATTGCTATTTTTCCTTTCCTAATATCCAACAAATGTTGACTAAACGTTTAGCCGAAGACAATTACTGAACATGTGATTACATTCGTGATTATCCAAATCTTGGACTCAATAGTTGCCCACACGAGAAAAGACTGCAAAACAGTACCAAGATGTGTAAAATTCACAAGCAGACACTCTACAACTAGTTGGGAGAAACCAACTAAACAACCACCTAAATGGTGCAACTGTAGTGAAAACTGTAGTGAAAAAAAGAAACTTAAAAAATAAGAGGTAATCAAACAAATTATCGCATTCACGGAACGTTGTGAGTTAACTTCACTATATCAACAAAACTTCAATATCACTAAGGATTCATTGTTAACAATAACATGCCAGTCTTTAAAGCACACTTATAATATAAGAGGTATTAATTAATAAAAAAATAAAATTGATACTAAACAATTGCATACTATTAGGTGCGTACATTAAGCTATGAACTTTTACCACGATCAGCATTTTACAAAAGTGTTTCAGTCAATAACCCCATTAGTAAACAATTGCAAAATTGTTCAAACGAAAGAGTGGAGCAACTGACAACTAGGAAGTAACCTAATTTGTGAATAGTATATAAGCAGGTGATTTATTAATAAAGAATGGATTTTGAATTGAAAAGTAAAAAGAATAAGCCGCGTTTTAATTCTTAAGAGGCAGGATTTTAGAGAAGCGAAGTTTACTTAGGCGTTTATTGTAAATACGTCCTATTTTGATATCTCCTGCATAACTTAAAAAGTTTGCAGTCTGCCATCCCTCCTTTAAAAGTTAGTATAAGTTTATAATTAATGAAAATCGTTGCATTATTCTATTTTGTTGTTTTTTTAAAGTTATGGCAAATATAAATTATAAGTTTTCAGTACATGTGACACGTGGTTCTACCTTTCTTTATATAAATTCACTCTTTTATTCATGTCGCTTCTTCCACATCTCTTTTACATATGAGTCGTACCTTAACTTACTTATTCCACTTTTGTCGCTTTCCACTCACAATCATGCAGTCTGCTCCTCTTTTTACTGTTGTAAACGATAACGATGCTCTTGTTGTTGTTCAGCTTAACTCCTCACATTTTAAATATGGCCTCGATCCGTTGATTCCTCATTGAACTGTTGTTTAGTGCCGTCACTGATCCTGCTTGTAATATCTGCTATCAAGTGACCTCTTTACCTCATCGAGTAACCCAGTCTCATACAAGGCAGCCATGGCTCGGGCGGCACGAAAATATGCCTCGTCCACATAGCGAGAGTTCTGTGATGTAAATTGTTAAGGATAGGAAATGAGAGTCGTAATAAAACAAATCACGCAGCATCCTGCAGCTGTATCATTGTCCACAATAAAGCATAAGCAACACATATCCAATGGGCATTTGAACATATTGAACAATGGAACTAGTTTTTGCCTTAAGAGGACCCTTTGGAGCTCTTTGTCCGCAAGTTGTCGGAGTTTTTTAAGAGTGAGCGACAGAAAAATTATTAAAACTTATAATAGAAATATTATTAAAACATATACGATTGTTCTGCGTGATAACGATTATACAAATACACCTTGAGAAAATTTATCTATCCATGTTAAGAAATATTTGGAGTCAATGGAAAAAATGTCAATGGCATTATTTCCCCTGCATATGATATGATGATCGATCTTTTTGATATTGTAATTTTTATCTGATCTGATATATTGTATTTCGCTTTTGTGGATATTTTGTAATTTGGAAAAAAATGCATTGAAAATTATATTAATAAATATTATTCCTGCACTACGGGGTTGTATGTAAGCCAGCTCGGAATGAACTGCATTTACGGCATCTGTGGTTACAACCTCTTGAATAGACTCTAAAATGATACTTCTATCGTGATACTAAATAATATATCTCATTTTCTTCTAAAAAGATTATAAGTGTGTGTAAAAGTAGATGGGAAATTTTCTTCTTCTATACTGATTTTGTTTCTAAAGCATCTTACTGCTTTTTCCACAGTTTATATAGTGCAAGTTAGTGATTTCTCATTAGGAATGGTCGCTGAGTCCGAATTTGATTTTAATTCTATCAAGTTATCATTTTGACGTGGCAAAGCGTCAGCAACATAGATTTCCTTCCAAGACTCATAGTGAAATTTTGCGTTATGCTCATCAATGAAGGTTTTCCAACGCTTGATTTTCATATTTGGGCTCTGATCTGAAACCGCAATTGGGAATGGCTGGTGATCTGTAAACATTTTTATATCTCTTTCTCCATATAGGTAAATACGAAAACTCTTTAGTACCCACACTGTGGCCAATAGTTCCCTTTCGTTAGTTGCTAAATGTATTTCATTGTATTCCAAGGCTCATGGTTATGGCAAGAGGCATCGGTTGTCAGATCAATGAGTTTGCTAAAATCCGCGTGCACGAGTAATACATCTTTCGATGTCAAAGTTTGTTAGAGAGCATTGAATACTTTTGTCTGTTTGGATTGTAATTCGATTTTCACCTTCTTTAACTGTATGGCACTGACTTTTAAATTTCGCCTTTTAGAGTATCGAATCATAGGTTTTGCAAAATCCCTTTTGAAGCACCAAGCTAAAAAAGATCTGAGCTCGAGTAACATCGCAGGCATGGGGAAGTTTTATATTGCATCAATTTTATCGGGGCACGATTTTATACTACCTCTAGGAACTGTAAATTGAAAAAATATTTAACTTCCGATCTAAACAACTTTGACTTTTCTATCGATTCCCTCATGTTAGGCTTCTACAAACTTTTCAGCACCCACTCTATATTCCTGACGTGCTGTTCATTTGTTTCTGAAAATATTATGACATTATCAACATAAACATTACAAGTCCTCACGATCTGTTATCTAAGGACGTGATCTTTGGAAGAGAATTGGGGCATTCTTAAAGCCAAATGGTAGTCTGCAAAATTCATATTTGACGATTTTAATAGAAAATGCAGTTTTTTCCTTGTCCCGCTCTGCGAGTTCAATCCGATGAAATCCCGATTTTATATCTAGGGTTGTGAAGTACAGTGACTTCAGTTTAACAATATATTTATTATATTAGGGATAGGGTATTTGTAATCGATTGTGTTCTCGTTTAACTTTCCAAAATTTATTACTAAACGTTTCTTTTTGTTACCCATTTCATCGGTACCTTTTTTATCAACGACCCAAGCGCGGCTGTTATAAATTCATCTGGATGGTCTAATGATACCATTAAGTGAAAGTTAATTTACTTCATTATTAACAAAGCCCGCTGCCCCTATCAGGTGTGGGTATAATTTGGAATGTTTTTCATCCTTTGTACTAATGTTGTAACTATATTGATTGGATCTATTGCTAATGATATAGAGAAATTCTTCTATCACTTCTAGAGGCACATTTTCCTCTTGAATTTTCGTAAAATTACCGCTTTCACATTTAAAGAATCATAGTTCTTCCTTTCCGCAATTATGGATAATGTCCCCTTTCTGGAAGTCCACAATTGCGCCAACCCGCGTAACCATGTCGTGGCCAATTAGTGCATCGAACGTTTCTATGTTAGGTAGTAAAAAAAAATCTGAGCCTAATCCAAACAGATTTATTTACATTTATCTTTTATTTGTTTATAGCCGTGAATTGACTTAAATAGAAATAATGATTAGTGGTACAATGCCTTTCAGCTCTTTTAGTGGCTTAATATAGCATTTTGAACCCCCTGTATCAACTTAAAGTTTAATCTCCCTGCCCTTTGTTCCTATGGTTCTGCTGATTTAAAAAATTAAGATGTGCTTAGTCAATGTCCTCAACTTCATTTTGAACTATGTTATCATTAGTGTTTTCACTAATAATATCTTGCGACTGCGAAGTGTAGTTGATTCTTTGGAATTTAGGCCCAGTCTGCCTGTCAGATTCCCCATGCCGCTTAAACTGTTGTCCTTGATTTGGTTGTGTTGTAATTGAATTGATTCTATATAGAATTTTAGGAATGATTTGCCATATTCTGTTGTGAGAAACCAGCTTTCTGATTTTGGAGCTCGATGTTTGTTGGGTAATGGAAGCGAGATTACGATGGACTACATCTACTGGTTCGGCTCGTTCATTGTTTTCAGAATGAACAGTATTCAGGTTTGCAGCTTATCATAATGTCTATGAAAGTAGGGATTCTTTCGCCTACCGGAATCTACTTGCTGATTAGTGTAGTCCTCGTCCTGTATGTTAGTAGAATTGCTTTCAACATTTTTTGAGAAATTGATCGATCATGGTTAACATCTACCTATTGGACAAGGACCAAGGCGGAGCGTAAATTAACTGGGCGAGAAGCAAAAAAAAAATGACGCATAAGGCTTTCAACCCAGATCGTTAAACGCGAATAATAATGCTTTGCACTTCCATCGAACCTCTTATATATTTTATAAGCAGTGTGTGGGAAGCTCTTCACTAAGTAGAGTGTTTAATCACATTTTAATTTATCATTAATTGTAACTTCTTCAAAAGTCTCTACATCATTTGTCTCTGCTGTTGAAAGCCTTTGTGTTAGTTGTTTTATTTTTTTCGAAATCTTGTTTTTGCACACTTAGCACAACGCCTAGTGCTGCGGTAACGATAGCTTGTAACTCTTCACTGTGCATTTTTGTCTTTGGCTTTTCACTCACGTCCAACCTATCCGAGTCCCCATCCTGTTTAAATAGATTGGTTAACTCAGAGTGGCTTATCAAATTGAAAGTGCAATATAATAAAAAAAATCCCCGTGCTCTTTTGAATATCAAATTGCAATTCTAATAAATAATAGTACTTATGCTTGGAAAGTATAGAAAAAATTAAAAAAAAATGTCTATTTGTCACTCCTTTTTGCATTATTATATAATTATATAATTTTTTTTATCCACCAAAAATGATGATTATTTACAATTCAAGTATTTAATATATATTTTCTGAGCCGCCTCCTATGCCGCTCCGAAAATAATCCAATGTGGATGATTTTATTACGTGTGCTGCTCCCAAAGTCATAAAATATTCTTAGCAAATTTTTTATTAATCAACTATTTAATTTAATTACAATTGGTTTTTGCGAACTGGCCCGTACCTTTATTCGGCACATTTATGTCACTTTAGGCCTGAAATATGAGTTTTCATTAATTCTGTGACACGTGGCTCTACCTTTTTTTATATCAATTCATTATTTTATCATGTCGCATCTGCCACACGTCTTTTACAAGTGAGACGTACCTTAACTTACTTATTCTACTTCTCTCGCTTTCCACTCACAACCATGCAGTCTGCTCTACTTTTTACTGTTGTAAAAGGTAACGATGCTCTTGTTGTTGTTCAGCTTAACTTATATAAAAAAAAATAAAAGAAAAATAAATTATGTTTATTAAATACATATATTCCTACATACAACACTGCGTAATCTTTATGTAGTCGTACTAAATATTTTGTAAAATATATGAAAAATTTATCAAAAAATTAAATTCAAATTCCGAATTTAATAAGTAAGAAGCGTACGCTGCAGCTACTTCAACTCGGACGCGATCCCATCAGCACTACGAATTCAGTGCTGACTGTAATGTTCAATGAGGATTTCATATGTTTCTTTTCAAAGTTCACTAAAATGCTACACAAAACTGCTGCAAAATACTTTAAAGAGGGAACATGACCTGAGTCTACAACATAACCTAAAAAGTCATTCAGCGACCGCATATACCAACTACTTGCTATAGGAAGCTGTAAGTAAAATAAAGCGGCCCCGGTACTGGGAACCGCCTATAAGAACTCCTTGGTAATTGGGCAAAAAGCGATGCAGAAAAGAGCGAAGCCTTTGTAGATCATATCCAGCTGGTGTCCAAATTTAATGCGCAGTGAAGTACTCCTAACACCTCTGAATGTACGCCCGGCGAAACGACGCACAAAGATCAGAATTTAGGAAGTCAAATTGATTGTGCGAAAGGAAATAAGTCCAAAAAACCTCCGGGGTATGACCTTATCACAAACAAAATGCTACCAAAATAGCAATTGTTCATTTTACGCATATATTAAATGCTCTGCTAAGACTAAATTACTTGCCAAATTTTTGGAAATTGTCCGTTAATATAATGATTAATAAACCAGGAAAGGATCCAATACAAATAATATCATATAGATCAATAAGCCTTCTATCAACACTCTTTAAAGTTATCGAGAATGTACTTCTCCATAAAATAACTACAACATTGGAAAGACAAGAAGTAGTTCCTCAACACCAGTTTGAGTTTCAAGAGAAGCACGGTACAATACAGCAGAGCACAGAATATCTGCAGTAATTAGAGACGCTTTCGAGAATAAAAAATTTTGCTCTGCGGTTTTTCTCGATATGGCAGAAGCATATATTCGATAAAGTTCTCATCTACAAAATTCAGAACTACCTTCCCGAATATAGTAATATTTTGAAGTCCTACCTGTTTGATCGGAAATTTAAAGTCAAACATAAAACCCATTAAGAGACACCCACAAAATCCTAGCTGTAGTCCCACAAGGGAGTATACTTGGACCGCTTTTGTACCTCTTATACACAAGTGATTTACCAACAGATAACTATCTAACTACGTATACGTTTGCAGACGATACAGCAATTTTAAATTTCCATTAAGATTCCAACATTGAGTCACAAAAATTAAAGAATCGCATTAGACGTGTAAAAGAATGGTTACTAAAATGGAGAATTAATAAAGTTCTTATATAGAAGATTCAATAAATAATGATATGTTTAAAATATAAAAATAAAAATTCTGAGAAATTATTCTTTTTCCATTAGCTTATGTTCAATCTAAAGTGTTTTATTAAATTTATTTGAACACTAGTAATCTTTGCCGATATTTCACAGCTTTTAAAAAAACGACTCGCTGCATTATCGTCATTAGAGCCATTATTTTAATGGGAGTCTGTATGAAGTGTGCTTAAAAAAATGTAAAGCTTGCAGAGCCAATAAACCGTATTGGGAAAATTTGTCTTTTATAGGCTGTTCTATTGCATGAAATGTGTTCATAATCTTTGGAGTAGGAACGCAAAGATAGCAACTGCTACAAGTGCTATTTTCGGCTAAATGGATAGCAACCGCACCATCGATCATGGTTAAATGCATTTTGAATGATAAACTGACAAGAAAACTATTAACTATTAAAATTAATAGAAAGACATCCCGTTTTTCTATTTGTTTTGCAAACTCTTTTTCAGTTTGAGGAATCAACTCAGCACACTCTTTCATAAAAATGAATTTCATTGGACGGCAAGATTGTGTGGAGGAAGGCGACCTATTGCACCAAAGCTCGTTCAGATCACTTACACTAAATATTTTTGGAGGAACTACAGCATTTTATTTATGTCGTCTAGTCTTTGTTTGTATATGCTATGAACAGAGCTACCGTAAAATCCCCATTTGCAATGCAAAATGATATCAATATTTACACTGATTTTACATAATTTCACTAAACTTTCAGCAGTTTTGTTTAAAAGGTGTTCCAGAGGGCTTTCTGCTGATGTTTCCGAAACAATAAAAGGACGAGGTAATGTCTCGTCTTTTAATTTCGACACTGCATAATAGCTTGTGAAAAAATTCTTATGAATACTATTTACAACGTAACGTAGCATATTGTATTTTCTCACTGAGAGACCAAGATCGTAAAATAAAGCAAGAGTTCGAACACTTTTTGCTTTATCTGAATGGTTTTTTAAAACGTTGTCAGCGCGTTGTATTTGGTGAGGTCAAAGAGTATTTACGTATAGAGCTTCCATCGCTCTCTATAGCAAAGTCGAAATTCATAGCAATCGCCGTGGAACCGTTATCAGATACTAAACAGAACATTTGTCTGCTAAAATCGATTCATTACAGATTCATCTTAAATTTAATATGAGTTTAGGAAGGAATGGTTTTTATTCTCACTGTCGGAAAATGAAGAAATCCAGATTTAATATTCTTATTATTTATTAATTAATAGTATATTAATAACATAAAAAGTAAAACAATTTAAATAAATAAGACAATAATATCAAATCTAAACAACATCCTTTGTTCATGGCTATCGGTGTGAAACCTCTGAAAAAATGTAAAAGTTAACATTTCCAATGCTAAAACGATTCATTCCAAATTCCAATTTGTAAAAATTGTAAAAAATTTTAAATTATTCAAAATATGTTATTCCGCACAAATATTTAATACAATTTACAGTTAATTTTTAAAAAAATAATATATTAGTATTCCAACTATATGTAAGTTAATTGCATTTGAATAATTTCATATACATTTGTACATAGGTAGGGAGGCATGTGTATTTCTATAAATAATTATGGGAACATTTTTAAAATTTAAATTGTAAATTAGTAAAAAAAAAAAGTGGTGTATAAAATTAATAAATAAATTTAAATATGTATATATTAGCTGACCCCGCAGGAGTTGCCCTGCGTGAAATTATGTGTTTTGAAAAGCAAAGAAAGTTGAATTTATATTGTGTTGAAGATGGTTTTCCAACTCAGAGAAGATGGTTTTCCAACTCATGAACGCGCCACGTATAGCTGGCCGTGTGAAAAACATGGCATTTCCAGATTTATGCCATACACTTCCAGCAATGATACACACATTAAATTTCTTATGTTCACCCCCCACACAGACCCCAATCACTTCTGAAAATTTCATTTTATGTGCACCCTCCACACAGACCCCAATCACTTCTGAAAATTTCATTTTATGTGCACCCTCCACACAGACCCCAATCACTTCTGAAAATTTCATTTTATGTGCACCCTCCACACAGACCCCAATCACTTCTGAAAATTTCATTTTATGTGCACCCTCCACACAGACCCCAATCACTTCTGAAAATTTCATTTTATGTGCACCCTCCACACAGACCCCAATCACTTCTGAAAATTTAATTTTATGTGCACCCTCCACACAGACCCCAATCACTTCTGAAAATTTCATTTTATGTGCACCCTCAACACAGACCCCAATCACCCCTGAAAATTTCATTGAAATCGGGCAAGCCGTCTAGGAATGATAAAAATCCGAAAAAAACACGTAAAGCCAAACAGAATTAATGTTTTTTTTTTTGTTTTTGCAAAACGTGCAAAGATACACACATGAAATTTCTTATGTGCACCCTCCACACAGACCCCAATCACCCCTGAAAATTTCATTGAAATCGGGCAAGCCGTCTAGGAGGAGTATGCGAAGAGGAAGTTTTGCCACTTAATTTTATATATATAGATAGATAGATAGATATAGAAGAAGATTTAGTTTATTTCTTTTTCCCAAAAAATGCCATTAGCACAGCAAAACTTCTAAAAAACACAGCAAAACTTCTAAAAGTGATTTTTTGAGGAATATTATGCACAGAATTGAAGAAATTTTCAGCGTTTTAGCAAAATTTTGGTTAATTCAGAATTGCACCAGCAAACACTTTGACTCCCTAATATCTTCCAAAATCAACGAAACGATCATGAGTCTCATTGGCGCGTTGGTTTGCGTTTTGGTCTATTTTTGTGGCTGAGGGTTCGAGCCAGCGAAAGGTTGTTTTCGTCAAATTTATTTTTTATTTAATAAATTAATTATTTTTATAAATAATAATTTAATAATTTTACTATTTTCCATAAACTAGCCAGTATTATATCATTTTACTGGACCAAAACTATGGGACAAAATTATTCCATGTCTGTTATAAAAGAAGACTGGAAACGGTGGACAAATCATATGCATACATATTTGTGTTTCGATCATTTTGGCAGGCGGCGAATTGTGGCATAAAAAGCATGAAATTAAAATAAAAGCGTATTCATGTCTCGTATTGGAGTTTTTTCTTTATATGCGGTCTGGCTTTTTTAAATATATATAGGGTCAGAATTCAATTTGTCATGAAATTTTGGCAATTTCGATTTTATATTTCATATTTTCGCTTTAGCAGCATGCGATCAAACATTTTGTGAGTGGAATTATGCACAAAAGACCTATTTTGCTAAAATTAATGATAATCTTTTAAAATTCATATGTTCGTCTGTTGCATTTTCCGTTAGTATATTTATGTAAAATATTTTCAAATCAAATGTACAGTCAACAAAGCCAAAGTTACTTTCTCAGATCCGCTTGAAATACAACCATATTCTATTACAAATTATACCACTTGTACGTACATGATTATGAACATATGTATGTAATAAAACTGATACTATGTATGTATGAAAACTGATTTTCCGAATTTTCATACTATATGATTTTATGTTTGAAGTAAATTTTATGAATTTCAATTTCTATTAATAAAAGGATATGTCCTTGTTATATACTGATTTAGAACGTTTTGTAAATAAAACCGTATATAATGCAAACCCTAATATATAAACATTTATTTCCTACGGAAAAATGTAGTTCAATCATGATTGTATGCCAAGGCATAATAAACCCCTTCATAATCAAAAATGATAATTATGAGAAACATATAAATAAATTTTTCAAGTAATTAAAAATCAAGGAAATTTGAGATTTATATTATATAAATATTGTTTAGTAAAACATATTTTAATGAATGGAGCGTCTCTATGCCCATTACATTTGAAATTTATTTAAAAAAATGTCTACAAGATAAGTGCAGATATTACGCAAAACGACTTGCTTCCATTCAATTTTGTAAAATTTATGAGGTTCTTCAGACGAAATGCGGCAATCTTCACAATCAAAAGCATTGCAATACTAACATAAACAAAGCTATTAAAATCGCACAAATACTAGAACAATTTCATGCGCACATGAATTATGTAGATATATATTTGAGTTTAGAATCACTTTTATGACCATGTTTAGAAAATATAAATTTCATTGTTACAGAGTTCTGTTATAGCAGCAGCAATTAAATGTGGTTCAGTAAAATTACTAATACTGCATAATTTATGTCAAAATAGAAAACTATTCTTATTATTTTTTATAAAAATAATTATTATATTGCTTTAAAAAAAAAGATTACCAATTAAAGAAATATAAAAAAAAAAAATTTCTCAGCGGACTTGGAACCTTGCGCTACTGATGCTTGTAAACATGTTAGTAATTTTGCGACATTTTAGTGAGTCAAGCAGTTTGCTAGGCGTCATTATAACCAACAGCAGAACGTTTCTTGAATTCTGTGCCTTTGCCCAACATTCGCCACGATGCAGTTTCATATATGGAAATATTCAAATTGAAATGATAATAGTAATTTATATATTAAATAAAATGTAAATCGCAAAAAATATTTCTACAAAAAAATACATTTTAATAATTTACAATTTTGTAAAATTTTAGAAATGTTTAAATTTACTTTTAACATGCCGCTGTTATAATAATTTTTAGCAGAAAAATGTTACATTGTCGCAGTGGTTCCACGGTGATGCCACGAATGGCATTTCCCCTGTTTGCTAAAAAGCGATTTGCATAGTCTTGTATTTTGTCTTTGCTATGGTAACGAGCTCGTCAACTCTTTCATTGTGGGTTCAGAAGCTTCATTGAATTTTATTTTTTGTCTGCCTTGACTAGTGCTTGGTACTTATATAATAAAAAAGGCTTTCTATTAATGTTTGACTTCTTTTTAATAAACTTATTCCCACAGGCGGTCATCGTCACACATTGCTTCTCTCTCGCCACTTAAAATTTTTTTTTTTTCAACTTATTTATATTTGTTGTAACAACTCATAGAGACTAATAATAAGTAATTATATCTTAAAAACAGACAACAATATTTCATCCTCCTTACCACTGTACATAGAACATTTTATTGAATACTTATTACTTTGAGAAAACAATAAAAATAATGTTAGGTACAGAAATAAGAAAAATAGACATTCGAAAATTACGATGGTGGTAGATCTGCTCTCTTCAAACAAGACGTGCGCAATGTTTGTAATAGTTTCCTTGCTAGTATATTGGGGTGAGTCATTTTAATTGACACTTCTGTGTGCACCTGAGTTATTAAGGGCACACCAAGATCACGGTGGATGTGTATATTTTTCCCGGACCATGGTGCACCCTTGATTTGATTGCTCTGAAAGTACCCTTGCAGAACGGATGTGATTTTTAGAGCTCCATAATTTTAATTATTGTTTGATTATTTCTTTATAAGTGATTTTCACTACACTTTGGAAGCTGACGACAATAATTGACTTGTTTCCAATCACTACTTCCCTTTTTTAGTTTTTTTACGTATACAACATTCGTTAAGATTTGACCCATATGTTGACCGTTTTCCTCTCACTCTCTCAATTAATAGTATCTGGTAAATGTGTTTTGGCAGATAATGCTTTGTGTATTGTAAGCAAAGATCTGATGCTCTCTGACAAAACAGACAATTCGCACATACTAAATAGCAAAGGAATCAGCATGCTCTTAATAAATGATGTTATTCAGCGCAAACGCGCTAACTCATTATCTGCTCTCTCCGCATCAAACACACTAACCGCTACAGTCAGCAATAATACACTATCATGTAATATGAAACTAAATAGAAAACCGTATTGCTCGGCAATTTAGACATGGTATGTTAGGCATGGAGCGCTATATAAATATATTCGACTGCCTGGCAACAAATGGGCATGGAGCGATACGGAAAAAGGGACAGTTTTGCAAACCACCTGAAGAAAGTATTCAAATACGACAAAGAACTAGGGCCAGTTGCCAAAGTTAAGTAAAATGCCACGGGGTCATCCGATTGCTTTTAAGCTTAAAGAAATTGTATATACTATAAAGCATGAGAAACAAGAAAGCGCCGGGCCATGACCAAATTACCACGAAGATGATTATTGATCTACCAAAAATAGTGGTAGTGCATCTAATGCAAATCTTCAACGCAATTCTAAGCAGTGGTCACTACCCTACAATAGGGAAACAGATCAGTATGATTGCCAGGCAAAGACGTCACCAAAGTAGATGCTTATAGACCTATAAGCCTTCTACCAACTATGTCGAAATTATTTGAAAACTGCTGCTAAAAGAAATTCAGCACCAATTAGGTTTCCGATCCAGACACAGTACAACGGAACAAGTACGCCGAATAGTTTCTATCATAAAAATCCTTCTAAAATAAGCAACTGGGCTGCGGTTTTTCTTGATATAGCATAAGCATCCGATAAGGTCTGGCACGACGGTATAATTTTCAAAATTAAATTTCTTTTGCCGCCAAATATACACAAACTGTAACAAAGTTATCTAACAGACAGGAAATTAATAGTGAAGTATAAAACTTGCATCTCGTTTAGCTACAATATATGTTCTGCAGTTCCACAAGGAACTGTCCTCGGTCCAATTCTTTACGTGCTGTATACGAGGTCTGTTCAAAACGTATCGCGAAGTTTGTGTCTTCGATTTTTGTCCATCCCGAAAAATGGATCAAAGAATTTGTATAAAATTTTGTTAAAAACAACATAAAGTGCGCGGAAGTATTCCGAATGTTGACTGTTGCATACGGCGAAGCTACTTTGGACAAAAGCAACGTTTATCGGTAGTACAAAATGTTTTCAGAGTGCCGAGAAGATGTGAGCGACGAAGAGCCTTCCGGACGCCCGAGCACGTCAACAACAGACGAAAACATTAATGAAGTAAAGAAACTAGTACAGACCTCGTATATATGATATGCCCACCGATTCAAAGACAACAACCTCATCATTTGCTGATGACTCGGCAATTTTAATCGCTCACAATAACCCAATAACAGCAACGAGAAATCTACAAATACACAATAAAAAACTGATTAAATGGTTAAACAAATGGCGAATACAATTCAATGAAACAAAATGTGTTCAAATAACCTTTACACTAAGAAGGGAAACCTGCCCAACTAGAAATATAAATAATCATGCCATTCCCCAAGACATCTGTGTGAAATATCTTGGGATTACCCTAGATCAGAGATTATCCTTGAGCAAACATATAGAGGCAGAAGTTAAACACATAAAACTAAGACTATATTCACTATTCTGGTTTCTAAATAAGAACTCGACGCTCAAATTGGAATACAAAGTGCTGCTGTATAAAGCAATAATTAAACCGATTTGGTCATACGGAATACAGATGTGGGGTAGTGCAACACCTACTATCGTAGAAAAATACAGAAAATGCAATCGAGGATACTTCGAATATCCACAATGATCTCCGAATTCCAAGTGTACAAGAAGAAATAGGTACTAACGAAAGTTTACCTTCTGAAATTGCAAAACCACCCAAATGAGCTTGTCCGAAAATTGCTGCTGCATTCAGGACCCAAACGCATAAGAAAAAAATATATATTATGGAACTTAGCTAACATATAAACCTAACAATGAATTAATTAATTATAAATTAACATTTTTTTCAAATATTTGGTCTTAGCATTGGCAAAAGAACATTGAGGTTTAATATTAGCTTGTAAGATTTCAAAATTTATTGTTAGCTCTTTCGAGAGATTCAATAAATAATAATTGGAAAAAATAAAGTAAATATAAAGCGTAAATTATATTTAAAAAATTATGAAAAATAAACCAAACAAAATAGAAATGGAGAATCTACCAATACATCACTAACCCCCTGCTTGCCAAAAACTCAAACAGGTCCAACCCAAAAAAATGAAGGTAATATACGTAAACAAGTTAAACCTCCCCCAATTTAACGTAGCTCAAGTATGCTGGTTTCTAAAGTTAATAGGCCAAACGAGCTTCCATGTAATTGCTTTAAAGAAGAGAGATTTACATGAAACAAAAATTCAGATATATTCTGTAAAAAATTATCGCTTGGCAACCAATTTCCTCGATGAAAGCAAAAAAAATATTACACATACCAACTGAAAAGCAGTAAAGGAATAACTGTTGTCTTAAAAGGTTTAGACTCAGATGTAGGTCACACCGAGATTAATTGAAACCGGTTTCATCCCAAAATTCATATTCAACATAGAAAACAAAAACAATACCCCACAACCAATGTTCCGAGTGGAGCTCGAACCAGAAACCAAAAAACTGCAAATAAACGAAATTAGATAGATATTGCATATTGCACCCTACGTCCCATTTACGTTGGTTGTGGAGACTTCCACCCTTCATTTCCCTGTACGACAGCCAAAAATAATGACAATATTAAAAAATGCAAGAATTGCGGTGGAAGTCACACAGCTAAATATAGAGATATTCTAATGCACTGAAATCTGACTTAGTTGATAACTCGCAAACCAATAACCAACCGCAAAATTTAGATTCAGTGCTCTTAACCTTAACGCAAAGTATGACACAATTTATGTCCACAATACAAGCAATGATGCAAGAACTAATTATATATTCAAGACCAATTCATGAAATCTATTCTTGCAAACAAATGAATACGCTAAAGATTTGTCATTGGAACGCGAACGGTATTACCCAACATCAACTTGAAATCCAAAATTTCCTCTTCAATAACAAAATAGATATACTACTCATTTCTGAAAGTCACCCTTCTTTAAAAAACAATTTTAAAATAATGGATTATAAGTTACCTCCAGATGGGTATTCTTATTAAATATCGAATTAAACACTACTGACTTGAAGAATTCGACCAAGCTACCCCCATTTGACTGCAATGTTGGGATGTCAACGTAACGGTGTTATCTGTATACTGCCCACCTAGCCATACTTAGGGAACACGTTAATAATTTAATTTATATGGATTCAGATAAGTTTGTAAGTTTTGCCAACTTTTTAAATCAATTGCTTATTCGTTGCTTCATTTAGGCAGTGCTCGTAATGAGGACAGCGAAGATAACTTTGTTCAAAATGCTTGTCCAGTTGGTTTCTGCATTTAACTTGATGTCTAAGGATTCCGCAAAAAAAATATGTTTGTACTTACTTCAAATGAAGTATTTTCCTTCAGCAACTTTATTATTTTTGTCTCCTCGAGTTGCGTCCACTTCTTGTTTGGTATTCTTTTCCGCAATTTTTTCAAATTTAAATTTTGCCAACAGATAGTCAAATACACGCGCCAAAAACTATTGTATCGGTATTTTGTGGTAAAAAAATCCACTTCGAATTTGTTGATATATTTACTAGCTGGTAAAATACCGCAAGGAAATACCAATAGCTTGTGAATACCCTGACTGTCACAAAGGCCAAGTTTGAAAATTTTTTCGTTAGGAGAAAAATGTATGGCAGCTGGGGATTATAACGCTAAGAATACTCACTGCGGCTAACGCCTTATAAATCCCAAGAGTAAACAGTTCTATTATGCTCTGACGAAGCGGCATTATAACATTAATTATGTCTCTTCTGGTCAACCCACATACTGGCCCTCGGGCCAACGGAAGATCCCGGAATTATTAGATTTTGCAATAACGAAAGAAGTCAACCAATCACTAATGTCTGCAGAATCATGTTATGAACTGAGTTCAGGCCACTCTCCAGTCATAATACATTTAAGGAAATACGCAGAAGTCATAATCTAACCTTTTCGCTTAACAACAAATAAAAAAGAATAGCTATAATTCCGAAAATACATTAGCAGCATATTCATCATAAATGTAGTGTTAAAAACCTGGATGAATTAGATTCTGCAGTACAAACATTCAACTGTATGCTTGTAGCAGCAGGAATCCACGCTGCACACAGAAACAGGCAAATCCCATACAAATCAATGTGCTCCACCTCATTCGAAGTTGAAAGACTGATAAAGGCAAAGATACGGCTCTGACGATTATGGCAACAGCACAGGTCACCAGTGCTAAAGCAAAAATTCACTACAGCCAAACACGAAATGCACTGCGCAACGAAACTGAAAGAGCCATATATGCCTTCATTACACACCTGAATCCCATAGAATTCACAAACTACTTCTTAAAGAACGCAGTCTCGTCATTCAGACCAATAACCCTGCTTCCATCGTTTGAAATTATTCGAGAAGTTATTGATAGCAATATTATCCCCATACGTACAGCATAATAAAATACCCCACCATCAATTTGGTTCTCGAAAAAAGCATGGCACTATTGAACAATTTTATCGATTAGTATCCCAAATCAGAAAGGCGTTCGAGGAGAAAAAATATTGCTCTGCAGTGTTCCTTGATGACAAAGTGTGCCATACGAGGGCCTTGTTTATAAAAGAAAAAAAACTTTTCCCTTCAAATATTTATAGTGGCTTGAAATCATACTTAAAGTTAGATGTTTTCAAGTCAAATGTGAAAATTACCTTTCGCCAGAAATGAACGTAATGGCTATAGTACCACAAGGAAGTATTCCTGACCCGATACTGTACACAATATACACCTCAGATCTACACCCAAACAAATACGTACTCATCTTAACTTATGCCGATGACACTGCGATTTTATCTCAAGCAACATCACATAGCTTCGCGTGATCTCAATAAACATCTGAAGTTGAAAAATGGCTTTTGAACTGCAGTATCGCACAAAAAAGCAATCATATAAAAACACGTGCTATCACATTCAACAACAAAACTATTCCACAGGAGACAGAAGTGAAATATCTAGATGTCCACTTTGACAGACGCCTTACCTGGAGAACCCACATTGAAAAGAAAAGAGCCTACATTAAATTAAAAGCTGCAACTCTTCACTGGCTTTTAAATAAAAATTCAAAACTAACCTTTGATTGCAAAGTCTGTTATATAAAACCATAATTGTACTCATCCTAACATATGTAATTCAGCTGTGGGGCGAAGCAGAACATCAAACACCGAACTGTTCCAATGAACGCAATCAAAAATACTACGGACGATCACGTCACTTACAATGAAATAAGTTTCAAGCCATTCGGAATGATTTTTTTTTAAAATTCTCCTCATGATTGCATTTTCCCCACAATAATTTAAATTTTCCTTTTAAAAGATGTATCTTTTCGCACTCATGCCTAGTCCTACTTTAAGTTCATTTTCCACAAATAATCGCACTGCAATTTGCTTATTTGTGGTGTCAGCCGCACACCAGGCATCGAAAATGTGGCCAATTTGTACTGAAGATGCCACTGCAAAAATACTATTAAAAAGGCATTCTGCAAATTTCTGCAAGAAATTCTTTTTGATTTTCATTATATACGAGTATACTTTTATTTTTTAGACTCTGTAAAAAATTCCGGATGACACTTGCGAACAATTTTTTTTCTTTAACGAAACTTAACAATTACTTATTTTGGCTTATTTTCTTTAGTGTTATTCTTATAAATAACGGTAGTTTCGAACCATCAAACGAAGAAGAAAAAAATAAAGAATCCAGTGGAAATGTATCAAGCTTTCAGAAAAGTCATAAATACTCACAATTGAGAAAAATTTATGTCTTTATTAGCATTTTTGAATTTGAGATTTGAGAAAATATTCAATTTTTGATGCCTAACTTACTGCTGAGTTTGAATTCTCCACTTTGAAGGTTCCAAGAAATAAGTAAATATTAAAATATTGCAGAAATATTTTCAAATTGGTAAATTTGAATTATATGCAGTAAATTCTCATTAAAATTGTTCTTATATTTAAGAATGCACTTTTTTTTATTTTGGCCACACTCACGACAATGCGCGCCGTAGCGCTGGTCACAGAAGTTGCAACATATAGGCGCCATTGCGATTGCGGTTGTACGCAACTCTGTCTTGGCAACCATCAGACGGCCCTTGTATATCAGCTTGGATTGCGAGGGTTTTTTTTTGTAGGGAATTTGTTTTTGTTTGTCGGTTAGGAACATTTTGATATTGTGAAATTAGGGTATTAGCATTACTATTGGAATATTTTATAGACAGTTTCGGACCCGTAATGCATCTCACAGAGAATGTTTAGTAAATTTAAGAAAAAATAAATGTGGTTTATGTACTGCAACTATGATGTTAGTGTATATCTAACCCCATGTCTCCGCGGGCAATTTTTGATGGCATGCCATTGGCAATTTGAAGCAAATTGCCAATGGAGACTGCAAATTGCTTCAAGTTGGCAATTTATGTCTTGAAATATGTCATGCCACAAATTGCCAGCGTGCTGTGTTGCAATCAGTTGTCATTTTGTTTGTTTGACAGTCATTTTGCATTTTTTCTTGACGATCACAGTGGCAGCATCGTCGAACATTTCAATTTTACATATCTATTCAATTAAATAAGCGCTAAAATGTATGGAGACTGTGCATTTGCATTCTTTGTAAAAAATTATTCACCCAGAATTTCGGTTTCCTTCTTTTTTCTCTTCATCGTATAATCAAAAAATTTTTCAAGCGCTGGCACAGCGAACTAGATTGCTTGACGATATTTTTAAAATGACGTTGGCATAACATCACAATGCCCATCATTAAAATATTGCCATCCTTTGCAATCAAATTTGACAGTTGTTAGTAAGATACACAGTTGTTTGGTTACAAGTCAAATTTTTAAATGTCGGGTATAAAATGTCATTTAGAAAAATATTTATATACGTAAAATTATGCTGATATTGTGGCAATGGTAATTACTGATACATAATTAGAAACAAGAACAAATAAAATGGCCATTCTAGTTGTACCTCAGGCCGTAGAGATGGTTACGCCTATAGGAGTTTAGGTTTATGATCTCGGCAAGTTCAATTAGGAGTTTCAGAGAATTTTGACGGTATCGCAACAGAGTCTCCGGAAGCAGATGGAGATCACTTAATAAAGTGCATTAGGCAGAGAACCGCATGCGATGCGTTTGATTTCTTAGGGCATAGCTCTATACGCCTGGGGACGAAAGCTTAGATCTTTGGAAGACGCTGCTGCGTCGGAAGCCAATAACCAGTTCCCAAAGACCGTTGCAGCATGCAACGCTCAAGTGGAACGGGGTATGATTTATGTATTCAAGGCAGGCCTAATAAATAGGCGATTTACACATTAATCTAACACAGAGAAGTATGGAAGAGTTAGTTGAAGCGGTCTGTTCCGCTGAAGCAGCAATCCAGCTGCAAGCGACAACAAGTGGAATCTGCTAGACTAACACTCCTGCAGACGCAGATGCGGTACAACATCGGAACACACGAAAAGTCTGTAGATTTGAGGGTTATTTTCCGGAACAGAAGGACAAAGGGATCCCGGTCCAGTCATTCCAACAAAGATAACCTGTTTGCTCATTTGTTCGTAAACCAGGTCATACAAGGGATGAGTGTTTTACAAGAAAAAACACGTCCTACTTTAAGGAATGTCAAATATGTGGCCATGAGGCAAGTCGCCAGTGACTAGGGGATACAGAATGGGATCAGAGTATGATCCGCTCAGGAGAGATGGATGGAATAGCTTCAGCACACCTTGAAAACCAAAAGTGAAGCGAGTATGAGCATTCCATACAGTGGTTGAAATGCTTTTCATGTGGGCGAAAGAGACATCGAGCAGCAGAGTGCAGTCAAAAATAATTCCAAGAAAGGGTAAACATCCAGCTGCCCAGGCGAGGCGAAAAGACAAATTAAATAGTAAGCCGAAAGCAACGGAGAGAGTGAATCGCGTGTCAAGCGATGTCAGGCAATCACCCAGGAGAATGAGGTACTCCAAAATGGAGTAAGGAAGTATAGGCTGGTAACCGTAAAATCTACTATCAACTACCAGTCTTTTTCGTAGATCACTAGATTTAACGGGACTCTTAATGGTGTTTTTCGTGAGTGCATTATGACATTAGGCTTAGTTAGGGCAAATAACAGCGGTGTCAGGGATGAAGTTTTAGAATGAACGTAGTGGAACTAGAAAAGGAAGGTGTCCCTGATGATGGTTTACTTGACGCGATGATCTCTGAGGCCGCACCCTTCTGATTACCGTAAATATTTTTCGCTCTTCGGTAAGGATGAGAATAGAATGCTGACTCTTCCATTTAAGTCGTTTCGGCAAGGAACCTTGAATACTGTATGTGTAAACAGGAAACTCCGGATTGTTGCTTTGCACAAGTAGTAGCTAGTGGAAGGTGCATATTTGGGAGAGACCATAACGCATGTTAAGAAGGGTAAAGCGTGTGGTTGCAGGACTATTATATAGATATGGACATTAAAAAAAATTGGAAATTATGGTGGTTTTTAGAAACCAAACTCGGGGTCGGGTAATCAAATTCAGCAGACTTAGCCAGTGGTTACTACCAGGTACTAGTGGATACCCAATATAAGCAGAAACCTACGTTCAGCACCAGATTGGAGCATTACAAGTTCAATAGGATGCCGTCTCGATCAGGGGAACCGGCTACCCTCCACCGGCTATGGAACCATGTGCTAACTGACTAAATGTGTTTTGTGTATCTTGATGATTTAATAATTTATGTGAAGAACAAAGTGTCAGATCAAGAAGAGTTCCAGGTCGACAAAGATGCCAATGGTATTAACTGACACACCGAAACAGCTATTTGAAAAAATTGGCATGGAAATTGTGGGAATCTTGCCGGGAACAATGTCAGCGAATAAGTACATCTTGATGTTCCAAGATGATTTTTCAAAGTATATGGCATGCGTAGCCATACCTGATGCAGAAGCGAGTACGGTAGCCAAAGAATTTTTTTGAAATTATTGCGCGTTACAACATACCGAGGGTGTTGGTGACTGAAAACGTTTCAAATTTCGTATCAAAAGTATTTTCTGAGACATGTTAAATTCTGGGGATCACAAAATTACACATTAGTCCCTATCATCCGCAAGCTAACGGATCATTATTATGTATTCATCAATCTCTGGGAGAATACTTGCGTAATTTTACCTAAGAGCATGGCTCCAACTGGGATCAGTGGTTGACTACGGCCATGCACGTACATAAAAATATTGCACTTGTATCAACTAAGCAAACACGGTTTAGACCACTCTACGGGCTTGATATCAATACGCCAGCAAATCTGTAGCGCAAGTGTGCGCCAGTACAAAACTGATGACCCAAATAAAGTGCGGAAATATTAGCTACAGCGACCGCACAGAGTTGGTTGGAGAAAGCCAAGACCATGCTAAAAGAGAACACTACAACAAGTTACTAACCCAGTACTCTTTCATAAAGAAAAAGTCTATAAGCCCCCACCAATATTTGTTGACAGAGTTACCAATATAGCTCCTTTAATGAAACTTTTGTCTGAAGCTGCTCCAAATTCATACGAATTAAATCTCATAAACAATGAGCCAGTTAAAATCCAGGCATTTTCTCGAGAAGCCTACAAGACAATAGTTAACCAGCTTGAGCTAAAAAACACCGAATTTTTCACCTATAAGCCAAAACAAGAAAGAGGCTTCAAAGTAGTACTGAAAAATATGCACCTATCTATAGACACAGATGAAATAACCCAAGCCCTGCAAAACCTCGGTCACTCTGTCACGAATATTTGGAAGTCAAATACCTGCTTCATACAGAAATTGTTTTTGAGCCCCCCCGACCGACTCGCGATATTCCCCAATGCGCTAACTGTCAGCAGTATGGGCATACAAAAACGTACTGTCGCAGGAAACCAATGTGCATTAAATGCGCCGGAAGCCACACGTCTTCAGATTGTGTACGTAAAAGCAGATCAGATGAAGTCAAATGCGCCTTGTGTGAAGGTAATCACCCAGCAAATTACAAAGGTTGTGTAGTCTCTAAAAATCTTCAGAAAATGAAATACCCACAATTAAGGAAAAACGACAATTTACCCATGAATCCTACTCAACAACAGGAAGTTCTGGTAAATCCCAGTACATCAAAACAAACTCAAAATGTACTTTCATACGCTCAGGCACTGAAACACTCAACACAAGCAACTAATGAAAACACAACGGCCCTACCAATTAATACTGTTCCTGCAGAAACCCAAGCTCCGGACGAAATGCGAGAAATGATAATGCTACTCCGGTAAGTCATGCAACAAATCACAACAAAGTTGAACTTATTAGTGACCCTCACGACTAAGAATTGCTCATCCTCAATCCCATAAAAATCATACTATGGAACGCTAATGGGCTGTCAAAACATTTACTAGAAATTAAAAAATTCCTTAAAACATACGAAATAGATCTACTCCTAATATCTGAAACCCATTTCACCAACAAAAGCAATTTTTGAGATTCCGAACTTTAAGTTTTATCACACCCTGCACCCAGATAATAAGGCTCATGCAGGTTCAGCAATATTAATACGCAATAATATAAAACACTGTGACAGCACATCTTATCGCACAGAAGCTATACAAGCCCCGAATATAATTGATGACTGGAAAGGGCCAATTACAATTTCCGCAGTCTACAGCCCATCTAAACGCGCAATAAAAATGGAGAATTATGAAAAATTCTTTAAGATCCTAGGCAATAGATTCCTAGCTGGAAGAGACTATAGCGCAAATCACACATACTGGGGTTCCCGCCTCACTACACCAAAAGGTCGACAGCTTTATGCGGCCATTGGAAAATTAAATTTACTCCCTGTCTCTTCCATGTACAGAAAAAAACTGGCCAGCAGATGTAAGAAAAACTCCCGACTTGATTGACTTCTGTGTGACGAAAGGTATCATGCTTAGTGATCTTAAATGTAGGCTATATTTTGAGCTGTCTTCTGACCACTCTCCAGTTCTGGTCGAGCTTAACAACAATCTTGCCCTTCTTCCCAGCCAATGTAGCTTACATAATAACAAAACTGATTGGAATCGCATCCGATATATGGTATCTTCCACAATTGATTTAAGACTGTCACTGAAATCTGAAGAGGACATCATTGCGGCTGTTGAACACTTCAACAACTGCCTGCAACAAGCTGCGTGGGACTCCACCCCCCACTGATTAAACGAAAATCAACGAACATCTCCAAACCAATAAAAGAAAAACTGAGAGACAAGCGAAATGCAAGAAAAAAGTGGCAAAAAACTAGACATCCTGAGGACAAGAAAAAATTAAATGCGCTTACAAAAGAACTTTAAGAAATCCTTAATAACGAACGAAACACCCAACTCCATCATTACCTCAGTAATCTCGATGCGACAGCTGCTACAGAATACTCTCTCTGGAAAGCAACTAGGAAGCTAAAGAGACCCACAATGTTCCAATCCGCTTTACTAATGGAAAATAACGAATGGGCTAAAAGTAACTTTGAAAGAGCAGTCACATTTGCCCGACACTTAAAAAGAGTATTAACCCCACACGAAATCAAGCCCCCAGCATGTGTAACAGAAGAAGTGAAAAGTGTTCTGAGTAATACCCATCAGATGGACCTACCCATACGTAAATTTTCCAAATCAGAATTGAAAGCAGCTATTGAGAAGCTAAATATTTAAAAAAAGCCCCTGGGTACGACCTTATCACTGGAAAAATAGTAAAACAACTTCCAGAAGAAGGAGTGACATATCTTACCCACTTATTTAACGCGGTAATGACATCTGGTTTTATACCTCCCCAATGAAAAGTGTCACAAGTAAAAATGATTCTCAAACCCGGAAAAAGCGCTGAGAAAGTTGAATCGTATTGCCCAATTAGCTTGTTACCGATTGCTTCTAAACTCATACAAACCCTTTTCCTGAAAAGACTACTCTCAATTATAGAAGAGCGAATGCTAATTCCAAGTGATCAATTTGGATTCAGGAAAAAACACACCACAATCGAAGAGGTTCATAGGATTGTTGCGTATATACACACAGCATTCGAACAGAAAAAATATTGTACAGCGGCGTTTCTTGATATCTCGCAAGCATTTGATCGCGTTTGGCACGATGGCTTGCTTTACATAATAAAAACTACACTCCCCATTAACTACTATGTGTTAATCAAGTCCTATCGTACACATATATATTTTTTCGCCTATGAGCTGAGCTCCATGAAAGCTCAGCTCATAGGCTCATAAGCAAGTGTCATGGGCCCAATACTTTATCTACTTCATACGTACGACTTACCATCAGCTGAAGGAGTCACCATAGGTACCTTTGCAGACGACACTGCTGTCTTAGGCTGCAGGCAGAGTGCCGGCTGGCGACCGAGCCGAACCGAACCGAACTTATTGCTGACCGAAAAAAAAAAAACTGGTTCAATACAAATTAGTGCAAATCGGCGCCGAGATGGCAGAGTAGCAGCCGAACCGAACCGAACTTATTGCTGACTGACTGGACAAAACTGTTTTAGAGACTTATTTGTGACCGATTGTGACTGATGTTTGATTGTATGTGTAAATATTTAAGTTGATGCTTTGATGCTATTGAAATATTTCTTTCTGTTTTGTTTGACACATATGTATGTGTGTATCTATCATGTAGATCATTATACCATGCTCTTGCTTTTTTGTTTATGATTGGTTTTGTTTACCGTTTGAACGAAATATACATACATATGTATATGCAAAACACAAAATTCTTTTCCTTCATTCCACACCAACAACTTCTACTGCCTCTACCATGCTCTTGCTGTTGTCAACGCAGTGTATGATTGGTTTTGTTTACAAAAAAAGCACAAGTTTCAGTCGGCACTCTGCCATCCCATAAGTTGAAACAAGTCAGCAATAAGTTCGGTTCGGTTCGGTTCGGTCGCCAGCCGGCACTCTGCCTGCAGCCTTAGCTGTTGACACTCTCCCACACTTAGCTTCCTCTAAAAACCAAAGTGGGCTACACAAAATTACTGACTGGCTAAAAAAATGGAGAATCAAGTTGAACGAAACAAAATCAGTCCAGGTTACATACACTCTCAAACGAAACACCTGCCCACCCGTTAAACTCAACGGCATAAATATACCCCAATGTAATGAGGCTAGATACCTTGGGATGCACCTCGACAGAAGATTAACTTGGAAAACACATATATTTACAAAACGAAAATCACTCGGTATAAAGCTCAGAAATCTACACTGGCTCTTGAATCGAAACTCCAAAGTATCAAACGATTGCTCTTGTACTCAGAAATTTTAAAACCAGCTTGGACATACGGTATTCAGCTGTGGGGAACTGCGGCAACTTCTACTGTTGAAATACTTCAAAGATTCCAATCAAAGACCCTAAGAATGATTGTAAACGCGCCCTACTATGTCACAAACAACCAAATCCATCGTGACCTCAAAGTTCCTACAGTCGCTCAAGAAATAAAAAAGCTCTATACTTCGCACAGTCTGAGACTCCAAGTCCACCCAAATCCGAATACGAATTCAGAGGTCCAAATTGAACAACTAGAGGAAACGGACGTGATGCTGGAATCTTTAACGAAAAATGCGAAAGTCATGTCACTGCAGACCAACACACACAAATGGAAAATACCATTAATGGATGTTGGTGGTGAAGTACTGAAATAGGCGATTGGATTAATGGATCACATAGATACCAAGAAAGTTATGACCAGTTGCAGAAACTTGGACTAGAACTATTTATAATGGTTCTTAATAAATATATTACTATTTTGTGAGCAAGTTAATATATATATATATATATATATATATATATATATATATATATATATATATATATATATATATATACATATATATATATATATATATATATATATATATATATATATATATATATATATATATATATATATATATATATATATATATATATATAATATATAATTGAAACTGTATATACTCGTATATATAGTTTCAATTATACTTCCCGTTTTTTCATACAGCTGACAACATTGAACACATGTTGGTCTTGGATTAAGATTCCCATGCAACATTGTTCAATAGTGGTATGACTCCAACTTAATGTTTCTTTAAAATTGGAAATGAAACTCATTCTATGTTTTATAACATGGAAAGAAGAGTTCAGCAAATTAATAAATTACTACAAGTTCCTAATTTGCATATAATTAGAACATGTAATTGAATTTAGAAATTGTGTTTTTATGACGAATAAAAATAATAATAATTATAAAACAACATAAAAAAATCTAATTCTAACGAGTTAGATTTCTCAAAAAGAATTCAGTATTTTTATGGCGTCCGAGCAGGGTTTTGTGTAAATTCGGTTTTTCGTTTTCGTAGTGATCTCAATTGTCGCGGAAGTTTAAGTTCGCGTTTTCAATAAAAATCATAAATCGCGCCGTCGAAATTGAATGAAAGTTTACCAATTAACAGGAAAGCGCCGTTTTTTGTGCCAACAAACGCTGCAAACTATCGCACAACTTGTTGCTGTACATCACCACCGCTCCAAAGATCAGTGGTCGCGAAAATTTGCTGTTTCTGCTGATATTTGCTGCAAGCGTCACTGTTGTTCTGACGCTCCTGGTGCTGTCTGCTGCTACTACTGTTGTTTATCTGCCACGAGGTGACCCCACAGCATCGTACTGCTTTGCTTCACCACAGTTCCCAATGATTTGCAGTTGCCGGTCATGCAAAAGGGAAATTGCAAAATGCAATCAATCGAAAAACGCAATAAATTAAATCTGTTATAAAAGGAATTCTTTTAAACGCTTAGGCATCCGGGAGAATTTACTAAGTAGCCGAGAAATTAATAAAAAAATTCTTTGCGCACTATTAATTCCATTTTTTATTTGACACTTATTTTACACTTATACTTATGCACAAATAAAGACGTGAAACAATAACAAGTAATTAATTTTTTCGTCCATAATCTAATTGCAAAAATTTTCAAATCGATTCGTGAAGTTCGCCACCATAATTGCCACCAAGCCCGACACCAATATACAGAATACACTTGTGTGAGGCTTTTATTACAAATAATAAAGTGGTGTTTACAAGACAGTTTTTCGTCCACTTGAACTAGTTTAACAATACTGTCAATTAATTTTAACATTTAGCTTAGAATAATTAATTTACAAACAAATAAGTTCATTTTGTTCGCAAATTTTTGAAAATTGCGTTTGTGTTAAATTAATTTCGCTGTAAATTCTTTATTTAATTGACAGCTCTCAAAGTTTAATTAACCAGAGATAGACTCTAATGGCAAATATTTTTAGAATGAAGAAAGCCATACAAGAGAAAACTATTTCTTTAAATCCTCTCGAACTAGAATGTCGCCTAGACATTCTCAAATCATACATTGCAAGCTATAACTTATCAAAGAGAGATATAGTCAATCGATGTCACTAATGGATTTCGCTCCAGTCTTGAAGACTAATGTGACTCTGCACAATCTTTGTATTTGCAAATAATAAGCAAACACACGAAGTCGAGCGTTCCCGAAACCTCGCTCAGATGTACCTCACATCAATCTAGACTTCCTAACATGGGCCTTTGAAAATTTATTGGAAAATATTCTGAATACAAGAATATTATTAGCGTCTTTACGTGGCATGATTGACACGGTGTCAGCAATTTACGATTCCCTATTGTCAATAGGAGATGATAAGAATATCGCAAATGCGATTGTTATTCATATAGTAATGTCGAAAGTCAACCCAATCACGAAATCCAAATGGGAACAACTGCTGGATTAAGATAAGCTGCCCTTATGGAATGGCTGTGAGAATGCTCTCAAAAAGCGATACCAGCATATTTCTGCGGATGAAGGTCCCACGTCAATATCGACGTGTGTCAAGCCGAAGCTGGATTATGGGCCCAAAAAGAATGTCTAATCATTCTTTGCGTGCAACAAAAACGCTTCACAGGAAGATGGTAAATGCCTTTTATGTAAGTCGAAAGAGCATGCTATAATTTCCTGTCCATCTTTCGCTGCACTGACTGTATCGCAAAGGTTTGATACGATAAAAGCAACACCTGCGTGCATCAATTGTTTCAAGAAAAGACACACCGTTTCAAGATGTAAAGCTTCACGGTGTCGAGTGTGTACTAGATCACACCACTCACTTCTAAACTTTAACTTCTGATTCTGGTCATCCAACAACTTTACGTACCTTTGTGAACCATAATTCGGCAGGCTAGCTACAGCCATCGTTAGCATAAAAAGCAAATTTGGTGAGTTCCAATTAGCCAGAACTTTTTTAGATTCCTGTTCTCAGATTAATTTTATTACCGATGAACTTTCACAAAGGTTGCAGTTAAAAAGAGAAGATAGAAATTTAAATTTGATCGGCATTGGTGAGACAAATTCCACAGTTAAGCATAAGTTACATGCTATCGCGTGTTAATTCTCATAAGTTTTCAACTGATTTCTGGGTAATGCGTTCTATATCCACATACCAGCCGGATCAAAAAGTTTCCACAAGCAATTGTAATATTTTTGTAACATTGAGCTTGCTGACCCATATATCTATAAACCACAAAAGATAGATCTACTGCTTGGTGCTGAAACCTTGTTTGAGCTACTTTCAGGCGGACATATAAAACAAAGGCAAGATCTTACAACACTGCAAAAAACTTTACTTGGTTGGATAGTGTCTGGAAGGTACAAATGTATTGAGAGCCCTACGTCTCGAATTTGTAGTTTGTTAAGTAGCAAAGTAGATGAAAGTTAAGTAGCAAAGAATATGAAAGCTCACTTGACGCCACAGTCCCAAAATTCTGGGAACTGGAAGAAATTCCCAAAGAGTCAACTTCAAGTAAAATTACACTAAAGGAACAGCTCTGCGAAGCAACATTTCTCGATACGATGCAACGAACCTCGTCTGGTCGGATCAAGTTATCACTTCCTTTCAGGTCTTATCCTAGCTCACTTGGCTTGTCATTCGAGACTGCGAAAAGTCGGTTCTTATCGTTGGAGCGTAAACTCTCAGGGGTGCGAGATCTGTATATAGACTTTATGAAACTACAAAAACTTCTCGACTACTCCACATTATTTTATTCCGCACCAGTGAGTCTTGCGACCACAAAGCACTTCCACGAATCTTCGATTAGTTTTTGATGCATCTTGTCGAACATCGTCCCAGCTGTCATTAAACGATATACTAATGGTGGGTCCAACGGTGCAAGATGAGCTATATACAAATTTGATCTGTTTTCGTATGCACAATTTCGCAATTCCTGCTGACATTGCTAAAATGTACCGTCAGGTTCAAATTGACGAGGCAAATCGAAAATACCAACTAATTCTCTAGACAGAAAATTCAGCAAGTTACAAGTGTACCACCGTAACATATGGTACCATTTGCACCATTCTTGGCTATATGCTGCTTAACTTACTTAAGTGACCAATTCAAGGAAACACGTCCAGTTGGATCTAAATCTATCCGTAACGATTTCTACGTAGACGATTTGCTTCCGGAGGCTAACAATTTTGAATATCTCGAAATAATTCGAAAGTAAGTCGAAATCGTTCTCAAACCACATATCTTACGATAGCCCCGAAACAATTGAGAAATCGTTGCAGTTTTATGACGCCGTCTTCACAAAGCCGCAAGGGCAACATTGGGTTACGAATAATGATACTTTTAAGTTTCATTTGGAAGAAAATTCCCATGATTTGCAAGCCACAAAAAGAAATATACTGTCAGCTTCAGCTTCCATTTTTAATCCTCTCGGACTACTATGTCCTATAGTCACCAAAGCAAAAATCTTACTGCAAGAGCTTTGGCTTCAAAAACTCGATTGGGATGAATCAATCCTTATGGACCTCGATACCAATTGGAAAAATCTCAAAAATAATTTGACATAACTACATTCTACAGCTGTCCCACGCTTCGTTGACGCTTCAACGAGATGTTACGGATGTTGCATCTGTATTCGAAGCCATGACTCAAGTGGTATTCATTTAGAACTATTAATCGTTAAATCGAAAGTTACTCCGCTTAAAACTAAGTTATTGACAAGACTTGAGCTCTGTGCAGCACATTTGCTGGCTAAACTCTGTTACCTATACCAAACGCTTTCACTCTAAAGAGTTTCCCCATTGAACATTTCAAAGGGAATTGGAGTATAATACGAAAGAAATACCCATGATAACTACATTAGACTATCTACAACTTAAAAAAGCAATTTAAAATTTTGTAGGTGACGCCACGCATGTCTACACATCCAGGAAAAATGCTGACAATGGAAAGTAACATTTACGAAATCGAAGTCCTGAAGCATGAACAAGAGAAATGCAAACATGTAGTTCTAGCAATGTGAGCATTGTAGATAGAAACCGAGTCACTAAATTGTTGGGTTTTCCATTTCAACTCGCAAACAAAAATGACTGCCTTGTATCAAGAAAAACCAATTCGAACTACGAGGAACTGGGTTCGTGCATATTATCGAAATTTGCAGAGTAATAAAAAAACATACGGCATTGTTACACAAGAAACAGAGAAATCAACATTACAATATCAGAGTTACAGAAATGAGTTCAAACAAAATGGCAGCAGAACCCTAGGGTACCCTATCAGCCAGATCACAAGATCCTTCAATAAGACAGTTGATACATCATGAGAAATTCTGACAGTTATTAATGTTAATTGAGAAGATCGTCGACGAAATGCTGAAAGAAGCTAAGAACGAAGATACGACGATAAGTCTCAACGAACCCCACGGAAATAGAATAGAAAAAGAAAAATAAATAAACTTAAAAGAAAAAAAAAACCAAAAGAAAATAATGAAGATAAAGACAAAGGAACCAATATATATATATATATAAAAAAAAAAATTAAAATATAGTAACAAGTTCAAGAAAAAAGGGTTCACTATAATATAAAAAAAAGCTTAAGAAAAAACAAAAAATTTGATCACACAAAAATTACTTAATAATATATAAAATGCACAAATTGTTTTCGGTACGGGTGCTAGATAGTAAGAACAATTCGTCACTAAGAGGTAGTTGCACTACCCGTCTAGAAAGAGGGGAGGGATATTGCGAGTCAAACACACTCACAGTATCAACAAAACCTCAGTAGTACTAAGGTTTTATTGTTAACTGTTAGAGAAATTAGACAACACGTCCGTTCGATTCTATAGTTTTAATTCAAGTAAATGAAGAGATGATCTATACATTCTGTCGCTTAGTCTAAATATATGCATAATAAAGTAATAGATCTTTATATAAATGCAAAGTAGGTAGGGTTGTATTTTTTTGTATTCTGACACACTCCACCTCAACACGACTACTTTCATTTAGAATAAATGGCATATGAGATCAAAAGTTGAGGAAAGATTAAATCAAATGGTAAATCAAATGTTTGGTTTTTATAAAATATTTCAATTCCATATCATTACATAGTTTTTCATGAAGGTCCTTGGGAAAATTTTGAGTTAAAATATCAGCCACATTATCTGGTAACGGGACGTAGTGGGTATCAATCTCGTTTTTCATATATTTGCTTCGCAAGTGGTGGTACCGGATGTCTATAGGTTTACTTCGCTTGGTTACCATATGGATATTTGGAGCGCTTGCAAACTGACCGATGTGATTGTAACAAAAAGCGATTGTACCTTCGTTCACCAGGATCTCCAGCAATAAATTTCGGTGGAATGACACCTCTATAACTCCCGAGCACATTGCGAAATATTCGGCCACGACACTTTGCTTTTTGGATTCCCATTCTACTAAATTTTCACTCATCGATAGAGAGAACCCACTTTATCATCTACGGTCAGTGTTGTCAAAAGCCCAATCCGCATCTGTAAAACAAATTAAAGTATTGCAGTTAGCGTTATAAGTTAACACACCTCTGAGTTTCGCTCCAAGATATCTGAGCACTTGACTCGCTGCCATAATATGTTCTCTACGTGGAGTTAAATTGCGCTAATTTTTCACCAACATGTGCAATGTCTGGTCTCGACTCTATCCCTAAATGCGTCAGGCTTCCGATAAGCGACTGTTATTGTGAAATGTCACATCCGGAGCATTTCGTATGGTCAGCGCATTTCTCTAATACTGTGCCACTGGCGAAAGGGGTAGACGCGCCTTTACAATCTTGCATATTCCATGTTGTCAAAAGTTGCGTTGTGTACCGATGATGATGAATTATCATTTCCCCTGTTCATCGGTCTTCAAAATGTAAATACAGTTGTCTGTTTTGCGTCGATAGAAACCAATGGTGCAAAGTCTTTCATTTAACTTACGATTCTAGTCCATACAATACTTTGGGTAATTTGTATACGTGATTTTGTTTCTCTTTTTCCACGAATCCCGCCGGTTGGCGCATATGGACTTCTTCCTTAAGACTTCAGTTTTAATATGCTGAAATCACGTCGATGTGAAAAACCAAAAGCGAATACTTCACAGCTATTGACAATATCATCCTAATCGACGTATGTCTTTCACCAGGCTCATAAGAGTCTACGTAGCCCGCCTGCCCGCTGTGTACACCCTTCCGCCACCAATCTAGCCTCGTATTTTGCTACCGTTTCATCTGAATTATATTTCATATTGAACACTTATCTCCATCCGCCAATGTTTTTATTTTTTGGAGGTTCAACTAACATCAAGGTTCCGCTTTCTATTAATGCATCATGTTCTGTTTCCACCGAGTTTTTCCACTCCATTTCAATGTTAGAACAAAGTGCTGCTGCCACCGTACCAGGGCTTTCCAAGAACCAATGTAACACTTCATTACTTGCGTTCCGTTTATTCGCTCCACCTGTTTTGGGTCCACTATCCGCTTTCTGAACTTCTGGTTCGCTGTCCTCACTTGCGCTTTCAAACACTTCGATTTCATTTTCCGAATTGACTGTGGTCTTCTGTTCTCTCTTCTCTTCCGGCCTTTCTTCTATTTTGTTCTCTTTTGAGCCCGTGTCAATAATAAAAAATTCTCCTTCAGGCTCTGTTTTTTTTGTTTTCATCTTTTCCTTTATAGAATTCATTTTCTAGGAATACCATATTGTTGTGATTCAGAATCAAGCTACTTGCGTGTAGTTGAATCACAGCACCAACTCCTAACAAATAATACACAACTGGTGTAGTCAACATTTCAGCTATATTCACACATATGCTTTAAGGGTGCGCTCAGAATAATAGCGTTTATTATGCAAACTTTTAGGGTATTATAGTTCCTCTTTTGTGTTGACATGGGCCTACAGAATTCACCATGGTCATTCTTATATCGAGTAGGTCAGTTGGCTTAACCAACTGACACCAATAAACAATTGCGTGACTGGAACACCAGAAAGGTGCTTACCAAGGCTGTAATAATTCATTGTAAAATAGTATTTAAGTTCTATGATTTTAAGAATAAAGCTCACTCTTGTATTTTAACAACGGAAAGAACACGGTGTTTTATCTGGCAGCTATAATCGCCTTTTTAGCAGCTCTTCGTCCACGCCTGCGCCTATTACCGGCAACAAAAGAGCGCTCTCTACAACCGACGACAACGCACAGGTTTCCGACATTTTGGCGCAGCCGGTTGTATTGACCGCAAGGCTACCAACATTTTGGCGCAGCTGGTTATAGCGACCTTCAGGAGGAAACCCAGGGCAAGGAACCCTGAAGCAGGTAAAGCATCCTGCAACAAATCTGGAGAAAATCCAGGGCATGGGACCCTGAAGCAGACGGAGAATCCTGCAACAGAAGAGATGTCACCAAACAGGACAATGTATCACTAGCATATTATAAGTAGATACTTCTGCGACCCTGAAGCTGGTCAAAGAAGTTGCAGCACTAGGCGCTATTATGCTGTTGTACGCAACTATGTCTTGGCAACCATAGAACCGTCAGAATGATTGGACGGTATATGTATATCAGTTTACTTGTGAGGAATTTTTAGTAGGGGATTGTCTTTGATTGTCGGTAGGGACATTTTTGAATAAACATTTTTCTCATTTGACACACAATTAAATACCATAAGCTTAAAGTATTAGGAAAAATATAAATACTCTTATTACGTTTGGCATACGTTACGGGTTAATTTTTGAATATGGACTCAAATTACCGGGAATGAGTCATGCAAATTTGGTCTGTAAAGCCAATTTCGGTTTTTGTCGAACATATAGCCATTTTATATGGATTTTTGGAAGCATTAAAGATGGTGAAAGGTCAATTGAAGTTGGGCGAACATATAAACATACATGTGAGGAAATCAAGGAGAATCTGTGAGGAATCAGTTTGCATTGATGGAAGGACTGAATGGACGCCAGTAGATAGCCGATATGGAAATAGTTTTGGAAAACAAGTAATGGAATGATATACATATATAAGATAGAATTTACGGTGGAATTTTGTTTAATAAATTTGTCATGGTCGAATCATGAGATTTAGAATTAGTTTTTGGTACGTTTATTTGATGAGGATAAATAAAAAAAAGTTAGTTTCAGTTGAAGTACATTCTTTTTGTGGAAATATGTATTGTAGAAAAAACTGCGTAATCTTAATGAGATTATGGTTTTATTAAGTGGCATTCGATGCAATTTTCAAGTAATGTAACAAAGTATTGGTGGCTCAAAAAGCAGTGCACCTGGAAAACCAAATGTTTGACGTTTGAAAAGAAGAGGGTATAGGTGAGATTTTGAAAACAGTGGCCAAGCTAGATTTACGGTCAGAAGTTCATTCAAGGTTGTGAACCTTGAATGAGAATAACCCTGATGAATTGCCGGAATCCTTGACTGTGTTCAGCAAAGATTGTTTGGAGATGAATACAGTCTTGTGCTGCCAAAGCAATTCGCCAGTGCGAACGAGCTTTACGGGCTCCTGAGGAGAACTTATTTAAAGTAGAGAGCTCTGGAAGACGTAACCCAAGAAATCCGAATCGGGAAGCAGCTGGTAAGTGGAGACATATGCGCCTTTGCCAGGCACTTAGGGTCACTTCAGATAATGGCGTTGGAGACACAGCATTATTATACGAAGTGTTAACAACTATCGTGGTGGGTCTCCACAACCCCGCTCTAAAGATTCATATGCTGAATAGCAGAAGAGGAACTCTGGAGGAGCTAGCAGAAGAGGCTGTTAGGGCACAATTCCTGTTGAAATGGAGTACGTTTCGTTTGGACGAAGTACATGCAGAGTTAAGTAGGCAGGATATGTTCACTTCTGCAACCGTGGGTCGGGAAGTTAGCTATAACCATCCAAATATGTCCACAGGAGCGTATAACACAGATATCTGCTATAACAGAGAGATGAACCTAATAAATTCGAACAGGAAATTTCAACAAAGAAGTCCTATTTGCTCATTCTGTCATAAGCCAGGGCATACAAGGGATTAGTGTTTTACACGCAGAAAGAAAAGAAGAAAGAATTAGGTCAATACACGTGCCTGGCAATATAAAACCCACATTCAATGTAAGAACTCCATTCCAGGAGACGGATGAGCAAGAAGCTCTCCAATACAACAAACCGAGTAATGTAAAGACTATGGTCCATGGTAAGGAGGAGCAAGAGTCTCTCCGGGAAGAAATTTTTGATTGCGTTTTGGTTTGGGTTAGAAAGTATAGGCCAATCACCGCGAACGCGATACGGGAGTTTACAGATAGGATAATTATGATAGTTTTTAGGTAATATAGGATCGGCAAGGTGCATGAAGGAAAAATCTAGTGTTTTTCTAAAAGAGCTGGAGGCTAATCCGACGGACATATGAACGCTTCATGTAGCGTGTGGTGGTTGCATCAGCAAATTGGGGTCACTCAGAATAGGGCACAGTGAAGTCAAGGGTTGGAATTTTAGAATGCACGCATTGCAGTTGGATAGGGACGGTATACCGGTGGATGGGATAATTGGGCGCGATAATCTTTGGGACCGCACTATACTGGATGCACTGGAAAAAGAGAATTCGATTTGCCACAAGAATACGCGTAGGATTCTTACTTTTCCATTGAAGTCATGGCAGGAAGAAAACATGAATAGGGTTGTTAATAGTAGTTCGGAAGCGGTTAGTGCAAGATCTACAAATGTGGTTACGTTCCAAGTATACTCGAAATTTCCAAGTTTTGCACAAACAACAGCTGACGGAGGGGAGGGACCATAACACACGTCCACAGAAGTATGGTATACGCTTGCGTACTGAACGCCTCAGAGAGGGACTATATAGTAGATCAAAACTTCAAACTTAGGTTTACTAACTATGAAAAGTTTAAAAACCCCCACGAAAGGGGCGACCACCTGACGTCGTGTGGGGCCCAACACTACAATGACTCATCTGGCTAAGCTGACGGGGAGCAGATGATCTCCGATAGGGTCACCCATGTCAGAATGCCAGTTTTTAACTAAGAATTGCCACTCCTTTCCCAGTCCCGTTTGCCTTTAGTGGAAATTTACAAATTAAATACAAATCGAAGCAACAAAAAATCTACTTTGGGAATTTAAAGAGAATCTGCTTGCGATGTAACCAATCAGCGCAGCACTGGCGGGAGCGCAGTCTAACCAGCAGCATATTATACGAGTTGGAACCAACGATCTTAACAACACGCAGACACGAGAGCAAAGCACAAGAGGGACTAGGATAGAGCGACCACCAAGCCAACTGGCAACGAGTAGATAGCAGAAGGAGGAAAAGAGAATCAACCTTCTAGCGAAAATTTTAATTGCAATATTTAAATTGAATAACAACAACACAGGAACCGAATACAACTTCGGATAGCGCTGCTTGCAGCCAACAATAATGCAGGCACCAGAAAGCGCTGGAGTGAGGTGGCTAACCGACAGTAGTTGAAGGTAGCCCAATGGCAAATCACACAACGGTGGCCCGCCAACAATAACATGCACCATCCGCTGTGACCAATTGGGCTATATAAGCCATGTGGCCCAAACATCAGTCTCTTCTTCAGGGAAAGACTTCCGCACTGACAACAGCCTTCACGAGACCCATACGCCGTCGAGACTTATTAAGAACATCAGGTTTTCAATCGGTTTCTTACTAAAGCACGTACACAACCAGGACATCGCTACTCACTAAGAACATCAGGTTTTCAATCGGTGCCCGCAGGGAGGAGTGCTTTCCCCACTCATGTGGAAATCAGTGGTAGATGAACTACTTGATTTGCTATTTCACAACGGCATTACCTGTCAAGGATATGCCGACGACATTTTGAAAGCACTTTTTGTGACATAATACAGAGAGGACTCTTCATTACTCAAGAACGTTGCACTTCAGTGGGACTAAACAAAAACAACCATAGTACCGTTGACTTGGAAACGGAAATTGCCGCATATGCATCCAATGCATATGCGGCAAACTCCGAAATGTGGAGATTAGTTTGTCAAGGGAAGTTAAATATCTCGGAATAAGACTAGATTCCAAGCTTCTCTGGAAAGCACATGCGAATTTTTAACAAGAAAGGCAATCTGGGCAATAATGGTGTGTAGAAGTTACGTTAGGAAGACATTCTGAAATGGATGTATGCCATGATAGTTAGGCCTGTTTAACATATGGAGGGCTCAAAGAACCAAATTGCACACCATGAGGAACACTTTGAAAAAAGTAAAACGAATAGCATGTATATGTATTACCGGAGATATGAAAACACAGCAGCAGTAGAAACACTTTTAGATCTTACTCCGCTACATATTATAGTCGAAAAAGCTGCAAAAAGAACCCTGTTAAGAATCGTTCAGGTAGGTGCTGGCCACGAGAAAACTTCTAATAATGAGCAATGAGACATCATCGTTGCCACTATACTCCTCGAGGACCTACCTAGAGACGATATGAACCAAATGCATAACTTTGAGAAACAGTTCACAATTGTACTTGGGAACAAGAAAGAACGGAGACTTGAAGCACTTCAAGATAACCTAAAAGAGCATACCATCAAGTGGTTCAGCGATGCTTCAAAGCAAGAAGAAGGGATATGATCCGGCATAGTTGGGCCGAGGGTCTACCACTCCGAACCAATGGGGAACTCACCCACCATATTCCAGGCAGAGATACATGTAAGTCACCCCTGTGTTATCTTTAACCTCCGACGTAACCTTGTGGGTCATCATATCATGTCTGAGATTCATTCTAAATTCGTATGGGAATGTGTAGAGCTTTTAAATACTTAACTTAGGGAGCCTCAACAACTTTCCAAAATATGGGTCCCAGGAAACACTGGGATCCCTAGAAATGAAAAAAGCGGATAGTCTTGCTAAGGCAGCCACACCTTTTATTGGAACTGAACCATTCTTTGGCATAGGGGCAAATAGCATAACAGATAAATTAAGACAGGAGGAAAAAACCTGCAGATCACACTACTGGGCCTCACTGCTAAAACTTAGACAATCCAAGGTCATGATTGGGGACTACAACTCAAAACGTGCAGCTCTATGACTACAGTTAAGTAAAAACAATTTAAGAACTCTGACAGGTCAACTCACAGACCACTGTCATTTAAGAAGCCACCTCATGAACCTAGTACTCTCACCAGTAAACATGTGTAGGTTCTGCACGGAGGCAGAAGAAACACCAGAGCAATTTCTAATGAATCTGTGAAGCCTTAGCTCGCAGTAGGAAGAAATATCTGGGACATTACTTGTCCGAGGGCAAAGACATTAGAGCAATCAACCCAAAACTCAGTAGTTAGCTTCCTTAGAAATATTGGACTAATACAAGACTTTTAATAGGTAAATGCAGAAGGACGACAATAGATCAAATTGGTCGAAGTACATTTTCCCTCTTTATTTCATTCATTCATTCAATCAAGTTTAAAAACCCTAGTCTGGGATGTGTTAATCAGATTAAGCAGGTATATAGAAGAAGAAAAATGGAAAGACCACTAGAATCACTGAGGTTAGGCCCAAGCGTCAATTCAGAAGAGAAGGCATCAATAAAAGCAATATGCATGGCATTCTATGACATATTTTTGCTGGAAGGAGACCATATAACATATACACCGGAAGTAGAGCATGAAACTTCTACTAGAGTGGATCTACCACCAATAAACCAGAAACAGTATAGCCTGCCACAAGCTCACAAGGATGAGGTAAACAGGCAAGTTGAATAAATCCTAAAGGATAACATAATTTCACCGAGTATCTCGCCTTGGAACACACCAATAAATTTGGTACCAAAGAAGGAGGGTGCTCAGGGTCAGAAGAAGTGGAGAATTTCCGTCGATTGGAAATTGAACGACGCCACTATCAAGCAGGAGTTTCCGATACCAAGGATAGAAGAAATCCTGGATCAGTTCTACACTTGATTTAGCGATTGGCTATCACTAAGTTCTGGTGGATACCCAAGATAAGCAGAAACCGCGTTCAACACCTGTTTAGGGCATTATAAGTTTAACAGAATGCCGTTTGGATTAACAGGAGCACCGGCTACCTTCCAACGGCTAATGAATCATGCGCTTACAGGCTTACAAGGGTTAGACTGTTTTGTGTATCTCGATGATTTTGTAATTTATGGGCAGAACTTGCAGCAGCATTTGCAACGCTTGTGCAATGTGCTCCAGAAATTACGTGAAAAAAATTTGAAGTCTCAATTTTTGCGAAAGCAGGTGTTTTATTTAGCCCATCATTCTTCAGAGGCAGGATCAGTTGGGGACCCTCAGAAGATGGAATGTGTAAAGAATAGCCAATTCCAAGAAATAAAAAAAAGGACTAGCAGGAATTGCGTTGCCAATTAATAAATTGCTATGTTAAGAAGCAAATTTCGAATGGACAGAGAGCTGTCAAAGGTCATTCGGAAGGCTAAAAGAAATTATTAGCTCACCGCCGATTTTGGCATAAACCGATTTTGAACAAACCTTTTTGTTGACCACCGATGCTAACAATGAAGCATTGGTAGCAGTGTTATCGCAAGGTAGTAGTCGGAAATGACCTATCAATAGCATTCGCCAGCAGGGCGCTTAGCGAGACGGAGAACAGATACTCCACGATCGGGAAAGAATTTCAGCCATTATGTGGGCCACGAAGAAATTCAGGGCATTACTGCTAGGGCGCCCATTTAAAATACGAGTATATACCATCCAGCAGCCGTTGAGAGGCATAGCCAATTCGAAAGACCAAACGTCTAGGCTAGCCAGGGTCTGTTGTATGTATGATTTTGATATGAGTATGAATTGAAATCATAAATCTCTGGGAAAAATAATCTAAATCGGATGTGTTCTTCAGAGTACCGCAGGTACAGAAGATATCATTGGTGCAGAGTGGGGAAAAGGCAAGAGCCGTATAAGAAAATACCGCGTGCGGTAGCCAGGAAAAAACGACAAGAAAAAGAAATGGAATATGACAAAAGAGACGAGCGACCAACCAGCGGGATGGAGTGGCTAGAAACCGATAAAGACATTCAGAACGTGTTTAAAAAAATGTCATGATTCACCTCTCAGTGGGCTCAAAAATATTAAACGTTATGTGAAAAACTGTCTGAAGTGTCAGGACAACAAAAGCTCCAGGCTGACAAAGATTGCAATGGTATTCACCCAGACCCCGAAGCGCCCATTTCATAAAGTTCATACTGACATTATATTGATATTGCCAGAGACAGTTTCGGGAAATAAGTATATCTTTACATTTCAGGATGCCTGCTCGAAGTATATGGCATGCGGGGCCATTACAGTCTTTGACGAAATTGTGGCACAATACAACATAGCAAAGGTTTTGATAACCGAAAATGGTTCAAATTTTGTATCCAAATAATTCTTAGAAACTTGCAAAATGCTGGGAATCAAGAAATTACATATAACACCATATCATCCGCAGGCTGATGGTTCATTGTACTAGTCTGGTCAAATAGGGAACTTGCAAAGAAAATTGGCCAGAGAGGCCTACAACCCAGCTGTGTTTAATGTGGGTGACAAGGTGCTACTGAAGAATCAGGCTAGGAGACACATATTATCTGTTACTGTTTGGATAGGTCCATATAGTGTATCAGAGATTCATAGCCTAGTTACAACAGTCGTAACGATTAAGGGAAAGCATAAGAAGCTACACAATAGTGTATTAATATTATTCCATATGAGACCACACACTTCGGGACATATGTTGGCAGTGTTTTACAATTGTCAACACAGCAAGAACAACGAATACAAAAAGATATCACGTTCGTATATCAAATAGCAAAGTTTCTACTTCCAATCTCAATGTCAGCAGAAGTGTGCCAATTAAACTCAGGCGATTAAAAATTACATTATATAAATATGTTCATTAGGCACTATAGCCTTATTAAGCGCGGTAAATCAAATAAATGGATAAAATACATTATTTTTTATTAAATTGTTAAAAAGGTAAATAAACTGAAAGTTATAAAAAAGTAAACTAAAAGGCCGTTTTGGGAATATGAAACTAAGCATAGCATACACATAGCAGCATATCTTCACACATCATGCATACATATGGCAGTAACTGCATGGAAATATGATGCGTAAACATTAGTGACGGGCACGAGCTTGAAGGCGCAAGCTACGGAAACGTTAAGTATTATTGAAAAAAGGAATGAGTATGCCCGTATAAGTAAATATATAGGTAGATATGATGGAAGATTTGAAATTTGTAGATATATACATACAACAGCAGGATTTATGTTTTAATCTTTTTTGTTCTTTAAGGAATTAGAGTACAGCGTGTTGGAAATTTTTTTTTAGAAAGCGGAATATATTTAAATGCGTGGGAAAAGAGTTTAGGAAACAATTAAAGTATGACATGTGCAGATACGGCTGTGGGAAGTGTGAGAATAAAATGCATTTGTAAGTATAGTGCTAGAAAAGAGCGTTCTATGGGAAAATTAAAGAGGACATAGGTGGGAGGAGTACTAATACTAGTTGTAGTTTAGAATAGTGGAGAGTGGGTGCCTTGAAGGTATGTATGTAGTCATATACGGACAAGTTACAGCTTGTAGGAGAATACGCTCGTTTTTGGGTATATACTCGCTACCTTCTGACATTAACAATAAGAGAAGATTGGCCGGTCTTCAAGGCGCACTTATAATATAAGAAATATTAATTAATAAAGTTGTTACTCGTAAACAGAAGTTGATTACATACTCTTGGTGCGCACATTACAATTGAACTGTGTTTAATGTTAGCACCTTTCTGTGAAATTTTGTTGACAAATCAGTACTAGGAACATAGTAATGATTTTTGGTTATTATAGACCCCATGTATATTTCTGCTAACTTTTATTCCGCTGGCAGCTAGGCTAATTTTACTTTTAGACTTATGTAGCTCATGCTTTTGACAAGGTTTGGCACAAAGGCCTCCTGAACAAAGTAGAAGCGTAGTTATGTAATATTACACACTTTCAAAATCTAACATCTCTGGGCGATGCTTTTATATTAAACAAGAAAACTGCTACTCAAACATAACAGAAATAAAAGTATAGTGTATCACATGGAAGAGTGCTCTTATATTTTTCTCCACTTAGCCAGGAGTCGGCTGGGATGTCTATCTCCTCGCAACAAGACAGAAATCTTCTTGAACCTGCTCCAGAGAAGAATGCTCCAAAGCATAGGGTGAAGCTGCCCGGCGCTGGACGTAAAAGGTTTAAGGCTTTACTTGTTTCTAGCGATAGAGTTCGGTCTTTGGGAGAAAATCCTGCCAACGTGTCTGTGCGAACGACCCCTAAAAGATCCCGATCCGATGGCTCCACGCCGACATCGAGCTCCAGGCCAACAAAGCAGTTTGCACAAGAGGTCCAAAAAAAATATTGAATAATTGTCCATAGTATCCCCAGCTGACCCGACGGTTTGTGGTGAGATGAAGGAGGTGGAGACCTTACTTGGGGGCGAGCCAGGTCCCAAAAAGGAAGTAGCAGTGGTCTCTGAAAAACATGGCGTGTAGGGCGCTTTCTTGGGGGTTCCCTATTCAAAGCCTTCTGTAGCAGAGACAGAAAAGGTAGCAATTTCCTGGAGGGCATAGAGTCCACTGAAGAAATTGGGAAGGTACAAATATGCCTTTTCGATAAGTGGTTCGAGATCCGTGAGGCCCCAGTGAAGCCTCACTTTGCAGGCTGTAGTTTCAAGCCTGGATGGTTGACGATCAACTGTCTGGAAGACGAAACTGTAGCCTGGGCTGAGGAAATGATACCAGCCATGAAGCCATGGGAGGGGGCTGATTTGAGGGTAGTGGACGAGGAAGAAGTGCTAAAGGCCAAGATCTTCGTTGGCTACTTTCCCGGCTCGGTGTCTTGGCAGAATGACCGACTTTTGGGGCAAGTGGAGTTGCAGAATTCGGGCATTAGTGTCTGTGAGTGGCGGGTAATCCATGGTCTACAAAAAGGCGACCAGGCTATTGGAGGCACCTTCGAAATAAGAAATGCTAGGAAAACTAACTGGTCGATATTTAACTTTTACTTAGAGCAAAATATTGCTTGCCTGAGTGAAAAAATATGCAACTCTCAGGAACTGGGGCTTTTGAAAGCAGTTGCAATCTAGTTGTGAAGAAACGTTCTAGGAACTTACCCTGGTGGAGTGGGGAGGTAAACATTTTGCGCAAAAAAGCCCGTAAACTCTTTGATAGAACTAATGGTGGCTGGGCATCCTATAGAAAGGCCTGAATGGCCTATAATAATGAGTTGAGAAGATCTAAGAGAGGCTCATGGAAAAAGCACTGTGAGGAGATTGACACGCTCCCGACTCCAGAAATCACTCAATAAAGATCAATTAAATGGCCTTTCTACACTCAAGAAAGCTGACGTAAATTTTACGGAGAGCCTGGAAGAGACACGGACAGCTTTTGTTGGACAGTCACTTTCCAGGCTGTGCCACTAGTGGAGAGGATAGTGAAATCATCTAGAATACTCGTTTCTTGATGCCCACACAGAGGGAACTCTCACTGGCTCGCAGAGTCTTTACCGTCAACAAAACCAAATGGGCTATATCCACTTTTAAACCATTCAAATCCCCAACAACCGTGCCTACTTCGGCAAAGTTTTGATGTATTGGTACCTGCGTTAACAAACATTTTCAGGATAAGCCTGAAATTAGGCATAGTGCCTAAACCTTGGACGAAGGCTAGGGTGGCTTTCATACCGAAAGCAGGCAAAAAGGCGGACCACACGCCAAATGCCTGTCGGCCCATTAGCCTTACTTCATTCCAGCTAAAAGTTATGGCAAAAATTTTGGACCAATATATCAGGGCAACTTATCTTAAAGACTCGTCTCTTCATAATAAACAATTTGCTTACCAATCAGGCACATCGATTTAAACAGCCACACATAGCTTAACGAGCAAAATTGAAAAGGCATTTGAAGGTAAAGAAATAGCTCTCTGTTCATCGGTTTAGATTATGGGGGCTTTTGACAATCCTACTTTCAGATCAATTGAGGAGGGGATGAATAGGAAAGGTTTACAAAGACTGATCATAACATGGGTTCTTAAAATGCTGCAAAACAGAAAAAAAATCTTTGAAACATGGACAGAAAGGTTAATTGTCAGGTAAACCAAAGGATGTTCCCAGGGAGGCGTCCTATCGCCATACCTATGGTTACTGTTTGTTAACGAGCTCTTACAAACTCTCAATGACCTCGGATACGAAGTTCACCGTTTTGCAGATGATTTGGAAATTATGGTCAGAGGCAAGTTTGACTCCACCATAACAGATCCCATGCAACTAGCTCTTGACATCACGCAAAACTGGTGTCAGGAGAAAGGACTACCGAATAATCCGAATAAGGCAACCTTCACCAGAAGACGGAAACTGAATCTGGGGACCTTAAGTTAAGGAAGCATTAACTGAACAATATCCAATGAAATGAAATATCTGGGAGTAATCCTAGACAAAACTCTAACTTTGAAAAACCACTTATCATTCATAACTAGTAAACCCTTAAGAGCAACCTATTCCTGCCAGAGGCTGTACGGTAAAACATGGCGACTTTGGCCAAAAATGATGGCGTGGTCATATAAAACAATAATAGTACCAATGATCACATATGCTTCTTTGGTATGGTGGTCGAAAGTAAATCAAACAAAGGCTCAGATGACCATTAACAAGATTCACCATATAGTATGTTTGAGTGTGATGGGAGCACGTGAGAACGTGCCCCACACTAGCTTTAGGAATGATCACTGGACTGACTCCCCTACACATAGTGGTTAAGAGGATGGCAGCCTTAAAGAAGGAAAAATTAACGGGCTGCGCAAAGATTCTGGACACTGTGTGGAATTCTCCGTTCCTCATGGTATTTGACAAAATGACAGAAAATTAGACTTCTCCAAGCATTTCAAAGTGGTCATCAGTGACCGTGCAGCGTGGTGAAACAATGAAGCAAAAATAAAACAGGACTCACAGTTGTGGTATACAGATGGGTCTAAAATGGAAGATGGTAGTGCTGGAGCGGGAATTTTAGGGCCAAATTTCCAAAAAGCAATTGCAATGGGAAAAACAGCTTCCGTTTTCAGGCGGAGGTCCAGACCTTAGAGTTATGTGCTAGAGAATGTCTACGCGGAGTTACATGCAACACCAAAATATGCATTTTTTTCAGATACACACAGGCAGCTCTGAAATCATTGATAAACTTCTAATTCCAATTAAAGCTGGTCTGGGAATGTTCTTAACTCCTCAATACTATAGCAGCGAGAAACTCTGTTACTCTAATTTGGGTACCGGGAGATGAAGGACATGAAGGCAACGAAATGGGGGACGCTTGGCAAAATGTGGCACAGGCTCTGCCTTCATAGGTTCAGAACCCTGCTGTAGGTAAGCAGCAGCTTAATAAATACCTTGTTATGCGAACTGGAAAAACGAAGTCTGCTGAATTACTGGAGAGCCCAAAAAGGCATGCGGCAGTCGAGACTACTCATTGACTCTGAACACATCAGGATAGATGCTGCTGTAAACCTCAGCAGAAATTACATTAAACTCTATACTGAACTTTTAACAGGACATTGTAGACTAAATTCCCATCTAGAAAAAATAGGGGTGGTAGAAAACGAACATATTCCAATCAGTTGCCCAGCGGTGGCAAGACGTAGACATAACTCCCTAGGCAGTGGGTTTTTATCTCCAAATTGCTTAATTAAGCAGTTACGAGATTTATAAATAGTCTGGATTGTTTTAGTTGTATACGAGGCTGCACAATAGATCTCTTAGGTCGAAGTGTTCTTTTGGCCTTTTAAATAATATAATATAATATAATATATACTTACTCTTCACAAGGGATTTACATATACCGTCTGACAACAAAATAGCAAAATTCGCAGATGACACTGCTATTCTGCAAATTAGAGAATCTGCCGTAGAGTATACAGCTAAATTCCATTTTAAATTGGACAAAATTCCACACTTCCTATTTGTATCCTGGGCAGTCACGCACCATATGCTAACTCTGCAAAATATCTGGGTATAACTTTGGATGCTAAACTTCAATGAAAGTAACATACTCGTACATATAGAAATGAGCGGAGCTTGATATAATACAACGCAAAATTGAATGGCTCCTGGGTCGTAAATCTGCTCTCGTTATGGAAAACAAAATGTTGCTATATAACCAAATTCTAAAACCTGTATGGCTGACTTATGGGGCTGTGCTAGTCGAACCAGCTTAGAAATCATACATCGATTTCAAAACAAAGTACTACGGAATAACATCAAAGCACCCAGGTACGTTAGGAATAGTGATATTCACCGTGAATAGTTATATTATGTCGCTGAAGTCATCAAGGCTACAGAAGCAGCCCGCACATAGAGATTACGAGATATAGAAGCTGTCAATATTATATGATCTGTAGGGCAACATAGACGTCTCAAAAGGCAAAATATCTGACTTTATAAATAACTGGAAACAAGTAATTTGATAAAAAATTGACTTATGTTTTCATTATCTTTATGTGACTGAACAAACTACTTTTTGTTTATAAAGTAAATAGGCGTTGTGTTTTTAATCAAACAATTGTTTATGTGTTTGTAATAAAAAAAAAATTAAGTTGATAAGCTGATGTTGAACGTGGTATAAGTGGAATAAAGTTTGTCGAAAATCACTAGACTATAAAACGAGTGCGCTACCAAAAAGCTGTTCATTTCGTCTAAAATATTTTAGTGTGCAATGAAACGCTTCCAAAGTTTTTTGTGCGCCATAGTATATTCGTCCCATATAATGAGTTGACATGATTGGAGTACTTTTCCTGAACTTTTCTGTATACGAGGTTTGATAAAAAATAACCAATTTTTTCAAAAAGTATTTATTTATTCATCAACAACTATCTTGTCCCCTTCAAAGTAATTCCCCTCAGATATAATACACTTATGCCAGCATTTTTTCCAATCCTCGAAACACTTCTGAGGCGTTTTTTTGGTATCGCCAACAGCTCCTGTTTCGATTTTTCTTTTATCTCCTCAATCGTAGCAAAACGCTTTCCTTTCATCGGTGTCTTCAGTTTTGGAAACGAGGAAAAAGTCAGCGGGGGCCAAGTCCGGTGAATACGGTGGTTGAGGCATGATAACGGTTTTGTTGTTTGCCAAAAAATTACGCACAAGCATCGATGTGTGAGCTGATGCGTTATCATGGTGCAAAATCCATGATTGGTTTTTCCACAATTCTGGGCGTTTCTGACGAATTGCTTCTCGCAAATGGCGCATAAGTTCAAGATAGTATTCCTTGTTGACCGCACGACCTTGTGGCAAGAATTAATGATGCACCACGCCATTGCAAACAAAGAAAACTGTCAGCAATACCTTTACGGTCGACAGAACTTGACTTGCTTTTTTCGGTCTTTGCTCATCTGGACGTTTCCATTGGGATGATTGGGCTTTGGTTTCAATGTCATAGCCATACACCCACGATTCGTCACCAGTTATGATCTTTTTGAGGAAATCTGGATCGTCGTTGACGATGTTCAACAGCTCTTGAGCGATGTCCATGCGACGTTGTTTTTGCTCAAAGTTTAGCAATTTTGGAACAATCTTCGCTGCCGCACGTTTCATGCCTAAAAAATCCGTAAAAATTGTTTGGCATGAGCCGAACGATATGCCAACATCATCAGCAACCTCTCTGATAGTGATTCGACGATTATCCAAAATCATTTTCTTCACTCCGTCAATGTTTTCATCGGTTGTTGAAGTGCTCGGGCGAACAGGACGAGCATCGTCATTGACATCTTCTCGGCCTTCCTTAAACCGGTTATACCACAATTGAACTTGCGTTCTGCTCATAGTAGACTCGCCAAAGGCCACATTCAACATTTCAAATGTCGTTGCGCATTTAATTTCATTTTTTACACAAAACTGAATAGAGTTTCTTTTATCCATTTTTTCGAATAGTACAAAATCGAAGAGCACACCAAAACACGACTAACCTTTTTATCTGTTAAAAAAAAGAAACTGACAATCCAAAATGGTTGGTATTGCCAACATATATAACAGACATGTGTACCAACATAACAGAAAAAAATGCGAACATCAAACATACGTAACTCACGTAATTTGAAAATAACGGTTATTTTTTGATCACACCTCGTATAGCATTGATATATCATTCACTTTTAAAATGTTTAAATCACTTTTAAGATTTTCAAAAGAAGTTTTTGAGTCACCGTTGATCTGGTCTCAATTCAAACCAATTTTATTTTGAAAGAACAAAAATAATATTTATTTTAATGCTTATTCAAAGATTCACAAAAAACTCGGAGGTCACATCAGAAAGAGACAAGCTCGTCTAAAAAAGAAAAACGAACGTAAAATTAAGAAGAAAGCTTTTGAACTTTCATTGCCGTGTAAGTTCTCTCTGGAGGAGATTCGGCTGATAAGCAGTGTTGCTCTCTATCTGTGCTTTCAATATATTCCGATCAGTGTATGCTACAGTAGTAGGAATTGAAACAGACTGCATGTCCAACAGCGGCAGCTGCAACGCTTCCCTACTACAATAAAGGAATATATTGGAAGATGCCAAGAGGGAAGACAGACCGGGGCGGCAGAATGGTCTAAAGAAGGGATTTAGCCATCCTGGGCCCGCATGCACTAGTGCATGATTAGAGGGCAACCTTTAGCTGGGTGACGGACTGGATGGCCCGATCTATGAGTGTCTTCACCGTCCGCTCCCTTCTCCACACCTTGGGAGGTGCGGCGGATGGCTGGTCGATGGGAGCTGCTGTCTTGAGACATCGGACGCCAGATAGTCGCGATGCATGCCTTGCTTTCGATGGACACGGTCGATTTCCGGTACGATTGCCGAGCCGGCGGGGGCTCGGTGATCGCTGCCTTCGGCCTTGCGTCTGGGGCGCCGTTGTCTCGCGTGGGGTCTGGCTCACGCGTCCTCTGGAAAGCGATGGTCGTTGCTGGGTGGTCGGGTGGACCGCCATGCTCCACGTGCGCCACGAAGGCCGCTAACGAGGCTCTCATCCGGATGCACGAGAGTGTGGTGCTTATTTTGGCATATTCTGCACCTATTCTTTGACTGGCATGCCGCAACAGTATGCGACCGGGCAAGGCAATTATTACAGTATTTATGACCCAGGACCACAGCTCTCAACTGGCTCATGCCCATGGCTAAGAATCCCTTGCAATATCTCAAAGAATGCTGACGGTGGCACAGCGCGCATTGATGAATGTCCATTTTGTTTTTTGTCTTTAAAGAGATGGAAACAGAATTAAATATTGTAGCAAAACGAATGGGCAGACAGGGAAGTCGGCCCCCGGTGTAGCGCGCTGACTCGGCCCAGTCGCCAATCAGCCGGAGGCAGCAGCTCGTCTTTGAATATTACTAGTTGGTCCATCTGTAACTCTTTATATGAATGTCGCTATTTGTAACGCTTATGGAGTTCCTTCAAGTACTCGTCCTTTAATCTCCGGCTGAATTGGTGTTGGAGAGCCTTCAGCATTTCCCAACGGTTTATGAGAGACACGTTCTCCAAATTGGGTTCGGGGATCGCCAGGAGGGGGACGCCTCGTAGGAAGTGACCTGGAGTGAGAGCTAAAAGTTCATTAGGATCTTGGGAGCGCGGAGAAAGCGGCCGAGAATTTAGGACCGCCTCTATGCGGCAAAGTAGGGTGGTAAATTATTCATAGTAAAATTTATGAACGCCGGCAGTCTTTTTCAAATGGGTTTTGAAACTTTTGACCGCGGATTCCCAAAGACCACCCATAGGGTGCGTTGGGCGGGATGAAATCCCAGTTCAAGCCTTGACTGTTTGACGATGTCTGCAGAGCCCTCCTTCGAGAGACCTCCTTCGAGCGCCGACGAACATTTTGCCGTTATCAGACATGATTTTTGAAGGCAGTCCTCTTCAACGAAGGGGGCGAACGCTGCTCGGAAAGCTTCGGTCGTGAGGTCAGAGCAGAGTTCCAAATGTATTGACTTCGTTGAAAAACACAGAAACACAGAAACACAGCAACATAACCTTTCAAGTACAACGTTCGGGTGGCAAGGCTGCCATGATTTGCGAGCGGACCTTCTGCTTGAAGACGGTACACACTTTACACAAATGTATACATTTTTTATCTGCGGCTTTAGACGCGGAATATAGAATTCCTGGCGAGCCATCCGAAAATCTCCACTGACGACGTGGCGTCACGTGGCGTTGCTGACGTTTTTAAGTATTTGGGCCGTGCGATTGGCGACGTAGGTCTTCCAAGTATGTGGGGGTTTTTCGAGCCATGCCAAATCGATCTGCGAATCCGGCCAGAGGAACACACCTTCAGCCGGCATCTCCAAGTTTGTTCCGACGGACTTGACCAACTGGGACAGCAACACTGCCCCGCATAACTCCAAGCGCGGGAGACTCACCGTTTGTAGAGGGGACACTTTGCGATTGGTTACTAATAGATGGCACGTGGTCGAACCCTCTGCACCCAGAGTGCGCACGTAGAGGGCGGCGCAGTACGCCTTCTCAGAGGCATCGCAGAACCCATGGAGTTGGGTTTGCCTTATGGGGGAAAACCGTACCCATCTAGGGATCTGAATGTTGACGATTGCCGGTAAGTCCCCCAGGAACTTGTTCCATTTGGCCAGGGAGACCGGCTTAACACTTTCGACCCAGTCCGATCTTTCCATCCACAGTTCATGCAGAAGCAGCTTGACGCGGGTCATGATTGGCAAGAGCCATCCTGCCGGGTCAAAATTTGTCGCTTTGTGGCAGCCGTAATGTTTGTTATTGGATTGATGGAATACGAAAAAAAATCCGCTAGAGCGTTCCATCGTATTCCTAGAGTTTTTGTAGAGCTAGCATTCTCAAATTTCAAAAAGTTAGAATCAAGTAGTTCTGACTGTGGGATGCTTTCTAAAATTTTGGGAGGATTCGCTGTGATTTTGCGGAGTGGAAATCCTCCGGAGTCGAGAGTTTTGATTACTTGGGATAGTGATTCAACTGCATCAGCGATGGTATGACTGCCTGCAAGAATATCATCCACATAACTTTCCTTGAGTAGAACTTTTTTTGCGAGTGGAAACACATCCTCAGAGTCCTCAGCTAATTGACGCAGAGTTCTATTGTTTAAGTATGGAGCACAATTAACGCCGAAGGTCACTGTTTTTAGTTTGAAATCCTGAATTGGGCAATTGTTGGACTTTCGGAAGAGAATGCGCTGAAATTCTCGGTCGTCTTGGTGGACAAGAATTTGACGATACATCTTCTCTACGTCTCCGTAGAAGACGAACTCGTATAAACGCGGGTCCTATATACAGGACATCATTGAGAGACTGCCCTGATCCTGTCTTCCTAGAAGCATTAAACACGACGCGTATTTTTGTTGTCGCTTTATCGGGTCTGATTACAGCGTGATGCGGCAAATATACCGATAAGTGCCTACTTGTAGGGACAATTTCTTTCGCAGTTGTCGGTCCCTTGTGGTTAAGAGTGAGGTATTCGTTCAGCACCCCTTCCAACGTTGTTTTTAGTGCGTCATTCCTGGAAAGGTTTTTTTCCATGCTTAGCAAATGGCTGTAAGCTGTAGCATGTGAGGGTCCCAAAGTCGGCGCATTCGGGAAACCTACCTTGAAGGGGAGTCTGACCGTGTACCGACCATCCGTTGCCCGAAGTGTGGTTCGTTTGTAGTATTCCTCACATATTTTGTCTTCTTCGGAGGGAGGAACCTGTTGATACACTTCTTCTTGCTCCCAGAACTGTTTTAACTGAGAGCTAAGTAGTTCATTGGATACTTCTTCCATTTGCGTCAAGAAGGTCGCGACTTTCTGGGTCAGTGGACCACTTACAATCCAGCTAAATACGGTGTTTTGCGCTAGTAAACGGCCGCACACTTTTTTATGAATCCCCTCTAGGAGAATTGGTGAAATCAAGTCACTTCCTATGACCATATCAATTTGCATGAAGCAGTTAGGATCTGCTAGGTCCAGTGTGGCTAAGTGTTTCCAATCAGGGAAGTACTATTGCTTGAATTGGAATTTTTTCAACAGTTTGGTGGGCACACAGCGTGATTGGACAACTGTGACTGGCGTTCTGAATAGTCTTCCCACCCATAGCAAAATTTCGAACTGAGCTGGTTGGGTTGGGAGTCTCAGCCGTTTTTGAACCTTGGAGGCAATGAAAGTTCTTTGGGAGCCTTAGTCGATAAGCGCTCGTACCTTATAAAGCTCACCAAGATGCTCTATGGATACTAGGGCCGTGGGAAGCAGCACTCTTTCTTCATTGGTTGTGAATAAAGATTGCACTTGTGATTGGTTCTCCTGTTTTGTTGAGCGGGACTGCTCGCTGGTGGTGTTGTGAATTTGGTTTCGTTTATTTCTAGGCGGCGTCGTATTCCGTTGGAGGTTTGGAACGGTATCACTTTGGAGATGGAGCATTGAGTGAAGCTTTTTTTGGCAATGCATGCAGTTGTGCTGACTAGAGCACTCTTGTTTAGTGTGAGAAAATGCTAAACAATTCTCATACATCTGGTTCTCTTTTACTACTCTCACTCTTTCTCGAGCGGACAACTTCTTGAACTTTTGGCAGTATCTGATCACATGAGACATGACAGATTGGACACGAGTATGCCATACTGCTTTCTGTGTGAAAGTTCTGAATTCTCATGTGACTCTTATTCGGATGTTGTATTATCCTACATGGTTTCGCGTTCTGCAGTCGCTCCAAGACCTCGAACCTACTAGTTAGGAACTCGTTCATTTGATGCCATGTTGGAAGTTCTTTACGGGAACTAAGGGATTGTTCCCACAACGCTAGGGTTTCCTCGGGGAGAACAAACACTGATCGTAATTGTCAGTCGGGACGCCTTGAGACTTCAAGACTGACAGAGAGTTTTTTATAGAGCTCTGAAGTCTTTGTAGTGCTTCGCTACTTTCCAAATTTACTTGAGGGGGGTTCAAAATGGATTTTACTTGTTTCTCCACAAGTATACGCCTGTTGTCGAGTGCGTCCCAAGCCAACTCGAAATTTTCATTGCTTAAGCTGTACTGTTTGACTATTGTTCCAGCTTTTCCGGCGGTTTTGTATCGAAGATGATACAACTTTTGTGCAAGAGTGAGTTTAGGGTGATTAATATATACCGCCGTAAACATGTCTCGGAAGGACGGTCACTCTTCATACCCTCCGGAAAATATTTCGGTGTTACATGGGGGCACATTTAAGCATAGCGCAGTACCAACTTCTTCTATTGCAGGCGTGGGGGCCCGCTCAGTTGGGCGTTGTGGCTCAACTTGTTGAGGCCTGAGTAGCTCGAAAAGATGTGAGATTTGGGCCTTAGTGCTGTATGCACGGTCTTGGGATCGCTCCATTTTGTTTCGCGCTACCATCTTGAAGCCACTGGGTAGCTCTTCATCTTTTGCTAGTCTAACTTGACGGTACGCACGCTTTACATCATCCCAGCATCCATCCAAGTCGCTGAGGTAGGCCTGAAGTAGTGGGAACGTGAGGTCTTCAATTGGGAATGAAGTAAATTTTGTGCAGAAATGTTCTAAATTGCCGGCTTTAAATATGAATGCATTCATAGAAGGATCGTAATCTTTTTCTTTTTGGTTTTTTGTGGATTTCGAGTTTTTCGTCGTGAGTCGCTCACGATTGCCCCACCACATTCCGCACCATGTTCAGCTTGTGCATCAATTTCGGTGAGTCCTTTCTTGGAATCGTCTTCCTGGCTTGACACTTTCTATGGCGTTCTATTCAATGGCATTTTTAATTAGTGTTTCCTAATAACGGTGTACTGACTTTAAAAGTTGAAAAAACTTTTATTTGTGCTCCGAAATTGATGGAAGAGAACAACAGTACTTCACAGATATAATTTGCTGCTTTGGGATAAAAAACGACTCTTTGGGATGGTCACAGCAGATATGATATGAATAACTTCTAAAAACAAAACATCCAATTATCTCAAAATAAAAAGGTTATATATCTATTTTTTCAGTGTATTACCAGAGCTGGATGTTTAGTACACTGGAAAAAGATGAGGGATTTGTTTTTTATATATTTTTTTTCTTGCCTCGCTATATTGTTTATCGGGATGTCTCCGTCGCTGATCTTCGTGTGTGGCTCGAAGGACCAATGTTTAATTCTTTTCTGAAATGTTTAAATCACTTTCAAGATTTTTAAAAGAAGTTTTTTATTCACCATTGTTCTGGTCTCAATTCAAACCAATTTTAATTTGAAAGAACAATAATAATATTTATTTTAATGCATATTCAAAGATTCTCAAAAAAACTCAAAATGAACGACGTATTCGGTCGGCGGTCACATCAGAAAGAGAGAAGCTCGTCCAAAAAAGAAAAACGAACGTAAAATTAGGAAGAAAGCTTTTGAACTTTCATTGCCGTGTAAGTTCTCTCTGGAGGAGATTCGGCTGATAAGCAGTGTTGCTCTCTATCTGTGCTTTCAATATATTCCGATCAGTGTATATTATAGTAGTAGGAATGGAAACAGACTGCATGTCCAACAGCGGCATCTGCAACGCTTTCCTACTATAATAAAGGAAATTATTGCAAGATGCCAAGAGGGATTTGGCGCCACAACCCGGGGTGGCAGATTGGTCTAAAGAAGGGATTTAGCCAAGCATGTTGGTATTTCTGTCATTTGCAATTTCAATGGCAATTTCAATGCTTATTGCACTGATTGGCGATGATACCAAAATATTTGCCGCTATTACAGATGATGCGATAACCATTGTAATTTTTTTGTCATCGTATGGTTGGCAATATAATTGAAATGAAATAAGTTTCTCCTGTTCCTCTGGGTGCATCTAGTAAATACATTCCGCTGATTTGTGCATAATTCTGTGATTGTGTGCATAATTCTGTCATATCCAATGCGTTGTTCTGGAACAACATAGTACCAAAGGACAAATAGAATCAACCCTCCTTATTCAGATATTATTAGATTTGTCTGAGTTACTGCTAATATGAGAATGTATCAGAATTTAAGTAAGTAACTTAAAGTAACTGAATACACAAAATCTCAAGTTCCACAAGTCGAAATGATGCAGTTGCATTTAGGTAAAAAAATTAGTTCGACAAACTAAACATTTTCTTTTCGTTATTATTAATGATAGAAACACTACCTTTGTTTAATTAAAACCATAAAGCCATTAACATAGTATATTTAGCTGAATTTTTTACCTTTTTTGGAGTTATTTCTGATACTGCTGAAACTGTTATTTGGGGCATAAGGTAAGAAAGATAAATTTCCTTATGACTGGCAATTCTTTAAGTTTCGATTCCATACGTTCCTAATTATTTAATTTCGATTCCCTATGCTCCATAATTCGTCTACTCATCTCCCCATACTACCACACACACACATCAGAGATGGAAAAGTTGGTACTGTCATAAGTTTTCAAAGCTTTTAATATGTTATTTTTTATTTTATATTGTGAAGAATTTATTTCAAAAGCAATAAAGCAGTAATGCTCACAAATTAAGTTTAAGTTTTAGTGATTAGGAATAATGCATATTGCACATTAGTTTTAGCGAAATAATAAATTTCGAGAAATGTTAAGATATACATACTCGTATGTGCGAATTTATCTGTCCCAATGGTTGCGCGTGCTCGCTTCCGTTGGGTTTATGCTTACATAAAGTTATATATATATATATATATATATATATATATATATATATATATATATATATATATATATAATATGTTTTATATATATATATATATATATATATATATATATATATATATATATATATATATATATATATATATATATATATATAAAATAATTGAGTTTATCGCAGTTTGTTTATCACCAATTTCCCACAGTTGCCAATGTCATTTTAAATTGCCATTCTCACTCCCGATCTTCACGACTAAAGCCGAAATAAAGAAATTGTATATGTTTTCACATTTTTTTTTATTTTTTATTTATTTCTTCCTCTATATATTACAATCTATAACAATAATATTAAGTAATATTTTGTGCAGGTTTGGTTTAAATATGCTCTTTTTGCCAATGCCAAAAGAACTTCTTTTATTTATTAGTTTATTAAATGTTCTCTATTTATTCATCATTTTATTTTTGTATATAATTAATTATTTATTTTGTTATTGTTATGTATTTATTTTTTTAAACCTTACTGTAAGTTCTGCTGGGGTAATTCGCTTCAATCTTCTTGGAGTTGCACCCTCCTCTGCTGCACTACGCAGCTCCAGGTTTTGATGGCCTCTCAGTCGGTGTATATGTTTGGTGCTGCATTTTGTGATTGTGTCCTTGATGGGTTCAATGTGTAGGTCACGGTGTATAACCTCGTGCGGGATATACCATTCAGCATTTGTAATTGTTCGTAGTATTCTTGACTGCATTCGTTGTATTAAATTTAAGTTTAAGATGCTAGCTGTGCCCCATATCTCGATTCCATATTTCCAGATAGGCGCTATTATTGTCTTGTATATTATTAGTTTGTTGTAGAGAGATAGTTTAGATGCTCGTCCAAGTAGCCAGCTTAACTGTCGGTACATATTTTTTGCATCGTTTCGCTTGTTAATGATGTGCTGCTTCCAAGTCAATTTTTCGTCTATGGTTATTCCAAGATATTTTGCAGCAGAGTGAGTTTTTATTTTTGTGCCCTTTATAGCAAGGCTGAATTTTGTCGATTTTCTGTTTGTATATACAACTTGTACAGATTTGTCTTTATTTATCCCCATTCCCCATAAGTCACACCATGCTACTACATTGTCCAATATATGTTGGATTATATTTGTTGTTTTTTTTTTCGTCATTCTGTGATGCCATTAAAACTGTGTCGTCTGCGAATGTTGCTATCATCGTTGGAATTGGTACATCTGCTGTGAATATTAAGTATAGTAGAGGTCCTAATACGCTGCCTTGTGGTACTCCAGCTGTCTTTGTTGGGAGGATGTCTGAGCAATCCTCGTCATATTTTCTGTAGAATTGTCGTTCGCATATATAGCTCTTTAAAATGTCATAATAATTTTGTGGAAATATTCGATTAAGTTTATATAGAAGTCCTTTGTGCCACACCTTGTCGAATGCTTTTGCAATGTCCAAGTATACAGCTACGCAGTATTTTTTGTTGTCTATACTTTCAAGGATTTTGTTTACAACCCTGTGGACCTGCTGCACAGTTGAGTGTTGTCATCTAAATCCAAACTGATGGCTGGGTATTCAATTTTTTGTTGTTAAGATTGGCTCTCCTCTGTCCTGTAGTATCCTTTCAAATACTTTCGATAGTACTGGCAATAGACTGATAGGTCGGTAAGAAGTTGTTTTGGTGGCATCTTTTCCTGGCTTACTGATGGCTGTTATCTGTGCAACTTTCCATAAGCGAGAGAAATACTTAGTTTCTAGCATGCAGTTAAATATATTTCGGATATATATTATAGCTATATCAGGCATTTCTTTTAGTATTTTCCCGCTTATCAGATCATATCCTGGCGCCTTTTTGTCTTTTAATTTTTTAATTTTGTTTTTGATTTCTGCCACTGACGTCTTTTTTGCTTTGTATTGCGGGATATTTATTACATTGTCAGGATGAGTGGTTTGATTGTCCATTTCGCTTGTAAATATTTCAAGGAAATGTTTGGCCAGTGTGTTGGCTTTGTCTTTACTTGTTTTGGCCCATGTACCGGTTTGTGTTTTGATAGGAGATTTGTGTCTTATTGCACCAGTGAGTTTTTTCGTAGCCTTCCAAAGAGAGTAATTTGTTGATGTGGTTGTTCCCACGTTCAGCGTATGTTTTTCTAGTTCCTTTTCTCTGTTTTTCTGAACTAAAATTTTTAATTCATTTGTTGACTTGTTTAGGTCCATGTTTTCCGGAGCTTCCTTTTCCATTTAATTTTTCCCTTGAAGAACACTGGTGTAGTGTCCGTATTTGCTAACGGTAGCTTTGGTGTTGAAGCTGTGATTGCTTTGATGACGCTATCATTGATGTATGTGATTCCGGAATCGATTTAATTTTTTTATTTTTAATCTTATATCTATTTTTAGTTGTTTTTCCAGTGCTAGACGAAAATTATTCCAGTCAGTTTTATTGTTATAAATGCCTGAGAAAGTCTTGTCTCTATTAATGCTAGTAATGTCATTAGGATTCGGGAGTGGTCTGAGGATAATTCTAAACATGATTTAATAGTCGGTTGTTTATGAAGAATATTTTTTGTGATGCAGAAGTCTATTAAATCTGATTGTTTTTTTGTATCTGTTGGCCAATATGTTGGTTCACCAGTGCTAATGAATCGACCATTACTATATCGTATAGCTTTAAGTAACTCGCGTCCTTTTGCGTTTGTCAACCTTGATCCCCATAAAACATTTTTAGCGTTATAGTCACCTCCGGCTAAATAGCGATTCCCAGTTTTTTTAAATAGTCTAGATATTGTTCTTTTGTGTTGTTATATTTTGGTGGACAATAGACAGCAGATACTACGATTTGTCCTTTCGAGTCTTTTAGTGCTATTGTGGTTGCTTGAAAGTTTTCTTTTTTATATGCGTCAAGTTCAATGTAATTCATATTTTTTTTTATAATGATCGCCGTTCAACCGCGAGATTTGTTGTCAGGATGATTTGTGTAATGGATGTCAAAGTTAGCGAATTTAACATATGTTTTGTCTGTAGCATATGTTTCCGAGATTAACATCACATCTATTGAATTATTTATTAGGAAAGTCTTTAATTCTAGTACATGGCGCTACAGTCCATTTGCTTTCCATATTTCCAAATTTATTTTATTTACTGCGTTCATCTATTTTGCTTACAAGCATAGTTACTATGTTCATCATACTGGTCACTTGATTTATTAGTTGTTTCATCATTGTTTTTAATTCGGATAGATCATCATTGTTTGATATTATTTCATATGTGCTGTTGCTTTTTATTTGATTTGGCTCCTGTGATATTGTTTCCATTTGTGCAGCTGGAGCGTATGAAATACCAGAGATGATTTTCCAGCCCTTTATTTTTGTATTGTCATTGTTTTGGTTTGTTTCAATATAGATTTGTTCATTTGTTTCTTTCTTGCGAAGTTTAGGGTATCTCTGGACTTGTAGAGCTATATATATTGCACATCCTCTGTAGTTTGCCACAATATACGCAATTAATATTTACTCTATCAGCGTCGATTTTAATTGTGCACATGTTTGTCTTGTGTACGACGACGTTCGCTCTGGGACGCACAGGAGCCATAGTCCAGGAAAACTCGGATCTCGAAAGCGTAGCGAGCGTAAATACAATCGACGAAGACGCGCTACTTCGCTCTCAGGCCAAACTCGAAGGTGTCAGTGCTGATCGCAAGAAAGGGCCTAGAGCAGAGTCAAGTAAGGAGGGGATGAAAGCGAAAGCGCGATACAAGGCCGCGGTACGAGTACACGACCGACTTAGCACTAAAAACGACCTGACTCAGCAAGAGAGAGAACGGTTGGCTTGGGCTAAGGAGGAAGTTGAAAAAGGACGGGCACATTCTCAAATCTCCCAGGGTGTGTCGCATCGGATCCGAAATTCGCGAATAGGTTACAGGAGCAAATTGCTGAAAAAAGGCAACGCTCTACCGAAAGCGAAGGAAATATGCCCAACAGGAAAAGCAAGTGCAATGACGGTGCTGTGAAGCCAAGCGTCAAGCACGATACAGAACGGCCTAGAACGTCCAAAGCAGCGACGGCGACCAATGAGATTGCCAAGAAACACTTAATCCTGGCGCGCATAGACCGCAGTCCGCTGGGACAAATGACGCAAGAACGGTGGAAAGCGGTGGAGATGAAGCTGCTTGAACTGTTTGCAAAAATTTACGCAGACGCACCTATGCCAACATTTGACGGAGCAGGATGGTTTGGCGGCGTCAAAATCATTAAATGCAAAGACGATCCTTCTCTAAAATGGGTAATGGAAGCCGTAAAAACGCTTCAAGGCCTGTGGGAGGAGGCTTTGCTTGAAATTGTCGATCGCAGCTGCATTCCATCGGTACCGAAGGCGAAGGTGCTCATACCGCGCCTGGTGAAATCTGAGGCTGCTCTGTTACTGTTACAACGACAGAATCCGGACGTACCGACGAACGACCGGAAGGCGCTAAGTGTGGCTAAACCAGCGAATACTGAGGGAGGCCAAAATTACATCTTGCAGATCAATAAGACGGCAGAAGATACACTTTATCCACGGTTTGGGAAGATGGCGTGGGGAGTTGGTAGCGTGTACCTTCGCCTCAAAAAACGGTACCTGGGTGATGACAACCAAAACACGCTCGAGACTGGGGAGGTGGAAAAAGATCTTGGCCTGGAAGAGGTCTTGAAAGCCTCTCTGAACTTACGGGGTGTGGAGAAGGGTGAGTTGGAGGAAACATCCAACCCCGGGAGGGAGCCGGTGCCCCATGCTGAAGGCTCTTCAAATCAATCTCCACAAAAGTAAACTCACTTCAGCTGAACTTCTCCTCAATATGGAGGAAGTCGGCTACGATGTGGTGCTGGTCCAGGAACCATGGATAGCCTCGGGTAACGTGGTTTTCGTCTTAAAATCACAAAATAATAATACCTATATCCCAAATGTGACAGATAAGGTAAGAACAGCGATACTGGTGAAGAAAAGTATAAATTCTCATATTAATCTCAATCTCTCCACAGATGATCTAACGGTGGTGGCCGTAAAAGGCGGCAAGGATGAGCTACTACTCCTTGCGTCTTGCTACATACGACACGAGGATGCGGCGCCGCCGAGTGAACTTCATAGGCTGGCGGAAGCAACCAGCAAAAGGAAGCAGTCTCTGGTGGTGGGATCCGACGCAAACGCGCACCACACGGTATGGGGAAGTGCCGATATAAATGAAAGAGGTGAGTCACTACTCAACTTTATTCTCCAAAGTAGTCTAGAAGTAGCCAATAGAGTGGAGGAATCAACATACAATGGACCAACCTCGAAGAACGTACTAGACGTAACACTTTAGGAATCCCAGAAACACGAACTGGGAGTTGTACAGGAAGATACTAGAAAATAAACGAATGAGACCAAGAAGGTACAACTAGCATGTTGAACTTGAAAAAGGGGTTCATTCACTCACAATTACTCTAATTAAAGCTCATCATAGGTCTTGTCTTCCAACACGTACAAAACGCAAGTCAAAACCTCCCTGGTGGAACAAAGAGCTTGGGTTGCAAAGGCGAAAGGTACTTGAAATCTTTAAGTTGGCCAATGTAGCTTACTATGAGTTATGTTGGATTGAGTACAGGGAATTATTAAGGGAATACAAAAGGGAAGTGCGCGTAGCAAAGAGGGAATCTTGGAAAGACTTCTGTAGCAATATAGAAAACACAAACGAAACGGCTAGGCTCAGGAAACTGATATCTAAGAATCCGACCATGCCCAATTTAATACGTAAAAGCAATGGAGAGTGGACTGACAGCTGTGAGGAATCCCTCGAGGACCTTGTCAGTACACATTTCCCGGGCTGTACAGACACTGTAGATCTCGAACCTACAAGAGATACTGCGAACGACATTCCAACGGAAATCATTACAGCAGATAGAATAGAGTGGGCAATAAATTCCTTTGACCCATTTAAATCACGAGGTCTGGGCGGAATCTCAGGCTCAGTAGGTGTTTGTGCAGCACTGATTACATGACTCCACGTTTTAATTTGAAAAGAAGGTATCGTACTACAATCGAAGAGGAGGGGTGGCGTAAGGGCATAAGGCCCAGCCGAAAGACCTTTAACTTTTACACGGACGGCTCAAAAACGATGGATGGTGTGGGAGCGGACATCTACTGCTGAGAGTTGGGAATTAGGCGGCCTATAAAGCTGCCTTCAAGCGGAAGTTTCCGCTGTCAGGAAAGCCGCAGAACTAGCATACACCAACACCGGAAATGACTCAAAAATAAACATATACGTGGACAGCCAGGCAGCGATAAAAGCGATTAACTCATATAGCATAAAATCCAAAAATGTCCTACAGAGCAGGGAAGCCATAGGCTAGTCAAAAATAGAAGACTGCATATCTATTAGGTACCTGGTCATAAGGGCATAGAAGGGAATGAAATAGCAGATGAGATTGCAAAGAACGCTGTCTACTTACCACTTGAACAAGAAAACGACATACAGAAACCCCTTAAAGAAGTATTCAATGAAGGGGACGGACACATGAGGAGGCAGGTGAAAGCAAGGTGGCACAGTTTAAACACCTGCAAAATTGCAAAAGTTATGTGTAAAGTCAACGATAGGAAACAAACTCGCGCTCTCACGAAAAGACTGCAGAACTATCATAAGTATAATGACAGGCCATAATTTATTGGCGGCACATGCACACAAGATAGGAATTACGGACACTGACGAATGTAGGAAATGTAAGGAGGTTGGAGTAAGAGAAACCCTAAAACATCTCCTTTGTATATGTCCTGCGTTATCAAAAACGCGCTTAAAATGCTTAGGAGTCCCACAATTTGTGAGATTGGAAGACATCTCAGGAATGGAGCTGACAGCACTGCTTAAATTCGCGAAAAACGTTGACATCCTGCGAGATGTCTACTGGAAATCTGCATAAAGGTCAGACCCCATCTGGTATCACTAGGGACCAATCGGTCTATGTATGGCTTTCGGCCAGCCAGGTTAACCTAACCTAACCTAACCTAACCTAACCTGTCTTGTGTTTTCCAGCACATTTGACACACACCGGGTCTATCTAGCAGTAGTTTTTTGTGTGCCCGTACTTCTGGCAATTTGTGCATTGGGGAATTATTCTCTTTTGTCGGGGTGGCTCAAAGTTAATTTTGCAGTGTAGGAGGTGAGTAAATGTCGTATATGCCATTAATGTTATCTTTTATTTTCAATTTAATTGAAAATAGTGTAAGTGGTTGTTTTATTTTGGCACCATTAGCTATTTGGATGTTATGGATATTTGTCACTTCATATATATATATATATATATATATATATATATATATATATATATATATATATATATATATATATGTACTTTTATTTATTTTTTCAATGAATTGTTTTCGGCAGAGATTGTATATTAATTTATTTCATTTCATTTTAACACTTTAATCCGCTGTGAAAACATATGCAATTTCTTTATTTCGGCTTTCGTCGTGACGATCGGGAGTGAGAATGGCAATTTAAAATGACATTGGCAACTATGGGAAATTGGAGATAAACAAACTGCGATAAACCCGATTATTTTATATATACTCGTATATACAACATATTTTATGTATGTGTATATATATAACTTTATGTAAGCATAAACCCAACGGAAGCGAGCATGCGCAACCATTGGGACAGATAAATTCGCACTTACTCGTATATCTTAAAATTCCTCGAAATTTATTATTTCGCTAAAACTAATGTGCAATATGCATTATTCCTCATCGCTAAAACTTAAATTTAATTTGTGAGCATTACTACTTTATTGCTTTTGAAATAAATTCTTCACAATATAAAATAAAAAATAACATATTAAAAGCTTTGAAAACTTATGAAAGTACCAACTTTTCCATCTCTGATGTGTGTGTGGTAGTGTGGAAGTATGGGGAGATGAGTTGACGAATGAAGGAGCATAGGGAATCGAAATTAAAGAACTAGGAACATATGGAATCGAAACTTAAAGAATTGCCAGTCATAAGGTAATTTATCTTTCTTACCTTATGCCCCTAATAACAACAGTTTCAGCAATATCAGAAATAACTCCAAAAAACGTAAAAAATGCAGCTAAATATACTAGGTTAATGGCTTTATATAAATATATATATTTTTTTTCCCTTGGGAGACGGAAAAATCCTTATGGAGACCAGAAAAAAATCCTTATGGCTGGTACTGTGGGACTCCTCCGAACAGGACTACGCCACTAAAATCTCGCTGCGTAAAGTCTATCTTTCTCCGAGCTTAGTTCTGTGACTTTCACTCCGCGCATCGCCGTTTGCAATTACTTTGAATTTTCCTCCACTTGTTATTTACTCTTAAATATGGTCATAAATCAGTGACATCCAATTTTCGTTCGTGAAAGTTTGAATGCCTCCGGGAACTCCCAATCTTGGGGATAACCGCTTTGCAGCGCTAGCAGACGAAAAAGAAAAAACAAATTCATGTTCATTGATAGCTTAACATAAGTTTTGAACAGTGCATACGTGTTTAAGCTCGCTCCGCAAAAATTAATTCTTCAATACAAATTTATTAAGTTAAAGTAACTTAAGTTGTAAGGAAAAAGTGCAATAGTGCAGTGATCGAGTGGAACGAATCTTCCGGTCACTTACTGCGACACATCTTTTAAAATAGAATAAAATAAAAACAAATCACAAATTTATAATGAGTGTGGCTGACACACTTAAACAAAAAACAGCAACAAAAAGAAACGCATATTTTTCTTTCGTCTCAAACGAAAACAACGGCAACTCCAAATTGCCGGTCGAAGTGACAGAGAGCAGAGCACGATCTTGCTCTCCCGCTCTACTAGGTGCCAGCAACTCCCTACCTTGGAGTGTCCAATGCGCGACTCCCACTATGGAGTTTTATCCACCAGTTACTACTTCAACCACAATAACAACTCAAAGCTCCTCTACCACAACTGTAATACCGGTGACTGCGACGGTAACGAGTAGCTGCAACTCACCAATAATGGCAATCTGAACAACACCAATTTCATCAGCAACAACAAACACGCAAGTACAAAACATAAATATTAAAACCAGTAACAAAATTACCGAAAATAAAAACACAAAACGAAGCCGCGAAAAACAATCGGCAAACAAGTTAAATGAACAAAATACTAGTAACAAAAGACCGAAAAATAAAATGTTCAACACAATACAAACATCACTCCAAAAATATTGGCTGAGCAAGCCTATCCCTCCAAACACAACAAACAGATTCGAACTGTTAGCAGTAAATGACAAAACGGACTCTTAAGACAACAGTGAAGAACAAAACAACAGTGGGACAAATGCGAACATTAATATACAAAAACCAATTACGCAACGTTTACAAAAACCGCCTCCTATATATGTTTAGAATGTTGAAAATATAAAAGCCTTATCTGAAGCACTAAATTCCATGCCAAATATATTGTACGAAATGAAAATTCTAAGCAAGAACGAAATAAAAATTCAACCAAAAGAATCCACACACTACAAAAAAGTCATTGAATTATTAAAGCAAAAAGGGACAAAGTATTACACATTTCGGCCAAAAGATGAGCGAGGATCTAGAGTGGTATTACGAAATATGCACCATTCAACCGACACAGAAGACATTAAAAACGAATTAGCCGAACTAGGCCATGAAGTGACAAATATCCATAACATCTAAATAACTAATGGTGCCAAAATAAAACAACCACTTTCACTATTTTCAATTGAATTGAAAATAAAAGATAACAATAATGGCATATACGACATTACTCACCTCATACACTGCAAAATTTGCTTTGAGCCACCCTGACACAAGAGAACAATTCCCCAATGCACAAATTGCCAAAAGTACTGCCACACAAGAAACTACTGCCAGATAGACCCGGTGTGTGTCAAATGTGCTTGAAAACACAAGACAAACATTTGCACAATTAAAATCGACGCTGATAGAGTAAATATTAAATGCGTACATTGCGGTGAAAACCACACGGCAAACTATAGAGGATGTGCGATATATAAAGCTCTACAAGTCCAGAGTGTAGGGTATCACTTCGCAAGAAAGAAACAAATGAACAAATCAATATTGAAACAACCCAAAACAATCACAATACAAAAATAAATGGCCAGAAAATCATCTCTGGTATTTCATACGCTCAAGCTGCACAAATGGAAATAAAATCACAGGAGCCAAATCAAATAAAAAGCAACAGCACATATAAAATAATATCAAACAATGACGATCTATCCGAATTAAAAACAATGATGAAACAACTAATAAATCAAATGACCAGTATGATGAACATAGTAACTATGCTTGTATGCAAAATAGATGAACGCAGTAAATAAAATAAATTTGGCAATATGGAATGCAAATGGACTGTCGCGCCATCAACTAGAACAAAAGACATTCCTAATATATAATTCAATAGATGTGATATTAATCTCGGAAACACATGCTACAGACAAAACATATGTTAAATTCCCTAACTTTGACATCCATTACACAAATCATCCTGACAACAAATCTCACGGTGGAACGGCGATCATTATAAAAAAAATATGAATTGCATAGAACTTGACGCATATAAAAAAGAAAACCTTCAAGCAACCACAATAGCACGAAAAGACTCGAAAGGACAAATCGTAGTATCTGCTGTCTATTGTCCACCAAAATATAACAACACAAAAGAACAATATCTAGACTATTTAAAAAAACTGGGGAATCGCTATTTATCTGGAAGTGACTATAACGCTAAAAATGTTTTATGGGGATCAAGGTTGACAAACGCAAAAGGACGCGAGTTACTTAAAGCTATACGATATAGTAATGTCCGACTCATTAGCACTGGTGAACCAACATATTGGCCAACAGATACAAAAAAACAACCAGATTTAATAGACGTCTGCATCACAAAAAATATTCTTCATAAACAGCTAACTATTAAATCATGTTTAGAATGATCCTCAGACCACTCCCCAATCCTAATGAAATTTCTAGGATCAATAGAGACAAGACTTTTCTCAGGCATCTATAACAATAAAACTGACTGGAATAATTTTCGTCTAGCACTGGAAAAACAACTAAAAATAGATATACGATTAAAAACAAAAAATGAAATCGATTCCGCAATCGCATACTTCAATGATAGCGTCATCGAAGCAATCACAGCTTCAACACCAAAGCTAACGTTAGCAAATACGGACACTACACCAGCGTTCATCAAGGGAAAAATTAAATGGAAAAGGAAGTTCCGGAAAACATGGCAAATCACTAGGAATTCGGAAGATAAACGCAACCTAAACAAGTCAACAAATGAATTAAAAATTTTAGTTCAGAAAAACAGAGAAAAGGAACTAGAAAAACATACGCTGAACTTGGGAACAACCACATCAACTTTCTTTGGAAGGCTACGAAAAAACTCACTGGTGCAATAATACAGAAACCTCCTATCAAAGCACAAACCGGTACATGGGCGAAAACAAGTAAAGACAAAGCCAACACACTGGCCAAACATTTCCTTGAAATATTTACAAGCGAAATGGACAACAAACCACTCATCTTGACAATGTAGAAATCAAAAACAAAATTAAAAAATTAAAAGACAAAAAGGCGCCAGGATATGATCTGATAAGCGGGAAAATGCTAAAAGAAATGCCTGATATAGCTATAATATATATCCGAAATATATTTAACTGCATGCTAGAAACTAAGTATTTCTCTCGCTTATGGAAAGTTGCACAGATAACAGCCATCAGTAAGCCAGGAAAAGATGCCACCAAAACAACTTCTTACCGACCTATCAGTCTATTGCCAATACTATCGAAAGTATTTGAAAGGATACTACAGGACAGATTAGAGCCAATCTTAACAACAAAAAATTTAATACCCAGCCATCAGTTTGGATTTAGATGACAACACTCAACTGTGCAGCAGGTCCACAGGGTTGTAAACAAAATCCTTGAAAGTATAGACAACAAAAAATACTGCGTAGCTGTATACTTGGACATTGCAAAAGCATTCGACAAGGTGTGGCACAAAGGACTTCTATATAAACTTAATCGAATATTTCCACAAAATTATTATGACATTTTAAAGAGCTATATATGCGAACGACAATTCTACAGAAATATGACGAGGATTGTTCAGACATCCTCCCAACAAAGACAGCTGGAGTACAACAAGGCAGCGTATTAGGACCTCTACTATACTTAATATTCACAGCAGATATACCAATTCCAACGAAAAGCAATGTGATGATAGCAACATTCGCAGACGACACAGTTTTAATGGCATCACACAATGACGAAAAAAAAGGCAACAAATGCAATCCAACATATATTGGACAATGTAGTAGCATGGTGTAACTTATGGGGAATAGAGATAAATAAAGACAAAACTGTACAAGTTGTATATAAGTTAAATTATTTTATGTCGATTTAAAATAAAAAAATATTTTTTATTTTCTATTGTGCTCTTGGCACGTCTTTATTTAGATAACTTCAAATTAGAACTAACTTAAGTTGAAAATAATATAAGCCTCGCTGCCTTGGGGTGATCATGCTGCCGCTGCGTGTCTTCCTTCCTGTAGCTTCGGTTCCCACCGGCGGAACTGCTCCAGACGCTACGTTAGCATAATTGTGTCATCCGATCCGCGCGTGCAATTATGCCACCACAGGTAGACCGTGTGACCGCTGGTGCAATATGAAGCGCAATTGCACTGAGTGGCTTGCATATTAATTTATATTAAAGTTTTTGCATATGTTACGGTAACGTGTCGTCAAAAAAATGGGATTTGAGAGATCCTGGTGGGCTTCTCGTTTACCGTTTCTACTGCTGCAGACGTTTGGGGCTGTTGCTCTGAATTCCCTCTTGGATTCGGTATTGGCTTAGTTTCGATGACCAATTTGTGGTTTGTTTTTGCCTTGGAAACACTTTTCTTTGCGATGACAACTGCGATTGCGGATAGTAGCAATATCCACAGGCTTGACCCCATGATGACAGGATAGATTTGTTTATCGCCAATCAACTCGATGCTTTTAGTATTGTTAAGATGGAGCTCTTTCATCATTTCTAACGTGAGTAGCTCTTCAACCGCTTTAAAGCTGCTCCCTCTTTGTAGGATAGATGGCATAGGCTTCGAAGATATTATTTGCTCGTTACAGAAGGTTTTGTTTTTTATGTTGATGGTAATATTGTGATGCCAAATTAGAAAGGTGCCGGTCAGATTAATTTGATCATTAATAGCCATAATTGTCCCATTGAATTGGTTTAGCAGGATTGCGTCGGGAAGGATCTCTTCTACCTCAGGTATGTGTTGATTGTTGGTTCGAAGGCAGTCGGATGATTCACCCCGAAGGAGGTTTGGAATGCAATGTGAATTACTTATGTCAATTATTTCATCTTCTTTACAAATGGATAGAAAGTTGAAATTTTTACATTTGTCTTTTATGCCAAAAGTTTTTTTATTACATTGCAGAATTTTCTCAAAATCGATTTTATTAATGAATGACCCCTTTTTAACGGGTTTGACAATCAAAGTTTTGCATGCTTCACTTTTAGTTGTCGGAATGCTCATTACTCAAAGGCTTCTTCAATATTTATATATGGGATATCATCTTTTTCGAAAATTTCTTTTACAACGTTTATTTCTGTATTAGACAATATAAATGAATTTATGATCCCAGCCCTTGCCCAGTGCACGGCATATTCTACATTTATTAATTCTTCCTTTATCATATCTAGTCTAAGTTTAACATTGGCTACATGGGCATCTTGAGCATGTTTTTCATCTTTGAAAACTTTTAAAATATTATTTGTAATCTTCGTTATATTACTTGCCCTTTCCATTAGCATTTTATTTATAACAATTTGCTTGTTATTATTTGATGACACATCATTGATCTTTCCTTTTACAATTTCGAAGTCGTCATAGTCTGAACTGCCAGCTATCCATTTCCATGCGCTTCCCAAAAAATTTAATGAACGCTTATTTCTAGGTTTTAAGCGGTTTAGGTGGTTTTTGATGAGGATTAGTCGTGTCGAAGGAATGGATGAAGAGGATTTGTGTCGTTGATATTGTTGACTTCGTCTCTTAAGTCTTCAATAATTTTTTCATAAGAGGAAAGGTCAATTATATGAATCAGTTTAACCATCCCAGACTGCATTTTTGATGATCCTGTTTCTACTGTGATCAATTCTGAGTTAGAGTAGTCCAAAATTTTTACATCGGCCAAGCAAGAGGCCACAAGAAACCTAAAAAAAAAGAGTCTAACTTTTAATATTGCTTTTGTGGACGACTTTCCCAGTTTCAGTTATTATTGTCTTTGACTTGTTTTCTCTAACAGTCTCCCTTTTGTAACGTGGGGATAACTTGGATCCTACTCTTTTATTTAGCTTTACATAAATGACATCTCCCGGCTCATAGTTTTTAATAGGATGCCTTTTCTTATTTTGTTGCCCTAAATCGATGCTTTGTTTTTCTCTTAGCCGTGCGATATTATCCTGCCTTGCTTTTTCGAATTGGCTTGGGTCTGTGCTAACCCTCCTACCAAAAAATACCTCGATTGGCTTCTTCCTTGTTGTCGAGTGCACGGAGCAGTTATATTCATACACAGCTCTATCTAGCAATTCTTCAAAAGATCTATGAGTTCCATCAGTTTTTAAGCACCTCATAATTTCCGTCAAAGTAGAATGAAATCTTTCAACCTGCCCATTGACTGTGCTGACATAAGGGGGTGTTTTGAAAATTTGTATGCTTAACTGGTCATATAATAAGAATCTTATAGAGGCAGAATTTAAGGACTTCTCATTGTCAATCACAACAATTTTTGGAACTCCATAATTAAATAATAATTGGCGTAGTGGTTCCCGGATATCTTCTACTCCCTTGGATTGAATCAGTTTTGTCTGCGCGTATTTTGAGAATTCATCCACTGCTGTAAGGACTAGTTTCCTTTCTGTGCTATAAATATCTATGTGTAGAATGTGACCAGGATCTTCAGGAATTGGGGTTTCTTTTAATTGGGGCTTATTGGGGTGACGGTCATACTTATGCTCTTGGCATATGCTACACTCCTTCAACAATCTGTTAAATTTTGAATTCATTTTCGGAAAGTAAAGCCTTTCTAATAATTGGATTTTATTCTCACGCCCATTTCGGTGGGCCCTTCTATGTTCCTTTAGAATTTCCTCTTCCTGTCCTGTTTCGCTAGTTACATCATTGACTTTTGTTTGGGTGAAACGGATTTTGTATCTACTAAAGTGTTCGGGACAAATTTCTTGAATTTTTCCCATTATTTCTACTGTTGTAAACAGACCATTAATTTCGCTGGGGATAAAATGTCTTCTAAGGATTGAAATTAGATCCTGATTTGTGTACCCTGGTTTAGTGACGATATGCCTGTGGTACGTAGGGAATGGTATTTCGAATTGATAATTATAAGGGCTTCCAGAAAGGATACAAATTTGGTTCTTAAAGGCATTTATAGGAACTTCGACCGCTGGTATGCGGTCATGAGAGGAACTTTCGTCGCTATGCTGTGAGGCAGTAAGTGAATTTATTTGTGTGGTTAGTGGTAGTCTTGATAAGGCATCTGCGACCACGTTCGTCGTTCCTGGCTTGTATCTGAGTTCATAGTTATGTTCTTCCAGTATTGTCTTCCAGCGTTTCATTTTGCTGTTATTATTTTTGTTGCTCAAGGCAAATGTAAGCGGTTGGTGGTCTGAGAAAATAGAGGTAGCTTCTGAGAGAATTTAGTGCCCAAACAATTGCTAATATCTCCTTCTCGTTAGCAGCATATTGCTCCTCTGTTTTACTTAGCGTTCGCGCAATAAAGGTTATTGGTCTGCTATTTTGCTCGAGGACTGCTCCAATGGCATAATTTGAAGCATCTGTTGTCAAGTGGAACGCATAGTTAAAGTTTGGGTACGAGAGGATGATATCCTCTGTTTTACATGCATGGATTCGACTTTTCGATTGTCTTCTGCATGTTGCATATAAGCTTCCAGTCCAGGAGTGGAGAACAAGCAAAACAACAGAAGTTGCTGTTAATGAAAATAAAAAGCGAATTAAAAAAGAATTTAAAGAAAAACTTGGCTTAATTGTTGATCATCCTAAGCCGGGATATGGAAATACCAACACAGGTAATGTTGCGAGGAGATTTTTTGAAAAAAGTAATTTATCCGCCACCATCACTGGAATTGAAGAACTTTTAATTCATAAGTTTTATATAATTTGCGAAGCTTTTCAAGTGGTTTCAAGCTGAACAACGAAAAATTCAATATCTGTTGTGAAGATACCGCCCGATATTTTAAAACATTCTATCCCTGGTACTATATGAGTACAACAGTGCACAAAATCTTAATTCATGGGCATTTAATTGCTTCTACTTGCCTCTTACCGATTGGTCAGTTAAGTGAAGACGCTTTAGAATAACGAAACAAAGATTTTAAAACTTTCAGGGAACAATTCAGCCGAAAAACGTCAAGAAAAGACAATTTAACAGATGTTTTCAATAGAATGATGATTTCGGCAGATCCTGTTTTATCAAGTCTCAGAAGTCAGAACTTTTTTGTTAATAAAAAAGATTTTCATTCAGATGCCATTAATATGTTTGATGTGGAGAATATTTCTTTTGAAAATGAATAAACACAATTTTATTATTATGTAGTATTAAGTGTAAATTATAAGATTAATTACAAAACATTGTTAATATAAACTTTTGATTCAAAAATTAAAAATTGTAGGTACTAAGTTTTCATATTAAGTTAATTCTTTGTATATTTATTATTAACAACACATTTGCCTTTGAAAAAAAATTAATCATCCTTGATAATAAACACCAAAATGAAAACCAACGATTTTCTTGCTGTAAACACTCAAGTTTATTTTTCAACAACCCTCCAAATATGTCTTTTCTTAATATAAATTAAATTTGAATTAATTTTCACTCTTATGCAAGCATTTAAGACACAAAAAGTCACTTCAGACTTTTCAAAATAATTTATCGCACTAAACCACTACTTCTGCCCCACTGTGCGCTGGTGCAATATGAAGTGCAATTGCACTGAGTGGTTTGCATATTAATTTATATTGAAGTTTATGCATATGTTACGTTAACTTATACAAACAGAAAATCGACAAAAAATCGGGCAAAAAAATAAAAACTCACTCTGATGCAAAATATCTTGGAATAACCATAGACGAAAAATTGACTTGGAAGCAGCACATCATTAACAAGCGAAACGATGCAAAAAATAAGTATCGACAATTAAGCTGGCTACTTGGACGAGCATCTAGACTATCTCTCTACAACAAACTAATAATATACAAGACAATAATAGCACCTAAATATGGAATCGAGATATGGGGCACAGCTAGCATATCAAACTTAAATTTAATACAACGAATGCAGTCAAGAATACTACGAACAATTACAAATGCTGAATGGTATATCCCGACCGAGGTTATACACCGTGACCTACACATTGAAACCATCACGGACACAGTCACAAAATGCAGCACCAAACATATACACCGACTGAGAGGCCATCAAAACCTGGAACTGCGTAGTGCAGCAGACACGGAGGGTGCAACTCCAAGAAGATTGAAGCGAATTACCCCTGCAGAACTTACAGGAAGGTTTAAAAAAATAAATACATAACAATAACAAAATAAATAATTAATTATATACATAAATAAAATGATGGATAAATAGAGAAAATTTAATAAACAAATAAATAAAAGAAATTCTTTTGGCATTGGCAAAAAGAGCATATTTAATCCAAACCGGCACAAAATATTACTTAATATTATTGTTATAATAAAATAAAATATTACTTAATATTATTGTGTTGTGGAGTTGCTTAGGCTCAGCAATTACGACCTCCCCACGGATGACTGGAAGGTCAAAGGCGAGACCAAGGGCAACTCTCGAGAGATCATCATTATTCTTGAGGACTCTCTAGCCCCTATTAATGCCAAAAAGGGAGAGATCAACTATGGCTTTAGTTCGATCTCACTCAAGGTCTATAGGAGCAACAACCAGGGAGCATACAAGCCCCCATTCAGGCCGAACCGGATCTCACCTTCGATGATGGGGAGAGTTACGCTTCGGCCTCAGAATCGGTAGGCAGTTTCTGCGGACGTCCGATAACTAATATCGACGACGTTGGTGATTCTCCTCTGTCAGAAGAGGAGGCAGCCAGCGTGACGATGATGGCCACCTCCGGGAATGGTGAGGGAATTACAGATTAACCTTCACCATTCCATGGCTGCCTCAGCAGCCCTGATCCTCCACCTGACTCAAAAAAGAGAGGAATTCATACTGGTCCGAGAACCTTGGGTCGTAAATGATCAGGTTCGCGGACTCACTACAAGCGGATACCGCACAGTATTCGTGCATGATCGAGGTAAACCCAGAGCCTGTATTCTTGTTAAGAAGAATATTAACGCTCTTCTTCTTCACAGGTTCAGCGACAGGGATAATGTAGCCATGGTTATTTCCACCAACACCATGGCTATATTGATCGTCAGCAGCTACATGGCGCACGACCACGGGCTAACGCCGCCTCCGGATGCTTTAAGGCTGCTGGTAGAGGAGGCTGATAGAAAGCGCATCCCGGTAGTCATCGGGGCCGATGCCAATGCCCATCACGAGTTGTGGGGCAGCACGGATACCAATGAGCGGGGTGAGTCTCTCTTTGATTTTATTCTTACTAACGACATAGTCATTGCTAACAAGGGGAGAGAGCCAACCTTCATTACCTCAAATAGAAGGGAGGTTCTCGATCTAACTCTTGGCAATAATCACTCGTCTCACCTTATTTCGAGCTGGCGCGTTTTGCAGGAATGCTCCTTCTCGGACCACTGTTACATCTGTTTTAGAATTGCGATCTCAGATACGTTAGATACGGCAGAGCGCAAAAGACACACTACAGGAAAAGAACTGACTGGACAAGATTCCAGACCATTATGGAATAATCACCTCGATATAGATCGAGCGGTTGAAACCATTACAACACTATTTAACTCTGCTGCCAAATCAGCCTGCAACTTCCCGAAGCCAAGAGGAAAACCAAAACCCCCTTGGTGGAATTCGGAAATTGCTGAGCTACGAAAAGTATGCCGCAAGCTCTTCAACAGAGCCAAAGCTACAAATGACTGGCTCCCTTTCAAAGACAAACAAAGGGAACTCAAGTATATGGTTAGGATATCCAAACGAGCGTCTTGGCGAGACTTCTGTGGCAACATAGAAAGCTCGTCCGAGACAAGTAGACTTCGGAGGATTCTCAATACCACCCCTCGGGCTCTGGAATGTATTCAGAGATCGGACGGTACCTGGACCGACTCTGAAACCGACACTTTGGACGCCCTAATAGAAACACACTTCCCGGGGAATGAAATCTTTGTGGATTGCAGGTCTCTTAACACCAACCACTCTTTAAGTCACTCAACCCAATTCCAAATGACCAACACGCATATTCAGTGGGCCATCAACAGCTTTAAGCCTTTTAAATCTCCCGGACCTGATGGTATCATTCCCGCGGACATTCAGCACACTGCAAGTGCGGTTGCGCCCTGGCTACTGCATATTTACAATGCATGCCTAAGATGGTCGTACATTCCCATAAGCTGGAGAGAAGCTCGAGTAGTTTTCATCCCTAAAGCGGGAAAGTCGACCCACACCAAGCCTAAGGACTATAGGCCATATAGGGTTTGTCCTCCTTTCTTTTGAAAACACTGGAAAGAGTCCTTGATATACAAATCAGGAGCTCTATTAATTCCACGTGCCTTTCCAAATCACAACATGCCTATACTAAAGGCAAGTCTGTGGAAACAGCGCTTCACGTGCTCATTGAGCAAGTAGAGAAATTTCTTGCCAACAAAGAATATACTCTTGCAATATTTCTCGATATAGAAGGGGCATTCAACAATATTTGTCCCTCTGCCATTACTAAATCCTTAGTAAACCTGAACCAGCTTGGTTAGGTTCATCGAACAGCTACTGAAAACACGCGTCATTAGCTCCTCAATAGGAAACGTACATGCTAAAAGGACTGTCAAGAGAGGTACTCCACAAGGCGGTGTGCTCTCACCCCTCATATGGAATCTGACGGTGAACACACTACTTAGGAGATTAGATCAGACCGGCTGCAACACTATAGCTTATGCGGACGACATTGCTATCTCTGTTTCCGGTAAATATCTGTCAACACTATCAGAAAAGCTAAGCTACACTCTTAGCATTCTGTCCCAATGGTGTCTTGAAGTTGGCCTAGATGTCAACCCTTCCAAAACTGAGGTCATGCTCTTCACCAGGAAGTACAAAATACCAAGTTTTGACTTACCCAAACTTAACGGGAATACGCTTAGCCTAGCGTCAAGTATCTAGGTCTGATCCTGGACCCTAAGCTCCATTGGAAAGCAAATTTGGCGGAGAGGGTACGGAAAGCCACGTGTGCTCTGTACTGTTGCAAGAGAGCCATGGGAACAACATGGGGCGTCCAACCTCGAACCATGTCCTGGCTCTATACGGCGGTGGTTGAGCCATACTTTCTCTACGGCGCTGTCTTCTGGTGGCCCGCAACTGACAAGGCGGCGAACCTAAAACCTCTTGACAAGGTTAGAAGAACAGCAGCGGTTATGATAACAGGGGCTCTGCGTACCACCTCTACCAAAGCTGTATTTGCATTCCTACATTGGTTGCCCACTAAGCTTCTGGTCAGGCAACAAGCAAAATGCTCGGCAACCAGACTCAATGCTATATCGCGCTGGACTAGACTGAACCTAGGCCACGCCAATATTCTGATGCAGGATACGCCCGTACAGGCGGACGTTGACTATACGTGCTCCACACCTAATCTAAACCATGGGTTCGACACTTACATTCCTAGTAGAGAGGAATGGTGCAACAATTTAGTGGTCACTGGCAGTTCCATTGACATATATACGGATGGCTCCAAACTGGAGAGTAAGGACGGTTCCGGCATCTTCTCCAGAAAACTTGGCATCAAACTCTCCTATCGTCTCCCTGACCATTGCAGCGTCTTTCAGGTGGAAGTAATGGCAATATTCCAAGCGTCCAAGTGGCTTATTCGAAATGAAGTATGCGATGTGATGATACGCATATTCACGGACAGTCAGGCGGCAGTCAAGTCACTGGCTGGTGTATTCACTACCTCTAAGCTTGTACTCGATTGCCGCTCCTCCCTGAACGTCGTCTCAGGTAACTCACAAGTTCACATATGCTGGGTGCCTGGACATAGCGACATTGCAGGAAACTGCGAGGCCGATGAATTGGCCAAAATAGGTACGCTGCTCCCTGACATCTCCCCCTCCTTTGATGTAGGTGTCCCACTGGCCACGTTCAAATGGGCCATAAAACATGACTACCTTGAGGCAGCTAAAAAAGCCTGGGTAAATGAACATACCTGTAGTGTTGCCAGACAAACCTGGAGCACTATCGACATTAGGCGTACTTGTCAGCTACTCAATATTAGCAGGAACTCCATCGGCACTATAATAAATGTGCTCACGGGACACTGTCCGATCGGGAAACATGCTGAAAGATTAGCACTGCCCCATAATGACTTCTGTCGCAGCTGTGGCTCTGAGGAGGAGGAAGAAACAGTACTTCATCTCATGTGTCAGTGCCCAGCTCTGGCCAGGCGTAGATTAAAATTCCTAGGCTCACCTTTCTTCACTTCCTTAACCGAACTATCTTCCATCAACATCAAGGACATAGCCAGGTTCATTTCGGAATCACTGTGGTTCCCAAAATTCTAGACGGGGGAGTCGCGTCGTCTTAGTGTGGTACCACAACGAGCCATTCTATGTGCTTAAGTGTGCTTTTTGCGACAAGGCTGCCACTCCTACCTACCTACCTACCTTGTTATAGATTGTAATATATAGAGGAAGAAATTTAAAAAAAAAAAAAATTTTATGTTTAATTTTCCTGATCTTCCCTCTGTTAAAGTTCATAACCCAAAGTTTGTTATCACTTCTACCTTAAGTGAATTTAATAAAATTCTGATTTCTCCTGCTTTGCTGAACACAGAGCCCTACATTTAATCAGTAAAAACATATCCTTGATAGCCGAGCTTCGGTACGGCAATCTACTTCTACAGGTAAATGATAAATCTTTTGCCGACAAATTTCTAGCTACCAAACAATTGTTGCAAATTTTCCCGATTAAATACACACTTCAAGCCCACTAAACTATACTAAATGTACCATATTTGCCCTATGCCTGAATAATATTTCTGAAGCCGAAATAAATTCTGAACTTCAATCGCAAGGTGTAATATCAGTCTACAAATTTCAAAAAATATCGACGGAAAACTGAAACCGAGTGGAGTTGTGTTTTTAACATTTGACCTTTACCACTGACCAGAAAACTTTGACATTTCATGCCATAAGGTAAAAGTCCGAGAATATATTCCCAATCCAATGCCCTGAAAAATATATCAACTTCTTGGGCATACTGCAAAGCCCTGCAACTTGCCCCCTTATTCACCCACCATCTGCACAATGATATTCTGTGCAAATTGCTCAGAAAAACACTCGGCCTTCTCCAATCAATGCAAAAATTTCATACAACAAAAAGATATTTTAAAAATCAAATCCAATAACAAATGTACTATGCGCGATGCAAATCAATCATACAATAACATGACATCTACTCCCTCATCCACCCTCAGCTATTCCGCTGTCGTTAATAAAACCAACAACAATAACCAACTCGACCAGTCTCTGGAATAAAATAATAACCCAAAGCTCGAGTCTCATTCACACTCTCTTCACTTACAACAATTACCCACCACTAGCCCAATACAGAACCACACTCAACATCAGAAATCTAACACCAATATTAAAAACAACAACAATTCTAATTCAAACACTACATATTCAGCTCATATTTACTCAATTTCGACTAAAACAAATAACCAAAAAGATTCCAATTTAACAACTGTCTCTCTAGAAGAAGCATATACACCTGAAGTCAACTCTAACAAGGAAAGTAACACAAAAAATTGGTCATAATAAATAATCTGCCCTTTTTATTACGAACTACTTTTCCAATACATTTAATATATTACTCGCCACTTATTCTTATCTCACTTATTCTTATATTTTATATTGTTTTTATTTATGATACTCAATATTCTTCAATTGATTATGAGTGGATACAATAATAATTACTCCAATCTCCAAATTTTAATAAAAGAACAAACTGCACATATATTTTGTATACAAGAAACACACTATAAACACTCAGTTACATTTGCACCAAACAAATTTACAAAATTTTGCTTACAATGTTACATCTAAAACAGGAGAGCTATCTTAATACATATAAGTATTCCTCACAAACGTGTAAATATTAATTCTAGACTTTCCGCTATTATTTTAGAAATAAATTTTAAAGTAAAATTTACATTAATATCCAAACCCGAAATTACACCTCACCAAACCTTTCGATCTATATAGTTTAACCGGAAGAATTAGCTATCCAGTTCTAATATTAGGTAAATTTAATGGTTCGAATTGATATATCTCTTTCTTCCCCCAACCTGATTCCCTTGTGCAACTGGCGTATCATTAATGATCTGCATAGCAGTGATCAAGCGTAGCAGTAATACTAAACGAGCTAAAATAGCTCTTTTTAATACAAAACGAGCCAACTGGCCAATTTCAATTATACAATAACATGACATCTACAGAGTATTGTTCCAGAACAATATAGATAGTTTTTCTGAAAACATTCCTTCTTCTGAAAATATGACTAAAAAAGAAGCATCCATCCAAAAAATAATTCGATCTGCTGCCAACTCCACTGTTGCGCAAACGACAACCAAAACCCCTCCGCTGTGGTCTCCCGAACTGCGCAATTTAAGGAGCGATAAACAAACTTCCTGGCACCAGTATAGGCAAAATATAACAATAGATAACCTTGTTCTATATAAAAGAAAAACGCACTATTTAATAAACAACATAACAACATAACACCATTAATCCAAGCATTTCCGTCACCAAAGTATGGCAAAGCATAAAGCTACTGCCTGGCAGTTTCACACCCCACTCAATTACTGCTATGAAAATAAACAATAGTACTATAACTGAATCCCTTAGAGTAACACAATCCATTCTATGTAATAGGTCTGCTTCTTTCGCAAAAGACAATCCAACATTCTAATTACTCTACTATGGTAAAATGACGTAATGTATTACTTTTCTAGAACTTCTTTTACCAATCAAGTACAAATGGTTTTATAGACATTCGTTTTAGCTACAAAATTTAATATAATCAAATGTATTCCTAAATGTCTTTCTTTTTTTACGGCTGTGTTGATTGTAACTGCCCACTGTACGTTTTCTTTGTTTTAAACTTAACAAACACTTAATGAGTTTATAATTTGTTATATTTTCGGGATAAATTGCTCTCACATTGCTGTTAGTCAGCCCCTCTCAAAATACCAATGCAGAGTTGCCTAAACTCAAAGTATTAATACATTTTCTTTAAGATCTATGCATAGCCAAGAAAGTTTTATCTTCCTTAGTTCAAAGAGGTACGTTAAATATATTATTTTTCAATGAATTACAATATCTATGTAGAAATATATTAATATATATAGCAAGTTCCTGTCATTAGTGATACAAAAAAAAATAAATAGATTTGATTTCATAGAACAGGAGGTTGGCGACTCATGGATGTACGACACTGGCGTCATCTAATGGGAAATTCTGAGCAAGGCGCAATCTGTTCTTTATCATTCTTGGTTGTGACTATAAATACAGTGGCTTACGCTACAACGCGCCCACCTTCAAATTAAATTTTTTTTGAGCATTCTTTGATATGTAAATAATAAAATAAAGGACGTTTCATTTTGTGATAATCACATAGATTTTTTTAATTTCAAGTGTAATTTTGAAAAATCTTACAACATTATATGTAATAGATCGAAGCAACAGTCGAAGTATTCAAAGTGCCCTTCAATGAAAGGTATTGGAGAAGGAAAATTACTGTTTATTGATAAAGAAATTTAAATCAAAGAAAAATGTATGGTATTCTCATATGCAGCCACACACAGCAATGGGTTTGTTATCTTGAAACATTTTAAAAATTATTCAAATTTAATTTTTACTTCATAGATGAATTTGATTGCTCGTCGCTGTACGCCGTTTGGCGGATGAATATCTATTTGCGTATGACCGTAGCATTCCTCGCATGGATACGACAAAGCAATATTAAAGTGAAGTAGCATAAAATAAAGCATTCCAACTCAATCCATTGATTTTATTACATTGCATTTTGCATTGGATTGTTTTTTGGGCAATCAATGCAAAGGCAAAAGATTGCACTCATGCAGATCTCTGATATGTATCACAAAGTATAAAAGATAAAAAATAAAAAAAACAATGATAAAAATAAGTTCAGCGTAGTTGTCTGGATGGATAGATTGCAACAACTGAAGGCCCAGGATCGATCCCTGAGAGGGTTCATATAGCTGGTGTGCTATTGATTTCTGAGCCATAATAAATTATTGGGAAAAAATTGCTTTCATTGAAAGATTTCTGATGAGGACAAGTGGCGAGTCTGAAATAGCTATAAGATCTGCAAATAATTCTCCTTCCAAAAATTATTACGGTGGCATAACCACACATTCACAATGGCAACTACTGTGTGGAACTTGTTTTGTCAATAATTTCGCGGAGAAATAATCATCATTTTGAACGGAACTGAGGACTACTGACTTACTAACAGACAGAATATGTCTAAAAGGTGATATCTACATCATATCACAAGAAATTGTAAATATACCTTAAAAAGTTAGTGTTAATCAGGCTTAATTAGCCTCTCTACTAAAAAATTAATGTACTATGACACCACTGAAATGTGACAAGAGAGAAAGAGAGACTTAACGGAAGAAATGAGGGATAATAATGAGACACAGTAGTTTAGAGTGTGGTGAATTGAGACACTACATGGACAGAATTCTATCAGTCAGTTCACCAACTGCAGCGTAGTTATCTGGATAGACAGACTGCAAAAGCTGGAGGCCCAGGTTCCATTCCTGGGAGGGTTCATCATTGGAGTGCTGTTAGTTTCTGAGACATAATAAATGCTTGGGAAAAAATTGTCCTTTATTAGAAGATGTCTGATGATGACAAGTGGCGTGTCCTAAATAGCTACAAGATCTGCCAAAATGTTTCAACAGTTCTCCTTCTGAAAATTATAATGGTGGCATAACCACACATACACAATTGCAATTACTGTGTGCAACTTGTCTTGTCAATAATTTCGATGAGAAATAATCTTCATTTTCAGCTGAATTTACTACTACCGACTTACTCACATTTTCAAACGGATTGCGGCTAAAAGGTGATGTATATGTCTAATGACGAGTCTTGACAGGAAATTGTAAACTTTATAGAATATACCTTAAAAAGTTAGTGCTGATCAGGCTTAATTACCCTGTCCACTAAAAAAGTAATGTACTATGAACTGAAATGTAAAAAATAGATCTTAATGGAAGAAATGAGGGTTAATAATGAGACACGATAGTTTAGAGGACAGTATTTGAACAGTCAGTTCGCTTAGCGTGGTTGTCTGGATGGACAGATTACAACAGTGGAAGCCCAAATTCGATTCCTGGGAGAGTTCATAGTTGGTGTGCGGCATAACCACACATACACAATTGCAACTATTGTGTGCAACTTGTCTTGTCAATAAATTCGATGAGAAATAATCTTAATTTTAGTTATTATATTTTATTTCAACTTACTTTCTACTGTCGTTCATTTTGAAAAAAAATTTTCCTACCTATCCGCAACACATCCGCAATAAAAATACAACGAATATAAAATGTTAAAATTTATAAGAGCTACTGATAGATTAGAAAAAGTTGTGAACTGTATTACCAAGCATATGGATTTTTAACTGCATTAGCACGATAAATTTTTGTTATGAGCTGCCGATCGACTGCGGTTTCAATAATCGCAAAATTGCCAAAAGTCAGACAAACTCCCACCGCAAGCATCCGGCGGATTACATAATGGGTGTCAGAGCTTTTCTCACCAATAGAAAATTAAATGCCGAACCAACAGCAATCTCTTCAACACTTACTCACATTAGCATTTGATGACTTAAACTGAATAATAATAGAAAACAAGAACCTGGAGCATTGCATCTATGCTGCCGACATATGTACATAATTGCTAAACATAAAAAAATCTGATAAAATACAGGAGAATCTCATGCAAGCACTAGATGAAATCACGGTATGGTGTTGTGAGTTAGAATCAAGATACCTACGAGTAGTTGACTCACGGCATCGACTCCTAAAAGATGCCACACTTTATGTGGGATTAGTATGTGCTAAAGTTAAAGTCTAATTATTGTGAATTAATAGTATTTATGTAATATTTATTATGTAAACTTTTAGGGTGTTACAGTTCCGCAGTCGAGTCGACGAAGGGCATTGCAATTTAGAATGCACCGTCGATACTTTTACAGTAGGTCAGTTGGCTTGACCCACTGACACTAATTAGCAGGTGCGGAACTGGAAAACCAGAAAGGTCAGTTCGCAAGACTGAGATGACTGTTGAGAAATAGTATATAAGAATTAGCATTTGTAAGAATAAATCTTCTTGTGCTTATTATCTTAGAAACCGAAAGTGTATTTGTATTTTATTTAAAATAGTGGTTTAGTGTTTTCAGGACGTCTCCCGACGAGCAGCAAGGACCCCAACAATGTTCTGAAGAATCTGGATCAAATATCTCTTACCAAAAGACCAAACATTTACATATACGATTATGTCGCAAAAGGAATTGCAGCCCTATTAACAAACGTAACAATTTATTGATTGAAAATATTCACACTAGTAAAATTCTTGGATTGTACATAGATTTTATATAATTTTAAGCACCATTGTGAATATCTAAAAAATAACTTAGCTACCAGATTAAATATTATTAGGTATCTATCCTCCTACAAGAGTCAAGTTCACACTAATATCTTTGTCAATCTAACGCGCCTAACAGTACTTTCAAAAATTGACAATGAGTTACCAATATACTCGAAATGTGCAAAAACCAACAGCAATTAGATCCGGTTTTAGAGCTATCAGGACTACCCAATAACCAATATGATAGGTGAAAGTGGTATTGAAACCATCGAAGATAGCATTATGAGGAGCAAATGTCATACACTTTATAAAGTGTTGTGTCCAAATGTTTGTTACACAAACCAATCAGCCTGCTCAAGATGGGGAAAAGTTCACTTAGTCAATTACTAGTCCGAGCGAATGATCTGAAAATCAACTACAATAAACTCATTAACATCACCGAAACCGACACTACATGGGACCTATGCCCGGATACCTTCATAAATAGCCTCACCTCCTATGCCAAAAACAAAACCTCCGCCAACACCTATTATTAACTAATGCTCGAAACTAAAAACCGCTTCCCATATACAAGATGGGAATATCTTTACACAGATGGTTCAAAAAGTTCCAGCACTATGTCATGTACTGTGCCATGGCCTTCGATGCTGAAGCAAAAGCAGTTATAAGATAAATGCGGAAAATCAAATGCAAAATGTATTATCTGAACCGACAGTCGCTTTTTGAAGCAGCTAAAAATATGTTCAACAAAAATGAGGCTATTTAAATCATTACGCGATACGTCAGATAAAATTAAGATATTTTGGATACCGGGCATGCAGGCATCAAGGGGAATGAATTGTCGGATAAAGCAGAAAATATTTCATATTTTTTCGCATGGTTCCCCTTCATCTCCACCGTACCACACAAATCCCGCAAAATCGATGTTTCACTATTCTTAGACTAGGCTTGAGTGCCCTAGTGAAACTTACTCAACAAGCAACAACAAACAATACGCCATTTTTTCAACAAGAGCCCACTAATCATACCTCACATTCTCTCAGATTGCACAGCCCTCTTTTCCATTCGCACTATTATAGTCAATAACACCAATCCAATATCCCTCCTAGCTGACCCCTCCCACTCTAATATATAATTATTTTATAAATTTATAATTAAATTAAAAATTAACAACATTCTGTAACTAAACCTAATATAACGAATAGATCTATCCGATAGTTAGGTAAGGTTAGGTAGGAGTGGCCGCCCAGTTTGCCAAAAGCAAGGGCTTATAATATATGTTTATTATAATTTTAATGATAGTTAATATTTGGCTATTTGCTCGACGATAGCGTTCCGAACAATTAAGTTTTATTTAATAAAGATAAAATAGAATACGATGCCTTAGACCAAAAGAGATGCGAGTACGGTACTCGAGCGTCCGTCCGGTTCCAACGCAGCGAAAAAGAGAAAGAAATAAAAAGGCCGGAAACTCAAAGTCCGACATTCGGCAGCCAACACAGGCTAGTTCCGCTTGCCATGAACACAATATCCGGCAGCGACAGCGCATCAATAGATGGCGCGTAGAACTAGCGGCTGCTTGCGGTGCCGTACCCGACAACTAGGTGGGGGTAGAGATGTCGCCACAGATACTCCTCCCCCAGTGCTCGGAGGAGGAGGCGCGGAGAACGATACCAGCTTTGTTGGTTTTGTCTCTAGCTGCGCTGCCGGTTGTCTTCCCGGTTGGTGTGTCAACTGATCAGCTGTCGTTTGTGATGGCGGCGATCGCGGCAATGAGGATTGAGTCGAGTCACTCACTTCGAGGTAGGCCGAGTTCAAGTCGATGATGAAACTCTTGTCATTGACCCGGCGGATTTCCTTATGGGGGCCCGTATATGGCGGCTCGAGTGGCCTCCGGATTTTGTCCAGCTTCCAGAATACGTGTGTGCAGATGCGCAAGTCCTTGAAGAAAAATGGATTGTGTCTCGATTGGTTCGGCGGTGGCCTGATCCAGCTACCAGCTTACGGAACTTCTCGACGAAAACCGATTCCGCATACAAAACAGCACTGTTGGAAGCGCGTCTGCTTATTGTGTCTGTGGGCTGCACATCAATGCCGCTTTTAGTGTTCCGTGTGGTCGCTCCACCATGCCGTATGACTGTGGGTGGTAAGGCGTTGTATGGATGTGGTTCGCACCTATCACTTTTGCGAGGGCTGTGAAAAGCTCTCCCTCGAACTGACCCCCCTGGTCGGAAGTGATGATAAGTGTCGTTCCTAAAGTGCAGACCCAACTGTTGAAAAAATCTCGTGCGACGGATATAGCTCGGATGTCCGGGAGTGGGACCTCCATTGGACATCGGGAAAAGCGGTGGATGATGATCAGGCAGTGCGACAATCCTCTCACCAGCGGTAGCTTGAAAAGGTCTACATGCAAATGGAAGAACCCTCTTTGGAGACCCGATACCCAGCAAAGATAACCTCCTGAGCACCGAGTTGACATTTGTCCAGGTGGATGCGCAGTTTTGCCACTTGCAGCGTCTCAAACAGTTGGCTCAAGTAGTGTAGGTGTTCGTCATGCGGCTCAGATGTGATGAGCAGGTCGTCTACGTAAGCCCTCACGAAGGGGAGTTTCACCAGCAAATGACTAATTACCCGCTGTAGCGAACTCGAAGAGGCCGAATGGTGTTGTGACAGCCACTTTCTGGATGTCAGCTTTGGCAACAGGGATTTGGTAAAAGGCTTTCTGCAGGTCAATTACCGAGAATACTTTTCCCCGGCTCTCCTGGACCAGGGCCTCGATGATCGGCAATGGGTATCGATCTGGTAAGTTGCACGCGTTGAGGCGGCGGTAGTCGCCAGTGGCTGGCCAGATTCCATTCGGCTTTGGTATCATATGCAGCAGACTAGCCCACGGGCTAGATGATGGGCGTACCACCCCCTTGTCGAAGAGGTAGGCGAACTCTTTGCTCGAAAACGGCAGGGCCCTCAGTGACGATGAAGTGTTGTTCCAGCAAGTCTGGTACCGTGGCTATGCCCCTGCTGGTGAAGCGAGTTGAAGGAAGCGCTGGACGAGCTCTCTATACTGTTCGCCATATGGTCCCACAGGTGCATAAATGCGACCCACTTTGGAGATGCCATAATTGTGTGCTGAGTCAATGCGGCCCGTTGCTGCATTATTGGTGAGAGGGTCCACGATGCGTCGTCCCGTCAGGTCTACCAGGAGTCCATTTTGTGCCAGGAAGTCCGCTCCCAGTATAGCTGTTTTTCCGTCCGCGACGATGAACGACCAAGTCAACACTCGCCGGATTGCAAGGTTGATTTTCATCGTGAGCTGTCCATATGTGGTGAGCGATGAGGTGGGATCGTACAGAGTGAGCTCATTCCGCTGCAACTTGCGGGCAACTGTTCTCTTCGGGAGTAAGGAGACCACTGAACCCGAAATTGCGAGGAAGTGCGTGGACGTCGTCTGGTCGATTATGTGAGGCGTCTCTTGGTTGGTGGTACGCCGGCGTCGCTTGCTTGGGTCGGCATCAGCAGCGTTAGTTTCCCGACGGAGTCGAGGTTGCAGCCACTACGGCGACGTCGCCAAAGGCGCACTGTGGTCGGTACAACTACGCCGCGGCTCCGTACTTACGGTGATACCAACATTGGCTAGGCGTTGTGGACCGATTGCTTTGCTGGCTGGGGCTGCGGGTAGCAGTCTCTGTAGTGGGGGCGCAATCTTACGCAGCAGCTCCTTTCTCTTCTTTGATAGGCGGTGGAGGATAGCCCCCTTTAGGGCGTTGTAATTATCCGCCACATGCACCGTGCGGAGTACATCGGCGATCTCAGAGATGGTCTCCGAATCGAGCGCGAAAAACACCCGGTTATAACGGCTGTTGTCATTTCTGACATTATGCACCTGAAAGCCGCCTCGATTTGAAAAAACCAAAGCTCTGGGTCACCCCGCCAAAAGGGCGGGAGCCGGCAGTTGTTCACCACCTCCACGGTATGCGGCGGTTGGAGAGGGGCGTAGCACGGTTCCACACCTCGTTGCAGCAACTGTGGAGTGGGTTGCGGTGGTGGCGCGCGCAGTGCTTGTTGTGGCTGTTGTTGATGCCATTGCTGGCGCTCCAGCGATGTAGGCGATACAGCCCTGGATCCTGACGGCAAGTGTATCATCTTACACCTCGTGCGCTGATTGTTTATTATACCCCTCTGGGTGTGGCGAATGCGTGTTCAGATCACGTCGGGGTCACCAATTTGGCTCTTTGCTCGACGAAAGCATTGCCAATAATAAAACAATAGAAAAACAGAACTAAGTTTGATTTAATAGAGATAAAATAAAATACGATGCCTTAGATCAAGACGGATGCGAGTGCGGTACTCGAGCGTCCGTCCGGTTCCAACGCAGCGAAAAAAGAGAAAGAAATGAAAACGCCAGAAACACAAAGTCCGACATTCGGCAGCCAACACAGGCCAGTTCAGTTTGCCATGAACACAATGTGCGGCAGCGACAGTGCGTCAATATAGATGGCGTGTGGAATTAGCGCCTGCTTGCGGTGCCGTACCCGACAACTAGGTGGGGTAAGTGATGCCGCCACAAATATATTTATAATAATAATAATAATAATTATAATTATATTACTAATATTGTCTTGTGTTTTACGCTGTGTATATACAAAATGGATTTGGTAAGAAGTGTTGCTCTACACAGCAGCAGGTCAACTTTCATTAGGCTGAGTTGTAGAATAATGTAAAAACTGATTTATTTCCCAGAACAAAAATATGTATTTAAGAAAAATCTATTCAGTTGACGTGTAATTTGTTCATTAATAAAACTGAAATAAACCACACAAAAAATGGAACATTTTTTCGAATTTATATCAAAGGAAAAAAATTGCAGTACACGCTTATAATACCAGAAAACAGTGCATTTTATTTCCCCAAAAAAATGTTAACTTATTAAATATAAGCACATCACCTCACAGCAATTTAACACAAGTAAATAAATTTACCCTTTATCAGGGAAGTAAAGCATATAATCGTAAAATTTTTTTTATTTTAGAAATCACCAATTATTCACCATTTTGCACAAACATAGCCAACTCACATATGGAATATGTGTACACCAAACACAATAAATTCACTTACACAATACGTGTGACCAAAAAATCGATGAAACGAAAAAAAATAAAGACGGAATTGACTGTCTTTTGTTAGTATCGTCGAGTATATGCTCTTAATTTCTGACAAAATTGTTAATAAAATCGCGTAATCTACCCAAAGCTACTTCTTCATTATCAATCAATTTTCTGTTAGAGTCCTTTCACAGGAAATGTACCTTGTTTAGTTTCGGATATAGTATTTTAAATCTATGCACACTAAACAGTAAAGTAAGCCAAATCACTCTAAGTTCCAATGTTCCTTAAAGTTGCTTTGTTTAGTATTTTCCTGCAAAATGTTGGAGTACAAATTATTTCTATATTTTTGTGTGTCGTTTGGGAATGCGTCATTATTCTTAGGAATTGTATCTTGCGAAATTATTAAATTTTCATCCTGGTTCAGTTTGAATTCCATTATACAGTCTAAACCAAGTGTGCAATCATACTTAAAAGCATTACTGTCTATAACGAAAATATTCATATATTTCTCAATATTGTAAATTTTTATTTTTTTTAAGATTATTTCTCAAAGAATCTATTGACAGACAAGTTGCACACGGTAGCTGCAAATGTGTATGTGTAGTTATCACACCGTAATAATTGTCAGAAGGAGAATTATTGAAACATTTTGGCGGATCTTATAGCTATTTCGGACACGCCACTTGTCCTCATCAGAGATCTTTCAATGAAAGGAAATTTTTTTTTCAAGGGTTTTTATTATGTCTCAGAAATTATAATTTTTATCCATTCGTTATTCTTTCACCGATAATTGTTTGCAAGTTCCCCGATTTCGAATTATGGGTAAAAAAGTAATTTTATTTTTAATATTTTTGAATTTATTAATGTCTACTCCTAATGTATCAATTAATAGTAATTTTATCTAAATGAATGATGGTATTACTAGTTTTCTGACAATCTTTGTTACATGCGACTTCCAGCTCAGAATGGTAGTCGGTTTATCCCTCTTCTTAAAAGAGCACAGTAAAAGAGGGTGATAGCGAGTATATTTTAATTTGTTTTCACATAACTTGCATGGATTTTTTCTCATTTCTCCCCATCTTGTTTTCAAAATCTCTTTTATTAATATTTCTTTTACCAAAGATATTGTTTTACTAGATGTTCTAAACCTCAAACATCATTAAGAAAGTCTTCAGTCTATTTTAGCATATGTCTATCAAACCTATCTGCGATCACATCAATTAGAATGTATGTGTCCAGAGTTTCGTTTATTTCCATTAAAATTCTTTCTTTTTGAATTTCGTACTCTAGCAAGAAACAATTTACGAACTTATACTCAATAGCATGTATTAATTGGAGTCCACCCTCCACTTGTGTAAATATCGCAAAAGTATTCTCATACTTTCCACGCGGAGTTTATCGCTCATTAAATAAGCATTGAATTGCATCAATCTGTGCATAACTTGTCTAAAAATAGCCTCAATATTTCTAGTTCTACACACAGTCGTACGCATTCATTTTCGAAGATTTGTATCCATTATTCAAAGTTTTCATTTCTGAATTTTTCTACCACAGATTTCTCTACATTTTTTTCAAATTAATGACTGCATACTTCTGTGTTTCTGTGAATTTTTCTAATAGCTGTTGTAGCGCTTGTGGTGAAATAACTGTTATTGGTGCCGCAATCTATTCAGTCTTGGTTATATGTACCTGTTCTTACATACTGGATTCATTAAATTTATAGATACCATTATCATTTTTGTATATTTTAAAAATTTCCTAATTTAGAGTGATTAAAAAATTCCTTGTAGCACCCCTCATTGTTAGTGTAGCTTTCACCTTCTTAAAAGCTTCAGTTCCTTTTATTTTTTCGTGGAGCCCGAGTGATTGTTTATCTTGGCATCGTCTAGCGAAGCCTCTGCAGTGAAATCTAAATTTAGTCTCTCCATATTAATTTTTGAAATGTGTGCAGATACATGTTGTTTTATAATAGTCCCTCTTTGCCTGTTGAATCCACCATTGTCCAATTACACTCCGCGCCACTTGAATAGCACATCTAACTTTTTTTAAATATTAATATCGTCTGAGCTAGAGGCTTTACAGGCGTGATTTATGTTTTAGCTTAAGTCCCGTTGATTTTATAATAAATGCGGAAAGAAAAAATTCAATATCTCTAACTGTTAATTTTGTATAAATATTTTCGGACATAAACTAAAAATGTGACAAACTCAGTCGATTGACCGCGTTTATTAGTCAGTTTTAAGAAAATAAGTTTAAATGGTTCGAGGAAAAGCATTGACAGAGACGGTAATGGGTAAAATCAAAGCCTACAAAGATGCGGATTCATCTGTTGCAAAAATTGGAAAAAATTTCGTGAGAAGCCGGAAAGTTACTACCGCGTTTTTGTACGATGAGTCAAAATATGGAAAAAACATCAAAGGCCGCACCCACAGTGTGCTCTCTCCTGCAGATCGACGACTTATTTTAAGAAAAGTGTCAAATTCACATGATTCGATAGACAAAATCAAAGAACAAACTGGTGTTAATGCCAGCTTAACTACTATCAGGCGAGTTATTTCGAAGCTGAATACTTTTCAAATTTTGAAAAAAACCATTCTTCAATGCAGCCCGTAAAGAGCAACGCCTCAGTTTTTGCCGCGCTAACATGTCCTGGACCACAGAGTGGCATAAAGTTGTCTTCTCAGACGAGAAGAAGTTCCATTTGGAAGATCCCGATGGATACAGCTACTACTTTCATGACTTACTGAAGGAAACGATGAAATGTATCGTCTACACAGCAGGGTGGGAGGTGTAATGGTGTGTGATCTCCTATTATGGCACATGTGAGTTGCAATTTTTACAGACGACGATAAACGCAATGACGTACAATGGCGTACTACAAACAGCCTTCCCGTTCTTTAAAAACATTTTCGGGCCTCTGCAATGGACACTTCAACACGACAATGCTCCAATTTACACTGCCCGTTTTGTAAAATCGTGTATACAGAGCCAAAACGTAACGCTACTGAACTGGCCACCATACTCAACAGATTTAAACATTATCGAAAACGTTTGGGGATGGTTAGCCTGAAAAGTTTATGGGTCATGACAGCCATATTCGACCATACCTGAACTTATTGAGGTCATCAAGCAAGCCTGGAACACCATTTCACTGAGCTATATATCCCAGTTGTACGACACGATCCCAGACAGGATATGCGAAGTGCTGGTCAACAAAGGAGGCACAACCCACTATTAATATAACATATTTGACCTTAAATATACAAAATAATATTTAATAAAGTAAAAAAATTAATTTTTTTTGAGTCAATTCTCTTAATGAAGGTATTTTTGAAGGGCTTTGCTATTCAAGTGGTTCAAAATTCAGGATACATTTTTTAGTTAGTTTATGTCTGAAAAATATTTATACAAAATTAACCGTTAGAGACATTGCATTTTTCCTTTCCCCAGTTTTTCAAAAATCAAAGGGGCTTAAGTTAAAAAATAAATCACGGCTGTAAAGCCTCTAGTTCAGACGATATTAATATTTTAAAAAAATTTTTCAGATGTGATATTCAAGTGGCGCGGAGTGTAAGACTCAATGGCGTTTATCTGTAAGCAGCGATAATACTTCGCTTATTATACTATTTACAATAGCTGTCAACATCCGAAAACACATTTACTCGTATAGCCATTATCATTCGGTGGTAACTTTCATGGTAACTATAAAAAAAATAAATACATATATATATATATATATATATATATATATATAAGAACCTAATTCGGGCGGAGTGGCCAAACCTTAGTACCACAGAGACCGAAAAATTGGTCTAATCAATGCCGAAATTTTTAGCAGTGGTGATTAAGAGAAAGGGTTACCCAACCAGTTATTAAATAACTTTATTTTTATATTAATTTTGAAAATTATTGTTAATCTTTTGTTTCATTTATATTTTGTACGTAGAGTTTTTCTTCATTGAATTTCGCTTTTTTTGGATTTAAGTTCAATTATTTTTTGTTTGTTGTTGTTTTTTATAAATATTTTTTTTTCAAATATACAGTAAACCGAAAAGACTATGATACTGCACCAACAAATTTTTAAAAAATCATCCCGAAATTGAATAAAAAACTTCAATTTGTTGTTTACATATGTTGTACGTAGACTTTTTCTGCTAAGTGTATATATAGATGTAAAAAAAACCGACGACACGCATAGACCCTCTTGTCATCGCCATTCTTATCACACCTATAACATGGCTTCACTCCTACATGTTAAGAAATTTGCGGAAACCCTCGTATAGAACGGTTAACAACAAAACAGTTTCGTTGATGAATCATATTCAAAAATTGGATGAACATGGATATATAAAGAGTTTTTTGATAAAGAAAACTGAAGACTGTTGTAAGAGACTTCTTAAAAATTGTATATGGATGACGCAAGGGGTCCTTTGTAGAGAAAACCATATACTTACATTTGTCATGATTTAGTGTCATCAAATTTACTGAGCACCAAGAAGACAATGAAGAAATATCACCCTGTAACATTTCCTGAAATGCAGGAGAATAGTGGGATAAATAAAGCTTGACGTGCTCAGCGAAAATTTAAATCTTAGAAACTGCAATAGCAAATGCAAGTTCATTTATAAAAAGAATGAAAACAACTGGACCTATATGACTTCCGTAGGGAATGCCAGAAGTAACATCAATTGCCTCTGACAAAGCTGGGATTACAAATCCAATTTAGTTTCTTAAACTGCAGACCTGCAAAGAAACCCTGAATAACTGAAGAAGAGAATTCAAGAAGATTTGTAGATTTGACATTGGGAAATTACAGACTCCATGATTTGGTGTAGCATAGAGATCTTGCCAATTGTGGACTTTCTAAAACCGCACTGATAAGGTCCAATCAGTGTATTGGCATATGGTTTTGGTCTATCAAATAATACGGTACGAGATGGCAATAAGAGTGATTCCTCGGTAGTTGGCGCAGATCATAAGGTCACCTTTCTTCAATACAGGACAGAGACACTGAGATTCTAATCATCTGACATACATTCTTCTAGTCCTATTTTACGGCTGAGCTAATGCATGCACCCTATCAGCTCATCGACTCTAGCCTTGAACAGCTGATTAGCAATTCTGACTTCATCATGGCTAAGTGGTGAATAACCACTTAGTCATCGTCCATTGCATATATCGGGTTAAATTATTCAGAGGCGGTATTCGTGGCATAGTTTCTACCATATGAAAAGGTGCTACTCTTCCGTTCTCTTTAACCGGTAAATTCAAAGCACGGCTCGCGTTGCAGCAGACATTGGTTAAATGGTGGCGGGCATCTGAAGCAACTGGTTTCCTATGCGGCAATATTCAACAACACAGCGTCAGTTAGTGTTGTGCGCAGGGTTAGGGACCAGCCTCTCAAAAAAAAAACAACTCCAGTGAAGAAGAAGAATCAAGCCTCGGATGAGAACCCTCTTAACGTTGACGACCACCGCAAAATGAAAAAGGACAATGATTTATGGATATGCAATGATTAGGATTGCGGAAGCCTTTCGTTTACGGCCGTGAGCCTGGAAACCTGTGCTTAAAGTCTCTCGCGTACCCTTTTAGCGTCTCCAGGCAGGAGCCCTGAACGAAAGGTTTGCCACGATCCGCATCAAGTTTAAATTGTTCAACATTAGCCTGATTTGCCCGTACGCACCGACGGAGGAAAAAGACGATGCTGTTAAGGATGCATTGTATGCAAAATTCGACCGCTCGACCGCTGTCCGACCTACGTCGTGAACATTATCCTCGGTTCTTTCAACGCAAGGGTCGGGCGAGAAAGCAACTTTGGCGTAACTTTCGGTCAGTTCAGCCTTCGCAAGACCATAGCAAACAATGGTCTAAGGATGATTGACATCGCAGCTGCGCGAAACATGACAGTTAGCAGCACTAAATTCTGACATTTCGGTATCTACAAAGCCACATGGTTGTCCTGTGATCAACACACCCGGAACCAAATTGATCATGTTATGATCGACGGAAGGCATGCTTCGAACGTGCTAGATGATCGTATGTTTCGGGGAGTCAATATTAACTCTGAGCAGCTAAGATACTAATGCGATTATGCAATGGGAAGAACGTCTGTTCCACTGACCTGACTCTTTACCCGATGATGCCAGTAGACGTTGGGGCATATATGCCCGTCCATGCATATTGCCGCAGAGGAAACCAGTTGCTTCAGATGCCCGCCACCATTTAACCAATGGTATGATCAGGAGCGTTCCAAAGCTACTGCAGCGAAAATTTGCGCTTGCAGACAAACGCTCCACTCTGCTGCAATGCGAGCCGTGCTTTGAATTTACCGATTAAAGAGAACGGAAGAGTAGTACCTTTTCATATGGAAGAAACTATGCCACGAATACCGCCTCTGAATAATTTAACCCGATATATCCAATGGACGATGACTAAGTGGTTATTCACCACTTAGCCATGATGAAGTCAGAATTGCTAATCAGCTGTTCAAGGCTAGAGTCGATGAGCTGATAGGGTGCATGCATTAGCTCAGCCGTAAAATAGGACTAGAAGAATGTATGTCAGATGATTAGAATCTCAGTGTCTCTGTCCTGTATTGAAGAAAGGTGACCTTATGATGTGCGCCAACTACCGAGGAATCACTCTTATTGCCATCTCATACCAGCTTCTGTGGACCGTATTATTTGATAGACTAAAACCATATGCCAATACACTGATTGGACCTTATCAGTGCGGTTTTAGAAAGTCCACAATTGCCAAGATCTCTATGCTACACCAAATCCTGGAGTCTGTAATTTCCCAATGTCAAATCTACAAATCTTCTTGAATTCTCTTCTTCAGTTATTCAGGGTTTCTTTGCAGGTCTGCAGTTTAAGAAACTAAATTGGATTGGTAATCCCAGCTTTGTCAGAGGCAATTGATGTTACTTCTGGCATTCCCTACGGAAGTCATATAGGTCCAGTTGTTTTCATTCTTTTTATAAATGAACTTGCATTTGCCATTGCAGTTTCTAAGATTTAAATTTTCGCTGAGCACGTCAAGCTTTATTTATCCCACTATTCTCCTGCATTTCAGGAAATGTTACAGGGTGATATTTCTTCATTGTCTTCTTGGTGCTCAGTAAATTTGATGACACTAAATCATGACAAATGTAAGTATATGGTTTTCTCTACAAAGGACCCCTTGCGTCATCCATATACAATTTTTAAGAAGTCTCTTACAACAGTCTTCAGTTTTCTTTATCAAAAAACTCTTTATATATCCATGTTCATCCAATTTTTGAATATGATTCATCAACGAAACTGTTTTGTTGTTAACCGTTCTATACGAGGGTTTCCGCAAATTTCTTAACATGTAGGAGTGAAACCATGTTATAGGTGTGATAAGAATGGCGATGACAAGAGGGTCTATGCGTGTCGTCGGTTTTTTTTACATCTATATATACACTTAGCAGAAAAAGTCTACGTACAACATATGTAAACAACAAATTGAAGTTTTTTATTCAATTTCGGGATGATTTTTTAAAAATTTGTTGGTGCAGTATCATAGTCTTTTAGGTTTACTGTATATTTGAAAAAAAAATATTTATAAAAAACAACAACAAACAAAAAATAATTGAACTTAAATCCAAAAAAAGGGAAATTCAATGAAGAAAAAGTCTACGTACAAAATATAAATGAAACAAAAGTTTAACAATAATTTTCAAAATTAATAAAAAAAAAAAATTATTTAATAACTGGTTGGGTAACCCTTTCTCTTAATCACCACTGCTAAAAATTTCGGCATTGATTAGACCAATTTTTCGGTCTCTGTGGTACTAAGGTTTGGCCACTCCGCCCGAATTAGGTTCTTATATATATATATATGTATTTATTTTTTTTATAGTTACCATGAAAGTTACCACCGAATGATAATGGCTATACGAGTAAATGTGTTTTCGGATGTTGACAGCTATTGTAAATAGTATAATAAGCGAAGTATTATCGCTGCTTACAGATAAACGCCATTGAGTCTTACACTCCGCGCCACTTGAATATCACATCTGAAAAATTTTTTTAAAATATTAATATCGTCTGAACTAGAGGCTTTACAGCCGTGATTTATTTTTTAACTTAAGCCCCTTTGATTTTTGAAAAACTGGGGAAAGGAAAAATGCAATGTCTCTAACGGTTAATTTTGTATAAATATTTTTCAGACATAAACTAACTAAAAAATGTATCCTGAATTTTGAACCACTTGAATAGCAAAGCCCTTCAAAAATACCTTCATTAAGAGAATTGACTCAAAAAAAATTAATTTTTTTACTTTATTAAATATTATTTTGTATATTTAAGGTCAAATATGTTATATTAATAGTGGGTTGTGCCTCCTTTGTTGACCAGCACTTCGCATATCCTGTCTGGGATCGTGTCGTACAACTGGGATATATAGCTCAGTGAAATGGTGTTCCAGGCTTGCTTGATGACCTCAATAAGTTCAGGTATGGTCGAATATGGCTGTCATGACCCATAAACTTTTCAGGCTAACCATCCCCAAACGTTTTCGATAATGTTTAAATCTGTTGAGTATGGTGGCCAGTTCAGTAGCGTTACGTTTTGGCTCTGTATACACGATTTTACAAAACGGGCAGTGTAAATTGGAGCATTGTCGTGTTGAAGTGTCCATTGCAGAGGCCCGAAAATGTTTTTAAAGAACGGGAAGGCTGTTTGTAGTACGCCATTGTACGTCATTGCGTTTATCGTCGTCTGTAAAAATTGCAACTCACATGTGCCATAATAGGAGATCACACACCATTACACCTCCCACCCTGCTGTGTAGACGATACATTTCATCGTTTCCTTCAGTAAGTCATGAAAGTAGTAGCTGTATCCATCGGGATCTTCCAAATGGAACTTCTTCTCGTCTGAGAAGACAACTTTATGCCACTCTGTGGTCCAGGACATGTTAGCGCGGCAAAAACTGAGGCGTTGCTCTTTACGGGCTGCATTGAAGAATGGTTTTTTTCAAAATTTGAAAAGTATTCAGCTTCGAAATAACTCGCCTGATAGTAGTTAAGCTGGCATTAACACCAGTTTGTTCTTTGATTTTGTCTATCGAATCATGTGAATTTGACACTTTTCTTAAAATAAGTCGTCGATCTGCAGGAGAGAGCACACTGTGGGTGCGGCCTTTGATGTTTTTTCCATATTTTGACTCATCGTACAAAAACGCGGTAGTAACTTTCCGGCTTCTCACAAAATTTTTTCCAATTTTTGCAACAGATGAATCCGCATCTTTGTAGGCTTTGATTTTACCCATTACCGTCTCTGTCAATGCTTTTCCTCGAACCATTTAAACTTATTTTCTTAAAACTGACTAATAAACGCGATCAATCGACTGAGTTTGTCACTTTTTTAGTTTATGTCCGAAAATATTTATACAAAATTAACAGTTAGAGATATTGAATTTTTTCTTTCCGCATTTATTATAAAATCAACGGGACTTAAGCTAAAACATAAATCACGCCTGTAAAGCTTCTAGTTCAGACGATATTAATATTTAAAAAAAGTTAGATGTGCTATTCAAGTGGCATGGAGTGTAATTGGACAATGGTGGATTCAACAGGCAAAGAGGGACTATTATAAAACAACATGTATCTGCACACATTTCAAAAATTAATATGGGAGACTAAATTTTGATATCACTGCAGAGGCTTCGCTAGACGATGCCAAGATAAACATGCACTCGGGCTCCACGAAAAAATAAAAGAAACTGAAGCTTTTAATAAGGTGAAAGCTACACTAACAATGAGGGGTGCTACAAGGAATTTTTTAATCACTCTAAATTAGGAAATTTTTAAAATATACAAAGATAATAATGGTGTTGTGAGTTAGAACCAAGCTACCTACGAGTAGTTGACTCACAGCATCGACTCCTAATAGATGCCACACTCTGTGGGATTAGCATGTGCAAAAATTATTTAACAGTGATACATACTTTCAGGGCCCAAGTATTTTAAGCTAAAATGGTTTGTGTAATGTTATTATGTAAACTTTTAGGGTATTACAGTTGTAATTATATTTGTAATTATTCTAAAACTTTTGTAATTATATTTGTAATTATTTTTTAACAAAATTAAAAATTATTAATTCAAATTTTAATTATATTTGTGGTGTGGTTGGTTTAAATTTCAGCCAGCTCCTTGGTTGTTTAGTATTTGCTGCCTTCTTCCCGGCTGCTCTTCTGCTACTCACACATTCGTTAAAAATTACCGGGCGAGTTTGTACTTCGGCGAGACATCTTACGGCGAAGATAGTAGCTTTTACTGCGACATCCCACCTCCCGGTGGATTCATACTGGGATCCACGAAACTTAAAGCGGCTAGCTTAGATGCAGGTCGACGGATAATACCGCGGCTGGTGCGTACCGCGGCACTCCGGACTTGGCCGTCCTTGGCAGTGAAGACTTCAATTATTCGCCCTTTGACCCATTGGCTTCTTGGTAAGACAGGATCGCATACAACAACCAGTTGGTCTACTCTTAGTGGTGAGGCTGTACTCCTCCATTTTTGTCGGTGCAAAACTTGTGGCAAGTACTCCAGAATCCACCTTTTCCACAGAAAATCCTTCAGGTTCTGCGCAATTCTCCATTGTTTGCGACAGATTTCTCATCTTTGGGTGCATTTGTTTGAGTGGAATTGAGGCAGCCACTCAAGAAGTGGTTCGGAGTAAGTGGTTCCTCTTCTTCATGGGTTATAGGAAGTTCTGTAAGTGGACGGCTGTTTCTTATATTTTCCGCCTCAATCAGTGCGCTGCGGAAGGTCTCCAAGCGTGGTGCCTCATTATTCAGGGTTCTCTGTAGCAGGCGTTTCAGGCATTGGACAAGCCGCTCCCAACAACCTCCAGCGCTAGGATTGGCTGCGCAATTAAAAATCCACTCTATGTTTTCCTTTGACATTGCCCGTCGAACCCGATCTACGTCAAATAAGCGGTTCTCCTGGCGAAACTCCTTTTGCGCATCAGGTGATGTCTCTTTTGGTGGTAATGCTTCATTATCAGCTGCGACACGCGATGTTTCTGGGGTAATATTATCGGGCGTCGGGCTGATTCAAGGATGGAATTAGCGGCGTCGATTCTTCCGTTGACTCTTAGAAGACCATCAGGATACAGCATCGGCGTGAGCTTAAATATGGCACTGGTCTTTGGAATTCCTGTACTTGCGCGTAGGGCTGACATTTCATCTGCAAATGACTCGTATTGTACGCGACAGCATACAAATTTTTCAGCGTCAGAAACTTCAGCTGCTGTGAGCTCTCCAAAGTGACGGGATCTAGATTTGGCGTTGCGAATGAACCGAAATATCCATGCTGTCACCCTCAACGTCTTCATGTAGGATGAAAACTTGATCAAACTATCAAGAATATTGTCTGTGTTTATTAGGTGTAACACCTGATTAACAGCTTCTTCAGATACACAGTGCACTGAGTGAAGCATCCCAGCTTCTCGAGGCCAGTGCATTTCTTTTTGGCACAAGAAATCTGGACCCAATATCCAACGGCTGTCTTGCTCTACATACTGTGCCAACTTGGCTCTAGTTGCATCTTGCAATTCCAGGCGCGGTACGGTCATACCCTTTGGAGGTGCACATCTCGTTTTTCAGCAACGAATGCGACTTCTACCTCGTTTGCTTTGCAAACACGCAAAAAGGCGACTGCTGTAAATGCAATTTCACTAGCATCAACGAATATGTGCAGCTGTATATCATCGGCATTCGGCAACAAATACGACAAGCAACGCGTGACTGAAAAGTTTTTCACGCCCTGAAAAACGTTCCACCATGCAAACCACTGTTTCTCCAAATCTGATGGCAGCTGCTCATCCCACTGGATTTTCGGCTTCCACAGCGACTGCAGAAGTAGCTTGGCGAAAATAGTGATGTTGGCTCCTAGCCAACAGGGGTCGTAAATACCCATAACGATTCCCAGCAACTCTCTCTTAGTCGGTGTTCTCCTGTACTCCAGCACCTGGCGAGGAATTCTATGGAACTTAAAGTGGAATTCAAACCTGTCCACTCCAGAGTTCCCAAACATACCCAGCACCTTCTCTGTTGTTGGCTGCAGTTCAGTGTTGACAACTTCTTGTTGCTTGACTTGGCTACCATTCAGTTTAACCTGCAGCTTCTTGCAGTTTGATACGAAATTTCTGAGCGTGAACTTATAACCAGGTCATCCACATAGGTGTTGTCAATGATAGCTTTTGCGCCACCTGGCATGTGAGGCAAAAACTGTGCTGCGTTCACGTTTTTTATGTAATCTGCACAACACGGCGAACAAATCGCTCCGAAGATCATCGACATCATTGAGTAGACACGGATTGGCTCGGCTGAATTTCCGTCTCTCCAAAGAAAGCGCTGTGAGTCCTGGTCTTCAGCTCGTATGCGGACTTGTGACAACATTTCTTGAATATCTCCTGCAACAGCGATACCTCCTTGTCGAAATTTGTGCATGATGGCCAAAAGTGGCTGCGCATGCTCAGGACCTTTTAATACTGAGTTGAGCGATACGTTAGAAATAGCAGCTGCAGCATCAAATATGATACGAAGCTTATTCGGCTTATGCGGGTTCACTACACCAAAGTGAGGAAGGTACCAGGTTGTGGGACTATGTCTCTCAGCAGCCTCTGGTGACAACAATTTGGCGTACCCCTTGTCAATGTATTTGGCGACTTCCGTTTTATATCTGGCTGCAAATGCGGCATCCCGGGACCTCTTCCTCTCAATATTTAGAAGGCACTGCTTGGCCATAACATAGCTCTGCGGCAGCTTAGTGGCATCGTTGCGCCATAATAGACCAACTTCATAGCGTTGGCCGATGTTTTGTGTGGTCTCAATCAATATTTTTCTTGCTCTGGCGTTCTCATCTGACTCCAGGACTTTGCTGGTGCTGCGGACTCCAAAACTTTCTACAGAAAAGTACTCTTCGACCAATCTGTTCAGTTGTGTTAAAGTAGATGCTTCTTTGACGTGCAACACCCTTGATATTGAGGTGGTGCTTGAGTGAAGTGGCCCATATGCCACCCAACCCAACATAGTTGCCGCAGCGATAGGTTGATCTGGACCGGCGGCGACAGTTTTCTCTGACATGCCTAAAAAACTATTATCCAATCTCAGCAACAGGACAGGCTTGGCGGCTTGGTAGCTGGCGATTGGCACATCTGTGAAGTGCCCATGCTGTTGCTTGATGAATGTCTGCATTGGTAAATTAAGCTGATTCACGGTGCGTACGTTTCTGAGTGGGTACTCCTGGCCACCACACTCTGCACGTACGTTCAAGCTTACTTTTTTCGATGGCTCCGTGGTTTGCTTCTCTCCATACCACTGAAGCGTCAGCTGTGCAGTAGGGCCTTTGAGACCAAGTTGATTTGCGATGTTCTCTTCAAGAAGTGAGACCGAAGAACCTTCATCAAACATCGCAAATACAGGTATGCTACCACGTGGATCAAACAGCACCCCGGGTAGTATCTTAAATAAGCTTGACTGCTGGTGTTGACGGCAGTTAAGCACATGCTCGGCATCCTCTGGTTTCAGCTCTGCTAGCGGCTTAGTTGTCTGGTGCAGTAAGTTGTGATGCATACGGGTGCATCCATTTATAACACATGCATGCCTTGCCTGGCCACTCAGCACGTTATGCCCTCTTTGCAAGCAGGCAAAACAAAGGCGGTGACGCTTTACCAAATTCCATTTGTCATTTGTATTAAGCGCCTTAAATTGATGACATGCGCTCAGTTTGTGGCTCAAATTGCATTGCACACAACTGAGTTGTTGCTGTTCCACTTGAGGTTCGGTGCTATGCAAAACGCGACGTGGAATAGCACCTCGTGATATGGTCTGACGGTTCTGAAGGTTACCTTGTTGCACCCCTTGGTGCTGCTGCGGGGGTTGATGTTGGCGCATAGCTGTACTAGCTATGGCTGGCATCAAGCTCACTACCTTTGCGAGTTCACTAACCCAGTCGGCAAAGGCTTCAACGGTGGCATAAGGCGTTATATTGGAGGCGTGTCGCCTCCATTCATATTGCTTAGTGGGCGGAAGCTTTTCAATAAGTTGCTCAAGAAGAGTAGGGTTGGCCAAATGGTGATCGCATTTTGCTGACTGAAAAAAGGCGACAATATTTCGGACGCGGTTTGAGAATTCCAACACTTGCTCAAGTCGATTCTCATAAATCGGTGGGAACTGCTGCACCTTTTGCAGCTGCGACCGGATCAATAAGTCAGAGCGTCCAAAATTGAACTCTAACTCCTGCATGACTTTGGTCACGTCGTCAGGATATATGAGTAGTGACGTCACAGCGCGCTTCGCATTCCCTTGAAGTGCCTTATGCAAACGCATAAGGTTCTGGCGATTATTATAACCAAATTCATTGGCCGTGTCTCTGAAGTTGGCTAAAAACAGGGGCCAATCTTCAGGGTTTCCATCGAAAGATGGCAGTGGGGCTATCGATAAAGGTCATAACACCATTATACGGCGTCGATGTATTTGGTGGCTGCGATTGCGGCATCTGCTGTGGTTGCTGCGTCGACGTTTGTGGCAGCGGTGATTGTACACTTTCATGAAAAGAGGATTCATTACACCCAACACCGGATGCACCCTTATCCACTCGAGTGCGAAGTTGTTGAATCTCTATTTGGCCACGATGCGGCTCTTTACGTAGTTCGTCAACAGATTCGCGCAGTATATTTATACTGCTGCAAAGCTGCGCTAGTTGTTCACTAGTTACAACTACTTGTGGCTGCGCTTGGCCCTGTGTTCCCTCGTTGGCCATTTCTATTACTCTGCTGTCCAATGAATCGGAGCTTTCCTCTCTGTCGTCTACTTTTGCTGATTCTAATTTTTTTGATTTCGTTCGAGTCAACATTTATTTTTCTTTTTTATATAATGTCTGTTCAATTTCAACAGCTGCTTGGTTCGGCACTGCAATACCTATCGAAAATTATTTGCAGCAGTTTGTTCTGGTAGAATCGATTAATTTTAAAATTAACAGATGTCGGTAATGTTGTTCGTATTTTTTGAAGAAATGGCCGTTGCAAATTATCAACCCTTGTTGATGACATCACAAAAATGCTCTCGGAAGCACTAGCGCTCCGAAGGCGAAGTACGGCAGTATTTGTTATGCAATGGCTTTGACGATGCAAACAAATCTTGAAACAGCTCGGCGGTGGCTATTCAAGTCTAGCGATCCTGTAAGTATAATTACCTGAAGCAGTACGGCGGTGACTGCATGGAGTATATTAATTCCTAATAATTATCACAATGGCGGTGAAAATGCTGTGGAGGCAGCGGAAGAAAGCAAATTCTAAAACTTTTGTAATTATATTTGTAATTATTCTAAAACTTTTGTAATTATATTCGTAATTATTTGTTAACAAAATTAAAAATTATTAATTCAAACTGTAATAATATTTGTGGTGTGGTTGGTTTAAATTTCAGTGCCAGCTCATTGGTTGTTTAGAATTTGCTGCTTTCTTCCCGGCTGCTCTTCTGCTACTCACTCGTTCGTTAACAATTACCGGGCGAGTTTGTACTTCGGCGAGACATCTTACGGCGAAGACAGTAGCTTTTACTGCGACAACAGTTCCGCAGTCGAGTCGACGAGGGCAGCGTAATGCACCCTCGCCACTTTCGTAGTAGGTCAGTTGGTTTGACCAACTGACACCAATTAGCAGGTGCGGAACTCGAACACCAGAAAGGTCAGTTCACAGACTGAGATAAGTGTTAAGAAATAGTATATAAGATTTAGTATATGTAAGAATAAATCTCTTGTGATTTTGATTCTTAAACAACAAGTGTCTGTGAGTTTTCATTTGGACAAAGTGATTTAGGGTTTCAGATACACGCGCGCTCAGGACGAGTTTACGAAAAGGACGTCCCACGACGCAGCGAGGACAACACCCCAACATTTTGGCGCAGCCGGTCTTAAGGACCTACAGGAAGAATCCCAGGGCGAGGAACCTGAAGCAGGGAAGCATCCTGCAACGAAAGTCAACGGATCCAAGGGACAGAGGACCTTAAGAGAAAGATGTCATCGAATAAAATGGTGAGTAGAGTGTATTATAGCGTAATCTAAGTAGATACTTCTGCAACCCTGAAGGCGACGTAGCGCTGGTCAAAGAAGTTGCAACATACAGGCGCGTTTGCGCTGTTACACGCAGCTTGGAATGGCTACCATACACCGTCAGTATGATCGGACGGTCTATGTATGTTCATCCTAGCTGTGAGGATTTTTTTTGTAGGGGTTTTATGTTTGTTAGTCGTTCGGTATATATTTGGATAAACATTTTTTCAGTTTTTTCAGCGGATACAGAACTTGTGATAAAAAAAAGTAATGAAGAAAGAATGTATACGAGTATAAAGATAGAGTTTTCGGTGGAATGTTAAATAATGCCACCCTTGAGAGACATTTAATTGTTTTTGTATTATATAAATTAAGATGTTCTAAATTTATGTTGTTTGAAAACAAACGTAAAACATTTGATTTAAATATTTGACATTATAAGCTTAGGGTATTAGGCAAAAATAATTGCAGACGTCACGTGTTGTTGCATCAAAGTTTGTGTAGTTCCGAAACTACAATTTGTGTAGCAATGTTAAAGCAATTTTTCGCACGAAAAAACGAAGCAGCTAAGCATATCTTTGTACTGAAATGAAAATGCGTATGATTCTGCTGTGAAATTTTTCTTTGGGTATGAAGATTTTTGGAAACAATTTTATGAAACCAAAAACATCTTCAAAATTAGTTTGTAGAGAAATATTGTAAATAATCAGTATTTACCTACGATAGTTGCGTAATTAATTGAGTATAATTTTTTATACTATTTAAGTATAAATTTTATACTAGTATAAGTATAATTTTTATGCTAGTATAAGTATAATTTTTATACTAGTAATTAAACTAATAATTTATTTCCGCGGCATTACACTAAGAAAAAATAGAAACCAAATCGTGTTTAGTGGGACTTTAATCAATCACAATTGTTTTTTCTTTGATTTTAAAGAAAACAAAAGTTGGAGATGAACCTGGAAGCACTGAGCGACAACTGAAGGCTATAATGTTGTTGCTGAAGGACGGAAAGCGGTTTCGAATTAGGAAAAGAGGAGGAGGTGAGCAAAAGCGGGAACGGAAGCGACTGGCGTGCTTAAGAGAAATACTGAGGGAGCAGGGAACTGTGGAGGTCCCTGTGCCGTGGGAACAAGCAAATAGATTGTGGCAAGAGGTATGTCAATTGGAGGAGCAGCAATACAAGAGACGTGGAATGCTATGAGAATAGTATCATTGTTATTCTTAATTTGTTTGTTTAAGTATCATAACTAGTTTTAAAAAAAAAAAGTATTTGATGATTAATAAAGCTTATATAAAAAAAAAGTAAGAAAACGAATTTGTAGCATTTATTATTTATGGAATTTACGGCTTCATAGATAAGAATTTGTTCGGTCTATGGAAACGCCAAGAGAAGCTATAAGATTGCTGGAAGCTCAAAAGCTGCAGAGCGAGGCAATCCATAAGAGAGTCAGGAATTGTAGGAAGGATAGCCAGGCAGAAAAAACAGAGCGTACTAACGTAAGCGCATAGCGGAATTAGAAGCCTTGATTGAATACATTCAATGATAACAAAGAGGAGTTGTTAAATTTTTAGGACTGTTGTGGTGACAAGGAGTACTTCACCAAGGATTATCCGTTATATGCCAACGGTTTGACACGGTACTGGTTGACCAAATTCAGATTGGATCTAGAAGAGCTGGAAGCACAGGAAGATAGTCCTAGTTCGCAGGAGGACAAGGCTCAAGACAAGCTAAGGTCTTTACAAACGGAGGTAAAATTGTTCGCAGAAAAATTGTTTGAACAATTAGAAGCGGCAACCAGCAAGAGTGAAGCCCAGGTACTCTGGAGTTTAGCGAGGGACGGTGGAAACTTGTCAACTTTGAAGCAGCAGACCAAGCATTACCGACTATTCATAGTCGAACGGAGGAAAAATTTTTCCAAGTCTTCAAGGATACAGAAGAATAGAAGATAAATACGGAATTTCTCGAGAATAAAACTAGAGTACTTTCTAGGCAACTCCGGGAATCTTAGGAGGCCGCATCGTATCTGGACAAGGAAAATCAAGAGCTTAAGAGAATCGGGGCAATTACTAAGCCAGCAAGAGTAAGATCGGCTGCGACCTCTCAAATACATACGCAAACAGTACTAGCTTTGCCACCAGAAGTTCGCTGGCCGGAATATTTAACGCCGGAAAGGATAGGTCGTGTGGTAAAGCCCAGATTAGTATTGAGTGCAGAGAGTGAAGCGGAATTTTTGTTTGACGCATCTGAAATCGAGAAGCAGTAACGGTACAGGAAAGTCTCGATACAGTAGACAGTATTTCACCTGTACGAACAAACGGTCGAAGAGTAATAAGTTTGAGTACGTCACTGGTTAAGTACCTCTCAGATTCGGGAGAAGAGAATCTGGAAACCCCCACAGAGGTTAACGCTAATTTTTTATCAGAACTTAAGCAAGCACGTAGGAGTAAAATGGGCATTCTGGAAGTAGCTCATGCGGTGGAGAAGCTGGTGCCCATGTTCTCAGGAATCGAGTTGTATGATCTGAGAACTGAGATACGGCGCTTCAAAGAAGGTTGTGAGTTAGCGCAACAGAGTCTTCCGGAAGCAGAAGGGGAACACTTAATAAACTGTATTAGGCAAAGAACCACAGGTGATGCGTTTGATTTACTAGCGCATAGCTCAGTTAGCACCCTGCCGGAGTTATACGCACTTTTAGATCGGACATATTTAAAACAAACGTCGTACGACTGTCTTGTATGGGAAATACAGGAATCAACTCAGAAACCAGGGGAGGAATTGAGAGCCTGGGGACGAAGGCTCCAGTCTCTAGGGAACGCTGCTGAGACAGAAGCCAACAGACAGTTTCCAGGAAATGTTGCAGCATACAGGGCTCAAGTAGAACGAGCTATGATTTCTATATTTAAGGCAGGTCTGATAAATAGGGACTTGGCTAATTATACTCTTAATCTCTCGCAGAGGCGTATGGCAGAATTAGTTGAAGCGGTCTCTTCCGCCGAAGCAGCAATCCCACAGCGAGCGACAACGGGTGGAATCTGTTGGAATAATGCTCCTGCAGAGGTAGGACCGGTACAACAGCGGAATCCAAGAGGAGTCGGCAGATTGATGGGCCAAGTTCCGCAACAAAGAGACCAAGGATTCTTAGTCGAGAGATTCCAGCCGAGGAAACCCATTTGCTCATTCTGCCATAAGCCAGGTCATACAAGGGATGAATGCATTACACGAAAAAATACGCCCTATTGTATGGAGTGCCAAAGATATGGTCATGAGGCAAGTAGACAGTGCCAAGTACACACTGAATGGAATTAGAGTAGAAGGCAGCCAGCGTCGAGGCGCCCGGATCCACCCTTAAGGGACAGCAGGGGTAGTAGTCCCCGAGTTAATTCAACGGCAGGAATTAACCAAGGAAGGAATCCTTTCAACACTGGGAGTGGTCAGCAGCGACCAAATTGGAATTCTAGAAGTGAACAAAGGATAGGCAACACCCAACAGGGGTGGAAATGCTTCTCATGTGGACGAATGGGATATCGGGCAGCGGAATGCAGGGATAGACAATTCCAACAATGGAACCAGGGAAACTTCTAGCAGCCCAGTCGAGGCCAGTAGACTGGAAAGCCAAAAGAAAAGAAGTAACAGTTAGGCCGGAGGTACGTGTGATTGGTAATGTAGGAATTGCAGTCCAGGAAAAGGAGGAGCAAGAGGCTCTCCAATACCACGTACCGAGTAACGTAAGAACAATGGTTCAAGATACGGAGGAGCAAGAGTCTCTCCGAGGGCCAAAGCACGGTCAGATAAGGAGAAGGCCGAGAGAATTCAAGGGGATCAAATTGATGCAACAAGAAATGTTAGCAATGCGGGTGACGCTGCTAATGAACATAGAGCCAGTAGTGTGGAATGGCTGGAGGATATAAAGGATATCCAGGCTGTGTTAAAGGGTTTCCATGATTCACCTCTAGGTGGACGGACACCAGGGATTCTGGAAAACCCATGACAGAATTAGGCGAGTATATAAATGGAAAGGTATGCTCAAAGACGTTAAAAAATATGTAAAAAGTTGCCCAAAATGCCAGGCCAATAAGAGTTCAAGGTTAACGAAGATGCCAATGGTGTTAACTGACACACCAAAACAGCCATTTGATAAAGTTCATATGGATATTGTAGGTATTTTACCTGAGACTGTTTCGGGCAATAAATACATCTTGACGTTCCAAGACGATTTCTCAAAGTATATGGCGTGCGTGGCTATACCCGATGCTGAAGCAAGTACGGTGGTCAAATCATTCTTTGATGAAACTATAGCACGATACAACATACCTAAGGTCTTGATAACCGACAATGGTTCAAATTTCGTATCAAAACTATTCTCAGAAACGTGTAAAATGCTGGGAATCAAGAAGTTGCACATAACACCATATCATCCACAGGCGAATGGCTCATTGGAACGTAGTCATCGACCTCTGGCCGAGTACTTGCGCAGTTTTGCTAAGGAAGACGGCTCGAATTGGGATCAATGGTTGACCACTGCAATGCATGTACACAACAATACTGTGCGTGTATCAACGAAGCAAACTCCGTTTAGAACACTCTACGGGTTTGATTTCAACATGCCAGCGAATTTGAAGCGCAAATGTGCGCCAGTGTACAATGCTGATGACCCGAATAAAGTGCAAAAGTATCAGCTACAGCGAGCGCACCGGGTACTAATGAAGAATCGGCTAGGAGAAACAAATTCTCACCTGTGTGGATAGGTCCGAATGTAGTAGCAGAGATCCGAGCCCCGTAACAACAGTAGTAACAATTAAGGGCAAAAATAAAAAGCTACATAATAATTTGTTGAAATTATTCCACATTAGACCACACAACTAAATTCATGTGTTAACAGTGTTTTTCAAGTGTAAACACAAGAATAACAACATAAACACATACGTGTGTGTATCAAATAAAACACACAGCGCCGATTTTCAAAGTCAATGCCAGCAGAAGTGTGCCAATTAAACTCGAGCAAGTATAATTGACGTAATGAAAATGTGCTTATTAGGCACTATGGCCGAACGAAGCATAGTAGAGGAAAATATTTTTTTTTTTTTATATATTAAATAATAAGAAACGGGTTCATTGCACGTAATTAAAAATAAATAAAATAATAAGACAGTCTTGGGTAAGTAATATGAAACTTAACTTGAAATAATATAAAAAAGAAATAAAAACAAAAATGAACGCTAATAAAAATATAATAATAGGGAAGAAGGAAGAGGGGGCAAAGAAAGGCATTTCATGCCACAATTAATGGGAAAAGTGAACAGGAAAATGAAGCATTTGATTTTTGGTATTAAACATATAACATTAGGGGTATTCCAGGGTATAGCATAAGTCAGCATCGGTCATGCTTATGCCTTTGGTTAAGGTGAAAGGGGACATACTGCTGGGTGATGGCTTTGAGGGGCAAGTTTAGGAGCTGTGCCTATCAATGCCTCAAAAATAATTTATGGTTGAATTTGGAAAACCTAAGGATAGGTATACTTACTTGATATCTGTGGGGTAGTAACGAGAAATAAGTAGTCATACGAAATAAGTAGTCAAGATTTATTTTTATTTATTATTATTATTTATTTTGAGAATAAAATTTGGTAATGAGTAGTGGATTCCCGGGTGGGTATCCGGGCACGGTCATTTCGTGCGCCCGGTGCAGTACAACTAGGAGTTGCCCCAGGACTCTCTCGACTCCCTGATCTTCCGGGTTGAGCCTCGACGTCAGCAGGAGCTTCCAGTATACTTCCACTGCCTCCAGGTAATCCCATTGTGTATCAATCTCCTTGAGGTAGTTGATTAGGGTGGCGTATGTTGGTGTGTAGGATCCACGGGGTAGATCCAGTAGACGGCGGTGTTCCTCTAGATTTAGCGCCGCGCAAGCGGGGTATATCAAGGGCACTGATTCTTCAGTCAGAGTTTTGATTACTTGATTGAAGTCCAACATGTAATGTCCGAGTTTGGTGTTCATGGTGGCTGGTGAAGTTTTACTGTGTTAAAATATAGTGCAAACGCACGGTTTTATAGGAAATCAATAAGAGGTCTGGTTTCGGAAATGTGCTAACAAGGCACATTTTAGCAGAATAACATTAAAAAGTTAACCCAAATTAGCTGAGCTAAAGTGCTGAGACATGTTCTCAAGTCGACCAGCGATAATCAGGTCATACTGTTGTAGGCAGATTCGGCTAAAAGTAGAATGAGCACCCTACGACCATATGTCAATTATGGGATACTAGGTGTAGAGTAAGTTTGCGGATATATATTTGAACAAGTAGGTATTTTTATTGTATAGTTTAGTATATGAAGACGGGTAATTATAAAATAGGAGGTTGCAGACTTTGCAGCGGAATATATGAAAATATATATATCTTTTTTCTGTTTATTAATTAGGAATTTAGTGTATGGGTAAATGAAGAAAGGGATATTAAAGAAAAATGTGTATAGGTTATTTGATAAAATAGTGCCTTGAATGTATGTATGTAGCCATGTACGAACTAACTACAGGATGTAGGAAGAGACGATCGTTAATGGATATATACATATCAGGTTGTAGATAAATTTAAATCAAATAACTGATTGCGATGAAAGATATAGTCATGCAATGGACAAAGTTTTGACATAAACGGGATTATTTTATATAATCTGGTTTTTGTCGGAGGACAAATGAATTTGTTCATAACTGAAATTAGTGATAGCTCACGTGTTAAAAAAGAGCACGAAAAATTAATCGAATCGAAACTGATGCCCTATATGGCAATAATAACACATGGTCCAGTCCTCTTTTCCTCTAGGATGCAGTACGAATCCAATAATGTAAGGGGAGAAGACGAGTGGACGTAAAATTGAATGATACAGCATTCAATTATAGAATAAGCAGGTTATACAGATATTGTTGTATATTTATTCTGAAGTATGGTATGTTTAGTGTAAAATGTTACCCTTTTACGGTTATAGATCATGTTAGTGATGTTGATGGCGGTTACCAACGGGATACGTGCAGGAGTGCGTTTGGACAAACTACCGCACACGGATGTATTTCTGGAAAAAACAGGAGATGTATGGTTCGCCAAAGATTATTGGGTGGTTGTAACTGAGTTTCCACGAACGGAATTGAAGATTATTGTGGAACAGTTCAAAGGAATGCAGGAGACAACCAGGAAGATATGTGAGAGGCATGCAGCGGCCTGCGGGACCGAGCTGAAACGTAGATGCGATTCGTCGACTCTGGAAATAGAGACAATTATGAGAAGATTTCTGGAAAAAGAGAAGACATTGTCCCTGAAAGGTAGGATACGCCGATCGCTAATAGACGCTGGCGGTGAAATTTTTAAGTGGGCAATTGGTACAATGGTCCACCAGGATTCAGATCAAATTTATGGTCACTTACAGGATCTTGCGAAGAAACAATCACAGACATTGTCATTGCAGGGAAAAGAGGTGACTGTGATGAGAGCAGGTTATCAGGGTCTTCACGAAGCAGTGAATAAGAATTTCCAAGAGCTGGAAGAGATGCACTTGGCGTTGGAAGGCATTGGAAAGAGATATGAGGAAGCAGAAGTGAACTTGGCAGAATCTTACATGACAAGTTACACCCGTTGTTCCTGACGTCAGATGAGTTACTCAAAGCAGCACCAGCGTCGATGAAAGGAACTTCATGGTATAGCGAGGCACCGGAGCGATTCTATGCACTAGCCGAGGTTCGAACAGAAGAGGCGGAGAACGGTTTAAAGGTGGTCGTTAAGATTCCAGTGCCATTATTGGAATTGTTTACGATGCATAAGGTGTACCCTATACCCAAAAGACTAAACCAAGATTGGTGTGTGTTGCCAAAGACGAGATACGATTATATAGCCGCAAGCCAGGCACAAGAGCATTATATCGGCCTGTCAATAGAGGACGAGGGAAAATGCCGGGAGGTGGGCACAACAAAACGTTTATGCTATCATCCTGGGAAAGTAATTACTCGAGCAAGCGAATACTGCGAGATAGAAGTCTTGAAGCAGGAACGGGATCAATGCGATCACATTGTCATTCCAGCCACGGGAGGAATTCTGATAGCTACCAGAACCATAAACAGATGGCTCTACCATTTTGACGACCAGGTGCCTTTCACGGCGGTGTGCTCAGACGAAACCACACGTTTGGAATTTCTGGCCATACTCTCACAACACCGAACACAGTCTCACTCATGCACTTCAAGGATCTACGAAGAACCCCAACAACGAATAGCAGAGCGATCAGCGACTTGGTAAAGGAAGCAGAAGATGTTGAAAGGGTATCACACCTCACCAATTCCTGTGAGATAGTGCACACCTGGATGAAGGGAGGGGTAGCTGGTATAGCTGGTCTCATCGTAGTAATAATGATAGTGATGACTCTCATTTCGAAAAAATGGTGCACAATAGTAGCAGCCTTTCAAAGACTCGAATCAACCACACTAACGGCGCAGCACAATAACCATACCGACAACGGCAGCCGACAACCGGCTCAGCAGTTAGCAGAAGTATGACATAAGCTTGTAGATTTAACTATCATAGTAGAATATAAAATCTTAAGTATAGGATTCAAGCTGTATTATAACTAGTTGTTCGAAGTTGTATGTACACCAGTGAGAAAAGAGTCGATGACAGACCAAACATATAAAGGGGAATATAACTTAAACGAAAAAGAAAAAGGAAAGAAAACAAAATAGAAATAAAAGAAAAAAATAAAACAAAGGAAAGAAAAGAAAAAAGAAAAGAAAAATGAAGAACACAATAGCATAAAGAAAAGAATAAAAACAGAAATAAAAAGAACCCAAAAAAGGCGATTTTGAAAAAAAAACTAAAACATATTATATGTATATACTATAGGTTTAAGAAAATGCACGGATTGTTTAAAGTGCAGGTTCATGCAGATTCATTAGAAGTTAGTTGCACTAACTTCTTTTAGAAAGAGGGGAGGGATGTTGTGAGTTAGAACCAAGCTTCCTACGAGTAGTTGACTCACAGCATCGACTCCTAATAGATGCCACACTCTGTGGGATTAGCATGTGCTAAAATTATTTAACAGTGAAATATACTTTTAGGGCGCTAGTATTTTAAGCTAAAATGGTTTGTGTAATGTTATTATGTAAACTTTTAGGGTATTACAGTTCCGCAGTCGAGTCGACGAGGGCAGCGTAATGCACCGTCGCCACTTTCGTAGTAGGTCAGTTGGTTTGACCAACTGACACCAATTAGCAGGTGCGGAACTCGAACACCAGAAAGGTCAGTTCACAGACTGAGATAAGTGTTAAGAAATAGTATATAAGATTTAGTATTTGTAAGAATAAATCTCTTGTGATTTTGATTCTTAAACAACAAGTGTCTGTGAGTTTTCATTTGGACAAAGTGATTTAGGGTTTCAGATACACGCGCGCCCAGGACGAGTTTACAAAAAGGACGTCCCACGACGAGCAGCGAGGAGAACACCCCAACAATGGTATCTATAAATTTAATAAATCCAGTAAGAACAGGTACATATAACCAAGACTGAATAGATTGCGGCACCAATAAAAGTTATTTCACCACAAGCGCTACAACAGCTATTAGAAAAATTCACAAAAACACAGAAGTATGCAGTCATTAATTTGTAAAAAATGTAGAGAAATCTGTTATAGAAAAATTCAGAAATGAAAACTTTGAATAATGGATACAAATCTTCGAAAATGAATGCGTACGACTGTGTGTAGAACTAGAAATATTGAGGCTATTTTTAGACAAGTTATGCACAGATTGATGCAATTCAATGCTTATTTAATGAGCGATAAACTCCGCGTGGAAAGTATGAGAATACTTTTGCGATATTTACACAAGTGGAGGGTGGACTCCAATTAATACATGCTATTGAGTATAAGTTCGTAAATTGTTTCTTGCTAGAGTACGAAATTCAAAAAGAAAGAATTTTAATGGAAATAAACGAAACTCTGGACACATACATTCTAATTGATGTGATCGCAGATAGGTTTGATAGACATACGCTAAAATAGACTGAAGACTTTCTTAATGATGTTTGAGGTTTAGAACATCTAGTAAAACAATATCTTTGGTAAAAGAAATATTAATAAAAGAGATTTTGAAAACAAGATGGGGAGAAATGAGAAAAAATCCATGCAAGTTATGTGAAAACAAATTAAAATATACTCGCTATCACCCTCTTTTACTGTGCTCTTTTAAGAAGAGGGATAAACCGACTACCATTCTGAGCTGGAAGTCGCATGTAACAAAGATTGTCAGAAAACTAGTAATACCATCATTCATTTAGATAAAATTACTATTAATTGATACATTAGGAGTAGACATTAATAAATTCAAAAATATTAAAAATAAAATTACTTTTTTACCCATAATTTGAAATCGGGGAACTTGCAAACAATTATCGGTGAAAGAATAACGAATGGATAAAAATTATAATTTCTGAGACATAATAAAAACCCTTGAAAAAAAAATTTCCTTTCATTGAAAGATCTCTGAAGAGGACAAGTGGCGTGTCCGAAATAGCTATAAGATCCGCCAAAATGTTTCAATAATTCTCCTTCTGACAATTATTACGGTGTGATAACTACACATACACATTTGCAGCTACCGTGTGCAACTTGTCTGTCAATAGATTCTTTGAGAAATAATCTTAAAAAAAATAAAAATTTACAATATTGAGAAATATATGAATATTTTCGTTATAGACAGTAATGCTTTTAAGTATGATTGCACACTTGGTTTAGACTGTATAATGGAATTCAAACTGAACCAGGATGAAAATTTAATAATTTCGCAAGATACAATTCCTAAGAATAATGACGCATTCCCAAACGACGCACAAAAATATAGAAATAATTTGTACTCCAACATTTTGCAGGAAAATATTAAACAAAGCAACTTTAAGGAACATTGGAACTTAGAGTGATTTGGCTTACTTTACTGTTTAGTGTGCATAGATTTAAAATACTATATCCGAAACTAAACAAGGTACATTTCCTGTGAAAGGACTCTAACAGGAAAATTGATTGATAATGAAGAAGTAGCTTTGGGTAGATTACGCGATTTTATTAACAATTTTGTCAGAAATTAAGAGCATATACTCGACGATACTAACAAAAGACAGTCAATTCCGTCTTTATTTTTTTTCGTTTCATCGATTTTTTGGTCACACGTATTGTGTAAGTGAATTTATTGTGTTTGGTGTACACATATTCCATATGTGAGTTGGCTATGTTTGTGCAAAATGGTGAATATTTGGTGATTTCTAAAATAAAAAAAATTTTACGATTATATGCTTTACTTCCCTGATAAAGGGTAAATTTATTTACTTGTGTTAAATTGCTGTGAGGTGATGTGCTTATATTTAATTAGTTAACATTTTTTTTGGGAAATAGAATGCACTGTTTTCTGGTATTATAAGCGTTTACTGCAATTTTATTCCTTTGATATAAATTCGAAAGAATGTTCCATTTTTTGTGTGGTTTATTTCAGTTTTATTAATGAACAAATTATACATCAACTGAATAGATTTTTCTTAAATACATATTTTTGTTCTGAGAAATAATTTTTTTTATTTAATTTTTATTAAATAATTTTTTTTTATATTAATTTTCAAAATTATTGTTAATTTTTTGTTTCATTTATATTTTGTACGTAGAGTTTTTCTGCATTGAATTTCGCTTTTTTGGATTTAAGTGCAATTAGCTTTTGTTTGTTGTTGTTTTTTATAAATATTTTTTTTCAAATATACAGTAAACCTAAAAATCTATGATACTGCACCAACAAATTTTTAAAAAATCATCCAGAAATTGAAGAAAAAACTTCAATTTGTTGTTTACAATGTTGTACGTAGACTTTTTCTGCTAAGTGTATATATAGATGTAAAAAATGCCGACGACACGCATAGACCCTCATGCCATCGCCATTCTTATGACTCCTATAACATGGTTTCACTCGTACATGTTAAGAAATTTGCGGAAACCCTCGTATAGAACTGTTAAAAACAAAACAGTTTCGTTGACGAATCATATTCAAAAATTGGATGAACATGGATATATAAAGAGTTTTTGATAAAGAAAACTGAAGACTGTTGTAAGAGACTTCTTAAAAATTGTATATGGATGACGAAAGGGGTCCTTTGTAGAGAAAACCATATACTTACATTTGTCATGATTTAGTGTCATCACTAAGAAGACAATGAAGAAATATCATCCTGTAACATTTCCTGAAATGCAGGTGAATAGTGGGATAAATAAAGCTTGACGTGCTCAGCGAAAATTTAAATCTTAGAAACTGCAATGGCAAATGCAAGTTCATTTATAAAAAGAATGAAAACAACTGGACCTATATGACTTCCGTAGGGAATGCCAGATGTAACATCAATTGCCTCTGACAAAGCTGGGATTACCAATTCAATTTAGTTTCTTAAACTGCAGACCTGCAGAGAAACCCTGAATAAGTGAAGAAGAGAATTCAAGAAGATTTGTAGATTTGACATTGGGAAATTACAGACTCCAGGATTTGGTGTAGCATAGAGATCTTGGCAATTGTGGACTTTCTAAAACCGCACTGATAAGGTCCAATCAGTGTATTGGCATATGGTTTTAGTCTATCAAATAATACGGTTCACAGAAGCTGATATGAGATGGCAATAAGAGTGATTCCTCGGTAGTTGGCGCACATCATAAGGTCACCTTTCTTCAATACAGGATAGAGACACTGAGATTCTAATCATCTGACATACATTCTTCTAGTCCTATTTTACGGCTGAGCTAATGCATGCACCCTATCAGCTCATCGACTCTAGCCTCGAACAGCTGATTAGCAATTCTGACTTCATCATGGCTAAGGGGTGAATAACCACTTAGTCGTCGTCCATTGGATATATCGGGTTAAATTATTCAGAGGCGGTATTCGTGGCATAGTTTCTTCCATATGAAAAGGTGCTACTCTTCCGTTTTCTTTAACCGGTAAATTCAAAACACGGCTCGCATTGCAGCAGACTGGAGCCTTTGTCTGTAAGCGCAATTTTTCGTGGCAGTAGCTTTGGAACGCTCCTGATCATACCATTGGTTAAATGGTGGCGGGCATCTGAAGCAACTGGTTTCCTCTGCCGCAATATGCATAGACGGGCATATATGCCCCAACGTCTACTGGCATCATCGGGTAAAGAGTCAGGTCAGTGGAACAGGCGTTATTCCCATTGCATAATCGCATTAGTATCTTAGCTGCTCAGAGTTAATATTGACTCCCCGAAACATACGATCATCTAGCACGTTCGAAGCATGCCTTCCGTCGATCATAACATGATCAATTTGGTTCCGGGTGTGTTGATCACAGGACAACCATGTGGCTTTGTAGATACCGAAATGTCAGAATTTGATGCTGCTAACTGTCATGTTTCGCGCAGCTGCGATGTCAATCATCCTTAGACCATTGATCGATGTGGTCTTGCGAAGGCTGAACTGACCGAAAGTTACGCCAAAGTTGCTTTCTCGCCCGACCCTTGCGTTGAAAGACCCGAGGATAATGTTCATGACTTAGGTCGGACAGCGGTCATATCCTCGAGTTTTACATACAATGCATCCAAACAGCATCGTCTTTTTCCTCCGTCGGGGCGTATCAGGCTAATGTTGAAAAATATAAACTTGATGCGGATCGTGGCAAACCTTTCGTTCAGGGCTCCTGCCTGGAGACGCTAAAAGGGTACGCGAGAGACTTTAAGCATAGGTTTCCAGGCTCACGGCCGTAACCGAAAGGCTTCCGCAATCCTAATCATTGCATATCCATAAATCATGGTCCTTTTTCATTTTGCGGTGGTCGTCAACGTTAAGAGGGTTCTCATCCGGGGCTTGATTCTTCTTCTTCACTGGAATTGTTTTTTTTGAGAGGCTGGTCCCAAACCCTGCGCACAAACAGTTAGCGGCAGGGCAGACGCGCTGCACACATCTGCAAACTATCCAGTGGATGCTGAGATTGCTATCCAGGTGGCACCACGTGGAGGCAGTGTTTCAAATTGCTAATGTTTGAAACGGAGGTCGCTCTGGCCATCACCAAGTTGAAGGCAATCAGAACCTTTACTCTGGCCAACCCACTTTGGTGACCCCCTGTAAAATTTCCGTATCTTTGCTTATAATATATATACATATACGAGGTGTGATCAAAAAAGAACCGTTAATGTGTGATCAAAAAATAAAGTATTTATTTATTCATCAACAACTATCTTGTCCCCTTTAAAGTAATTCCCCTCAGATATAATACACTTATGCCAGCATTTTTTTCAATCCACGAAACAGCTCCTGTTTCGATTTTTCTTTTATCTCCTCAATCGTAGCAAAACGCTTTCCTTTCATCGGTGTCTTCATTTTTGGAAAGAGGAAAAAGTCAGCGGGGGCCAAGTCCGGTGAATACGGTGGTTGAGGCATGCGAACGGTTTTGTTTTTGGCCAAAAAATTACGCACAAGCATCGATGTGTGAGCTGGTGCGTTATCATGGTGCAAAATCCATGATTGGTTTTTCCACAATTCTGGGCGTTTGTGACGAATTGCTTCTCGCAAACGGCGCATAACTTCAAGGTAGTATTCCTTGTTGACCGTACGACCTTGTGGGAAGAATTCATGATGCACCACGCCATTGCAATCAAAGAAAACTGTCAGCAAAACCTTTACTCATATACTCATATATATATATATATATATATATATATATATATATATATATATATATATATATATATATATATATATCTATATATATATATATATATATATATATATAACAATTGCTTTGAATGCCAATTCATAAAACCATAATCTCATTTTTTCTACAATACATATTTCTATAAAAAAAAATACATTACAACTCATACAAAATTTTTTTATTTATGCTGGTTTCAAATAAAAATACGAACATTATCTAACTTCTTAATCTAATAATTCGATCAGAACAAATTTATTAAACAGCATTCCACCGTAAATTCTTTATATATATTTTCTGCTTTACTTGCTTTCCATTACAATTTCCACATTCGCTGTCTACCGGCGTCCATTAAGTCCTTCCATCAATGCAAATTGGTCCTTGACTTCCTCACATCTAGCTAGAGTCCAAATCATCTAGCTAGAATCCTAGCATGTAATAGGGTTCCAAGTTGCCTAAAACGTACGAAATTTATTGGCACAACTAACATCGCCACCTTAATCATGTACAAACACTAATATAACATTTATTACAGTAACTAACATATAACATTGAGATTACAAAAAGGACTAAGCATTGGCAAGGTGTATTATTATTAATTATTTAGTTTGTAAGATATGCTTACTTATTGTTAGTCTAAGCTTAGAAGATACAATAAATAAATATATGGAGAAAAAAAAATAAAAATATACACAAACATAAACATATACATATACATGCACATATACATATTAATTTACATATACATAAACATTTACATACACATATACATATACATATGTATATTCAAATATTTATACATATACTCGTACATACACATACATACGAGGTGTGATCAAAAGATAACCGTTATTTATAAGTATATAGTTTTGTATATGTATCCTTATATAAGCAAATATCCTTATATATGATGTATCCTTATATAAGCAAATATCCTTAGTGCCATCGAAACTATTCAAAAAATTGTTGTTGACACGTCTATTACCGATAATAGATAGTAAAAACTTGCTCTCAAAACATCAATTTGGTTTTCGCAATAATCACTCCACTATCGATAAAGTTCACAGAGTTGTAAAATCCATTGAAGCTGCTCTGGAAGAGAAACAAGTGTGCTCCGCGGTGTTCCTTGATGGGCCACAAGCCGTTGACAAGGTATGGCATTTGGGACTGACACAAAAGCTGAAGACAATCCTGCCAAGAAAATATTTGGATATTCTGACATCTTATCTTGACGATGGATATTTTCGCGTAAAATATGAAAATATTTGTTCGGCCTTGCAAAGAATAAATGCGGGTATACCTCAAGGTAGTATCTTCATTCCAGGTCCCATTTTCTATTGATATATACACATGATTTACAGACCCAAAATCAATATGTACCTCAACATTTGCAGACGATACTGCTCTTTTAGCAAAAGATAAAACAATCGAAGCTGCAACGATAGAATTGCAATCAGCTGGGAATACTGTAGTATCATGGACCAAAAAATGGCGCATTAAAATCAATAATGCTAAGTCTGTGCATATAGTATTTTCTGTAAGAAACATATCACACAAGACCGCTATATAAATGCAGCTACTATATTTTATGTTAACGAAGCTAAATACCTTGGTATTACGCTTGGCGCCAAGCTACGCTGGAAGACTCACGTTCAGGGCTATGCGGACGACATAGTCATCATCTGTAGAGGCAAATTTGAGGATACTCTATGTGATAGAATTCAGCTAGGACTTAAACTAACGAAGAAATGGTGCGCCAAGGTTGGGCTGAGTATTAATCCGGCAAAAACAACTTTAGTACCATTCACAAGAAAGTATAAACTCGCGCATTAAACCTATCCGTTTAGACGGCATAGAGATAGAACTTCAGAAAGAAGAAAAATTCTTGGGTATCGTCTTAGACCAAAAATTACTGTGGAAAACCCACATTGAGCAAATTAAACAGAAAGCTATCAAAACTTTCATGACGTGTAGAACTATTGCGGGCAAAAGTTTGGGCAGTACACCAAAAACGCTGCGATGGATATACACAGCAATTGTCAGGCCAATAATAACCTATGGGGCATTAGTCTGGGAAAACTGCACGAATCAGCAGACAGTAACTAACACGCTTAGCAAGATACAAAGACTTGCATGTGTATGCATTACGGGAGCTATGCGAACATGTCCAACGGCATCAATGGAGGTACTCTTGGATCTCACTCCTCTTCATATTTATATCTAGTCCCAAGCGAGGAGGGCGCTTTTGAGGTAATGGAAACAACACCAGCACAGGTGGTTATCTTAATCAAAGGAAGACAGAACTTCTCGTTAAGCAACTTCCTGAAATCTCGATGCCAAAGGACTCCATACTCCCAACGTTCAGCTTTAAGAAACTCTTTAAAACTGAACTTAGGAATAAAAAAGATTGGGAAGGTATATCAGAAACATACAAGGTAGACCAGTACATGATGACATGGTACACTGACGGCTCACTCACTGACGATGGAGCCGGGGCAGGTGTATTTGGACCAGGGAAAAGATACTCTGAACCTTTAGGTAAGAACACCTCAATTTTTCAAGCGGAAGTATACGCGATAGATAGATGTGCGCACTTTAATCTCGAACGAAACTATCGGAACCACAGAATAGCAATACTGACTGACAGCCAGGCTAATATCAAAGCACTTAAATCTCACCAAGTTACATCAAAACTGGTGATGGAGTGCATTGATAAGCTGAACATCCTAGGCCAACTCAATCAGGTGTGGATTCTATAGGTTCCGGGGCATGTAGGGATTAATGGAAACGAGATGGCAGACAAACTTGCCAGGAAGGGACCATCATCTCCATTTGTAGGACCCGAACCATTCTGTGGATTAGGGATCTGGGAAGAAGAGGATAGACAAAAAAGATTATACTGGGAAAAGTTACCGGTGTTATCACATTCCAAAATAGCGCTAGTAACATACAACCCAAAATGCTACGAGGACTGTATGAATCTAACGGAGAACAACTTGAGAATCATTACGGGACTGGTAACAGGACATTGTAGGTTGAATTATCACCTAACAAAACTGGGAATCTTCCCTGATGCTCTTTGTAGGTTCTGCAAGGAAGAGGATGAGAGCGCACAACATGTGTTAGGAACTTGCCCCGCCCTTATGCACAAGAGAAGGAAACACCTTGGCGTATTCATCATACTCGATGAAGAACTCAGACTCTTTGAAGTAGGACCAATACTCCAATTCATCGAGGGAATTGGGCTAAGAGAAATACTCTAGGTGCACGAAGGTGCACAATAGATCTTATAGGTCGCAGTGCAACATCCCCTCAACGATAATAATAATATATCTACTCTATTGTTTGTATCTAACTCTAGTTTTTGTTTGATTGTTGGGTGCAGTGTGTCTTGAAATTCATTCAGCTTCTTCAGATAGTAATTTTTATCGTTGTATTTTAGGTTATTATAGAATTTACATTTCTTGCCCTGGGAAAGTTCGAATGTGCTAAGTTTTGTAGAGGAATGAATATCATTATTATATGTAATTTACTGTTTATATATTTCAGTCACTGTTGAGTGTAGCTGTTCTACTGGAGAGATACTACTATTTTTTTAAAGGAATGAATTAAAATGTGGCTCTATGTCAAATTGTTTATAAAAGTGATAGAATTAGTTGATAGTGAAAATCTAAACCTTGATCGCAGATTATGTTTCTATGGATAACATAGCCAGCTCAGAAATAATTTCATAGATTTTAAGATAGATATGCTGGTATTAGATGGGAGTGTATACGCAGATACGAGGTGTGATAAAAAAATCAAATTTCAAATTTCGTGAGTTACGTATGTTCGATGTTCGCATTTTTTTCTGTTATGTTGGTACACATGTTTGTTATATATGTTGGCAATACCAACCATTTTGGATTGTCAGTTTGTTTTTGACAGATAAAAAGGTTAGTCGTGTTTTGGTGTGCTCTTCGATTTTGTACTATTCGAAAAAAGGGATCAAAAACTGTATTCAGTTTTGCGTAAAAAATGAAATTAAATGCGCAAGGACATTTGAAATGTTGACTGTGGCCTTTGGCGAGTCTACTATGAGCAGAACACAAGTTCAATTGTGGTATAACCGGTTTAAGGAAGGCCGAGAAGATATCAATGACGATGCTCGTCCTAGTCGCCCAAGCACGTCAACAACCGATGAAAACATTGACGCAGTGAAGAAAATGATTTTGGGTAATCGTCGAATCACTATCAGAGAGGTTGCTGATGATGTTGGCATATCGTTCGGCTCATGCCAAGCAATTTTTACGGATGTTTTAGGCATTAAACGTGCGGCAGCGAAGATTGTCCAAAATTGCTAAATTTTGTGCAAAAACAACGTAGCATGGACATCGCTCAGGAGCTGTTTTTGGCCAAAAACAAAACCGTTGTCATGCCTCAACCACCGTATTCACCGGACTAGGCCCCCGCTGACTTTTACCTCTTTCCAAAACTGAAGACACCGATGAAAGGAAAGCGTTTTGCTACGATTGAGGAGATAAAAGAAAAATCGAAACAGGAGCTGTTGGCGATACCAAAAAAAGCGTTTCAGAAGTGTTTCGAGGATTGGAAAAAACGCTGGCATAAGTGTATTAAATCTGAGGGGAATTACTTTGAAGGGGACAAGATAGTTGTTGGTGAATAAATAAATACTTTTTGAAAATAACGGTTATTTTTTTATCAATCCTCGTATAATGGTTACAATTGTTAGTTCAATATATCGAGAATTAAGATAAATAGTTCATATTAAATTAGATGAGACATAATGCAAGAAAATTAGATATAAGACTTATATTTAAAAAAGTTATATCAGCTAGGCAGGATTAATAGTCGAGTAATGGTGTACGTAATTATTCCACTTCAATAGGTACTATGTTATAAGACGATTCAAATCAGCTTTATTAAGGCGTCAAAATACAAAACAGGTGCATTGTGGACACTTTTTGCAACAGAATCAGAAAATTCATTGCCTTGAGTACCACAATGTCCTGGTATCCACATAAATTTAATTTTATTTTCTTCTTTTAGGAGTAAAAAAAAAAAAAATAAAAAAAAAAAAAAAAAAAAAAAAAATATATATATATATATATATATATATATATATATATATATATATATATATATATATATATATATATATGCTAAGCATTTATTGTTGATGTAGTTTTTCAAATGGTTCTTTCATGTATCCTAGATGATACATACTAATATCTTGCTTGATGAATGTTTTCTATATTATATAAAAAGAACGTTTGAAACCCTATGGGAAATTTGTATTATATTGTAATTTACATACATATCAAACTTGGGCAGGCTGGTCCGTATATATTTAATCTACATGGTCTTTATACCATTTGCCTTTAAAAAAGTTAAATAGGGTATATCCTAATTTTGTGCTTTTGAGAGGAGTTGCAATTTTTAAAAGGAGGCTTGGTAGGTATGGACATATACGAGTATATATACAGATATGATCAGAATCACTTTCTAAGTAATTTTTATTTTGTCCGTCCGTCTGTCTGACTGACGGACAAACTACCACTGTAACAGTAAAAACTAAAAATCATCAACTTACAATCACGGCTAATTATTGCCCCCCGAGATTCACTATCTCTTCACACTAATATAAAGATATTATTAATATGCAGAAATATAAATTTATAATGGCTGGAGACTTCAAAGCGAAGAACACACACTAGGGGTCGCGCTTAACTACGAACAAAGGCGAGAGTTATACAAAGCAGCAAGAGAAACGGGATGTAAGTTTAGTTCGACAGTTAAACCAACTTCTTGGGCAAGAGATGTTAATGAGACAACTGACCTGACTGATTTTCTTATGACAAAAACTTTCAATGAATTACATTCAAATCAACGAGGGTTCCGAACTAAACTAGGATCATTCCCCGATATACAGGGTGTTTTTTTTAGACGTGTGGTTTTCACTGTGGGAATACTTTTTTCGGATTTGGTCTTTTTGACAGCTGTCACTTGATTTCTGCTCAGTTTGGTTTGCCATTTCATAATAAATAGACTTATTCCTGAACAACATTTGCAAAACGTGCAAATTTATTGCCAAAATAATGGTTCGGTTCGCGCTACGCATCACGCGCTGCTTCCAATATTCGGTCGACATAATCGCCCAGCAGTGTCGGTAATTCGTGCAACCAAAGATCGATTTCGGACCACGTTTACTCTAGTAGATAATGCGCATCCTCAGAGACGCGTACAGTGCGCACCGAAGACGCTATTGATGCAGTGGAGCAGAGTATCGATGAAGAACCGAATGAGTCCATCCGCCATCACGCGCAACAATTGGAGCTGTGGCCATCCACCTTATGGAAGATTTTGCGGAAGGATCTTGGTTTGCGGGATCACAAAATCCAACTCGTGCAAGAATTGAAGTCGAACGACCACCAAGCGCGTCGCACGTTCGGTGAATGGGCCCAAAACGAGATGGCCACCGATCCCGATTTTCACAAGAAAATTTTGTTCAGCGATGAAGCTCACTTTTGGTTGAATGGGTGCGTTAATAAGCAAAATTGTCGCATTTGGAGTGACGATAATCCACAAGCCATTGTTGAGACGCCGTTACATCCTCAAAAAGTAACTGTTTGTTGTATTCTATGGGCAGCGGGAATCATTGGTCCATATTTCTTCAAAAATAAAGCCGGCCATACTGTTACAGGAACGCTATAGAGCCATGATTAATGACTTTTTCGTGCCTGAATTGGAGGATGTTGATGTGGACGACCTTTAGTTCCAACAAGACGGCGCTAAATGCCATACAGCCAACGAAACAATCAATTTATTGAAGGAAACTTTTGGTGAGCGCATTATCTCGCGTCGTGTGCCTGTGGCGTGGCCTCCAAGATCGTGCGATTTAACACCGCTAGACTATTTTTTGTGAGGTTATGTGAAGTCGCTTGTCTACGCAGATAAGCCCGAGACGATTGACGCCTTGGAAGAGAAGATTCGGCGCGTTATTACTGACATACGGCCCCAATTGCTGCAAAAAGTGGTCGAAAATTGGGCCTCTCGGCTGGAATTTATTCGAGGCAGCCGCAGCGGCCCCTTGCCCGAAATCATTTTAAAAACATAATGGCAAACCCTTATATTTATAACAAAGCTAAATTCTTGGCCATAACATTAAATATATGCATTTTATTTCTGCTTGAAAACCACACGTCTAAAAAAAACACCCTTTACCTCGCCATTAGAGAAGCAATTGTCAAAAAATAATAAATTCCAACCCTTTACAACAAAAGTACGGATTGAAAATCATTAAAATAAGCATTCCAAATTATAGAAGTTAGGGCCATTTGAAAATTTATCAGTGTTTCATTTTGTACTCAAAGGTAGCATAGCTATCACTGAGAGCTCAAATTAACAAGAGGCACGAGTATTTTATTGTCACAAAATTTCTTGTTTTTATGACGCTCCAGTAAAAAGTTACAAGTATTTGAATGTTGCAAACTTTGATAGGTGTAGGACGCACCGTATAGAAGTTAGGGCCATTTGAAGTTATATCAGTGTTTCATTTTGGACTCAAGGGTAGAATAGCTGAGTCCGATACCTTAAATTGACAAGAGTACTTTTGTGTCACAAAATTCTAACAATCAGTCTCCTCATTAGAGCGAGATAGCGAACCCATCACACAAATAACTATAACCAAATTGAAAAAAGAAACAAAAAAAATCTGAAAGATAAGTAAGCGCGGCTTTGAGGTAATTACAGCGGTAGTATTCAAACCACTACCCAACAAAAGTCTAACTAAATTAGAAAAATTATTTAATTCATATCTTCATACACGCCAATCTCCCTTCTGCCACAAACCTCAAAACTATTAGAAAAGCTTATTAAAGCATCATGCCGAGGTGTAGGACTCTAACGCAACTAAAACCACCTTTGCTTCGATCCCGTGGGTCCCCGTGGTTCATTCAGTTAAGGTATTCTTTCACAGGGCGGGCTGAGAGTTTTTCCTCACTCTCGTATCTTGGTCATTCTAACGGCTTTAGCTAGCTAAACTTCTAGCGCTTTGCTCGTCGTATCTTACTTGTTGTATGATACCGACCAGTATATCCACTGCTGTATCCCAGGCCTCCTGTGATCCAAGCATGTACCGAAGAACACCAGCTGGGGTTACTTTCTCTCTTATATAACGCTCAAGCAGGCGTTTTGCACCCGTAAATCTACCGCATTCCATCAACACATGTTCTGCATTCTGATACCAGCCAACACAGTACAGGCAGTATGGGTCCTCCACATGTTTTTACTTGTGCAGCTACTTTCGAAAACATCCGTGTCCCGATAGGAATTGCGCTAGGTGGTAGTTAACTGCACAGTGACTTCGGGCGATCCATACTTGTATGTTTGGGATCAGCTCATGGGTCCACCGTCCTTTGGTGGATATATCCCATCTTTCCTGCCATTCATTTTGTGAGCACTTTCTGATTAACTCAGTTTTAGCTGGATCCATTTTGTCTTGGTTATTCAAGTTTCGAATGGCCGCGGCCTCTTTTACGGCGAGATCTATTGGCATCCGTCCCCCGATGACGCTGACTGCATCAGTGGATATGGTCCTAAATGCACAGCACACTCTCATTGTTGTTAGCCTATACGCCGTTGTGACATCTCTCAGATACCCTTTGCAGCTTGTTGCTGGAGCCCATATGGGTGCTGCGTACATTAAGATGGAGGTATGAACGCTGGCTGGTAGCTTCCTTACATGCTGCCTTGGTCCTCCAGTGTTTCGCATTAACCTTGCCAAGGCTGCTCCTACTCTGATGGCTTTATCACTTGCAGATATCAGGTGTTCCTTAAAATTGAGCGGATGATCTAGTAGAACTCCCAAGTATTTTATATATGGGCGTGAAGTGTTCATATGTCCTCTTACCCTTATTTCTAGGCTCTCAACCTTTTTGCGACTACTCATTAATACTGCCTCCGTTTTGTGTTCGGCTAGTTGTAATCCAGCCGTCTGCAACCGCATCTTGGCTCTTCCGATGGTTTCATTACATTTGCCTTCCACGTCCACAAGTTTCTTGGCTACTACTACTATGGCTATGTCGTCCGCATACCCTATAATATCGACCCTTTTTGGTCGCTTAATTTCCAGAATACCATCGTACATGGCGTTCCAGAGAAGTGGCACTAGCACCGATCCTTGTGGAACTCCTCCTGTGATATTGTACTCTTTTGGACCTTCGTCTGTGTCGTATAACAATATTATATCCTTGAAATAGTTTTCTATTACTCTTAGTAGGTATCCAGGGATATGCAATGTGCGTAGAGCACTTAGGATCCGATACCAATTGGCAGAGTTAAAAGCATTTTTAACGTCTAATGTAACTACCGCGCAATATTGTTTGTTGCCTTCCAGCCACCTTTTTCCAGCCATGGCTTTCCGCGCTATGTCGCATACAGATGCAATTGCATCCACCATGGATCCCTTCTTCCTGAATCCATATTGCCGTTTAGACAAACCCGGGGTTCCTTCAGTATATCATTCAAGTCTGATGCAGATTATTCTTTCCAGGACCTTTCGTGCTGCGTCCAGCATGCACAGGGGTCGGTACGATGCTGGTTCCTCTATAGGTTTATCGCCTTTTGGTAGGAGTACTAGTCGCTGGCGCTTCCATCTTTTGGGAAATGTTCCTTCCCTCAGACACTCCGTGTAGAGATTGCTGAATATGTTTGGATTTCTTTTTATGGCAGTTTTAATTACCATATTTGGTATCCCATCCAGACCTGGAGCCCTGTTGGTTTTCATCTTATCTGCCGCTCCTAGAACTTCTTCTATTGTTACCGGCGGGATCGGATCTTTAGCGTGGCTTACTTCCCATTCAGGCCTTAGCTCGGCATTCTGTGGGAACAGACCTGTCACAATCTTAGCCATTGTTCTCGCACAGATAGGTGTGTTAGAATTGTTCTGCAGTTTCTTTAACACAATTCTGTACGCGCTGCCCTAGGGATTATTTTGTACTTCTTCTCTGAGGGTGGTGAAAGCCTCACTCTTACTTTTCCTTATTGCCTTGCACAATTTCTTCCTTTTTTCCTTGAATTCTGCTTCGGTCTGTTCGTAGTTTTCAGAACCCCTAGCCCTTTGGTAACGTCTGCGACATATGTGGCATTCTTTACGTAGGGAGGCAATGGTTTCATTCCACAAATACATTTCCGTTCTCCCATTTCCTCTTCCTTTTCTAGGCAAGGCGGCATCGCATGGATTAGCAAGGTGGTTCATAAGTCGCCTGGTCCTCAGTTCTGCGCTGCCTTGTGTTTATTCCATGTTATCAAGGATGTACTCCAACATTTCGCACTCCATCTGTTTTGTCTTCCAGCCTTTTTCTTGTGCCTTTCGATCCGTCTTAAGCATTTGAAATCTTTTTGGTGACAGTATTTCAAATATTAGAGCTGGGTGGTCACTATGCGTATATACAGATGAAACTTCCCACTTTATCTGTCTCGAGATCACTCTGAATTGCAAAGGTGACATCTATTATTGACCTCGATTTGCCGTTATTAAACGTGTGTGTTGTACCACGATTTAAGTTAACAATATCGAGGCTAGCAAAGGCTTCCAATAATGCGGTACCCTTGCGATTCGTTCTAATGCTGCCCCACTCAACTGCCCATGCATTGAAATCACCCGCAATTATTATGGGGCTCTTCCCTCGAGCATCTGTGACCAAGCGGTCCAACATTTCCTCCATTTTTTCGAGGCGTGCACTTGGTGGGGCGTAGCAGCTATAAAAAGTGGACCCCCTTTATTTTGGCATATACAAACCCTTCCTGTTGCCGGTTGGCTTTACGTTCGAAGGGAATGGTGCCACAGACCCAGATGGCTGCTCGTTTTTTTGTATCTTCTGCCCAATTGGAATCATACATAGGTGCTTTGTATTGCTCGCTAATTAATGCAATGCCCACTTTCTGTTCTATTACTGTCTGCTTCAGCAGATCCTGAGCAGCCTCGCAGTGGTTTAGGTTAATTTGGATACACCTAACCATCTCGTCTTGTCAATACTTTCATCGCTTATTTGTATGAGGCATATTTGAAGCTTCCAGTGGAGTGGTCGTTTGCACCTTTGCATCCTGGCTCACATATTGCGCATTTAGCTTTGGCCTCGCACTTTTTAGCTAAATGGCCTTTATTTCAACACATTAGGCGAACACTTCGGTCCTCTTTGCTCGGTCCTCTTTACTCTTACAATGTCTAGCTATGTGACCGTATTCGAGGCATCGGAAGCATCTGGTTATTATGTACTCACGGAGCCCGTACCCAACCTACACGCATGCGACCGGCTTCCGCTAGTAAGTTAGCCAGTTTATATGGAAGGCTAGTCAGCGCTGTCTGCGTGCCATTCCGTGTGTGTCGCATAGACTTAATTGCGGTTTTTCCTATGCCTGCAATTTCGGGAAATTGTTTTCTTATGGCACTACATATCTCTTCCGGTGTGGTGACATCATACAGGTCCCGGCACTCGATTGTTGTTTCCTGGCAGAGAGCTCTAACATTTGTTGAGCTCTGGAGGATCCGCTCAGCTATTTCCTTAAATTTGCTGGCCTGCTCTCCTGACCCGCCTTTGAGCTCCATTAGCAGTTCTGCTTTGGCGGTCTTCCTTATTTTGTTGACACTTTCGCCAAGTTCATCCAGTTCGGGCTTTGTCTTCAACGTTTTTAACATCGTTTTTAACTCGGCTGACCTATTCCTCCATTCCGTGGCTCAGTTGGGGGTTTGTTCCCGCTCTTACCCTCCGGGCGCCTCTTTCCGGCCACTTTCCACGCCTCGACATTTCGCTTTGGTACTGTTTCCTCGATGGGTCCAGTGGCTTTTTCCTGCTGATCGGTCGCTTTAGCTATAATACCGGTTTTGCCTCGGAATTAGCACTTTTTTTCTGCAAACTCTTCTTCTTCTTCGATGTTGCCGCTGTCTCTTCTTCCTCTCGTTGTCTTTTTGGGGTACCGCCTTCTAATCGCTTAAGCAGCGACGATATTTGGGAGCTTTTGGTGGTTCGGCCTACCATCTGTATCTTTCCTTCTCCTGCTCCCCGTATACCCGTTTGTACATCTCCTCGATTGTACTGACGAGATCTCTCATAGGCTGGTGGATTGAACGCCTGCCCTCTAACATCTCCGTTAGCTCCCCGATTTTGATGCCAAGTTTAGCAAACGTGGTATCTTGACCTTCCATTGTAAGTGCCTTGGTAGCGACTGTCTGTTGCTCCACTGGCACTGGTGTTGCTGTTTAAGTAACTGCGGCCACAGTTGCGTTGACCTGGTCCAAATTTGGAGTCAGGCCCATTTTAACTCCGCTCGTTAGCACTATAGGAGGTGTTCGAACTACCTTCGAGACTCTATTAAAAGGATCTCCTGAAGATGTCGTCGCTTCATCAGTCTCTGAAGTCTCCCTAAATGTATATGGGGAGAATCCATGACTGCTTAGAGTATTTATTTATTTTTATTTATATAATTACTACTATTATTACTATTATTATTACTATTATACAATATATATTTTCCTAGTATGACTATTACTACTATTATTATTACACAGTCTCCGACTAATACTCCTGGTGAGCAGACACAAGTGTATACTCCGGTTTCTTTCTGAGTTTTTTTTTCTCAAGTTTTTGCATACCGTTCGCGGTTTCACTTCACATTATCTTTACTACGGTTCGTACTTGTATTTTTACACAATAAATACTTTCCATCAAGTGAATAGTGTACAACTCCATAAAGAAGATCATGGCCCCCGGGCATCCCTCCGTCGAAGGCAACCGTTTCGCTTTACTTGCGGACGGCCCTGAGACAAAAAAAAAAGAAACGGCACAACCTTAGTTCCTCCATCACCTTCCCCGATCTCCCAAAAACCATCCAGGCTAATCCCAAATTCATTGTTGTAGCTTCTGCTGATGAAAAAACTCCGTTGTCAAACTTCTCCTGTTTCTCAGTGCAAAAATCTCTTCAGCTCATTAGCAAAGACATCACCTCCATCTCAGAGCTTCGTGACGGCACATTGCTGCTTCTAGTCAAAAACCAAACGATAGCCGAGAAATTTTTATCAGCTAAAACACTACATGGACTATGCCCAATTAAATGCACATTGCACAACTCCCTAAATTATGCAAAGGGTACAGTATATGCGCCCTATTTAAATACTGTGTCAGACGAAGAAATCGTTCGTGAACTAAGTTCCCAAGGAGTCGCTTCCATCCACAAATTCCGAAAAATCACGGAAGGTAAAACACACCCAAGCGGAGTTATACTCTTAACGTTTGATTTATATCATCTTCCTGACAAAATTGATATTTCCTGGCATACAGTAAAGATAAGGGAGTACATTCCCAATCCGATGCGTTGCAAATTGTGTCAGAAGCTGGGACATACAGCTAAACGCTGCAAAGGAACCCCTGCTTGTGCGAACTGTGCCCTCCCACCACATACTCCCATTAATTGCTCCCGCACTTTCTGTGCTAACTTTGCAGAAGATCACCCTTCTTCTTCCATAAACTGTAAAAGGTTCATCCAAGAAAAAGAAATTCTGCACATAAAAACAAAAAACAAATGCACAATATGGGAAGCCAGGCAAATTCATAGAAACCAAACACCTTTAAATCCCTCTGTACATAGCTATGCTTCCGTACTTTCCTATTCTAACATAAAACACACTACTCCAAAAAATCAAACAGAAACAAAACTAAACGAAAACAATGAAACCGCAAACCATACAACAAATAAAGTAAAAATTACTCCCACAACAGAACTAACCGCTACTAGTAAAAAAACAACTACTTCAACCAGCTTCTCTCTCGAATCCAACAACAGCAATAAACAAACCAGTTTTAGTAGTTTCTTAACACACAAAGAAACAAAAAATGACAACGCTTCAAACACCTCTACTTCCAACACTTCCTCTCCTATTAAAAAACCATCTCTTAACCATTTTACCAATTCTTCTCTTGAATCCAAAAACAATAATACACTACCCATTTTTAATTCTCTTAGAAATATAGATAATTATTCATCCAAAACAACACACAAAACTCTTTTTTCGTCTGACGAAGAAGAATAATAAAATAAACAACGCATTTTTTACTTTTTTATTTCTCCATTTGGTACTCAATAAATGAACCTTAAACTCTTACAGTGGAACATAAAAGGATTCGTAAACAACTACCACGAATTACAATTGTTAATAAAAGACTTTAACCCGGACATAATTGCGCTACAAGAAACACACATCCCGTTTTCAACAAATAATACAATAGTACCAAAACAATATGTAGGGTACTTTCAGAACTTGACAACCAACACTAATTCTAAACAAGGCGTAGGTTTCCTCATAAAAAAACACATCCCTCACAAACTCGTTTCAGTTAATTCTCTTCTAGCAACACACATAATCGAAATCAATATTGGCATAATTTTCAATATAATCAATATGTATATCCCCCCATGTCAAAACTTCACTTCGCAAAATTTACATTCTATTACACGCTCCATAAATACACATTATAGTAGGTGACTTTAATTCATGGAGTCCGCTATGGGGATCAAGAATTTCCAACCAACGAGGAAGAATCTTGGAGGATCTTATTTTATGTGAAAGTTTAATAGTCTTAAATGATGAGTCGCCTACGCATTTTTCTACTCATAAAACCTTTTCACACATAGATCTCAGCATATGCTCCTCACAAATTGCTCCTAAATGTTCTTGGAATATTTCTGAATATTTGCACGGAAGCGATCATTTCCCGATCTTCATAGAAATAAATTCTAAATTCAATATAGAAAAAAGTAAAATAAAACCAAAATTTAAAATAGACCTAGCCGACTGGACTCTTTTTAACTCAATTTGTGAGAAACAGTTTCCAACCTGCGTTCAATCCAGTAATGTGAATAAAGATGCTGCAAAAATACAAAAAATTATCCGTAGTGCCGCAAATGTAGCTATACCCCAGTCTAAAGGAAATGTAGTTAAAGCTACTTTTCCTTGGTGGAGTACCCACTTATCCAACCTGCGAGAGGAAAAACAAAATTCATGGTACAGATATAAGAGAAATATAAGTGTACCTAATCTGATCTTATACAGGAAAGCCAATGCTGTTTTCAGAAAAGCAATCAAAAACTCCAAAGCAGATTGTCTCGAAAAACTCACGGAAAATATAAATCCGCAAACCAGCCCCAAAAAAATCTGGTCCAACATTAGGGGCCTTGTAGGAGGCAAGCACCTTGAAAAAAATAAAATAATAAAAAATGGTGCGAACCTGTTATCCAAATCCACAGACATAGCTAATTTCTTTGCCACATCATGGTCTAACCTCTCGCAGAACCATAACTTTCACCCACACTTTAGAATTGAAAAAAACACAGCACTTCAAACCCAATATAAACCCAAAAAATTATCTACCTCAGCCAAACAAATAGAATCAAATATAACCATAGTAGAATTCGAGTCCGCCCTATCCAATGCTAAGAGCAAAACTCCTGGTTTTGACCGTATATCGTACCAAATGTTGAAACACTTACCCAAACATGCAAAAACTACAATCATAAATTTATACAATAACATCCTTGAACAAGGCATTTACCCCCAAAATTGCCGAACAGCTGAGGTTGTTCCCATCCCAAAACCCAATAAAAACAAGTATGAGTTTAATGGTTTCAGACCTATATCCCTATTACCTTGCACCGGAAAAATACTCGAGAGAATAATAGCTAAAAGAATAATGTGGTTTATATCAAAAAACAATTTAACGAGTCATAACCAAGTAGCTTTCAAGCGAAAACAAAGCACAATTGATGCACTGCTTCACTTTGAACATTACGTTACAACTTCACTTTCCACCAAAAACCATGTTACCGTTTTAGCTACTGATTTTCATAGAGCCTTTGACCGCATAGGAATACATGTTGTCCTTCAACAACTGGCGACCTGGGGTATAGGAAAGAAAGTTTTTAATATAGTCAGAGCTTTCTTATCAAACCGAAAAATAAGAGTTTGAGTTAATACAGAACTATCAAATACATACCCCCTCGTCAATGGCATACCGCAGGGTTCCCCCCTATCGGTTGTTCTATTTATTATTGCATTCGACCAATTCAGTAAATTACTCGATGGACACAAAAATATTCAACACACAATTTATGCAGACGACGCCATTATATTTTCTAAAACAAAAGATCTCGATACTATCAAATCTACTTTCACAAAAATAATTAATGAAATTACAAATTGGGGCAACTTCTCTGGCGCCAAACTATCTGTTAGTAAATGTAAAATACTACATATATGTAAGAAAACCAAATGTAATTGTTTTAGCCTTAAATATGATCATGTAAATATTGAACTTGTAAAACATCTGAGAATTCTTGGTGTTATTTTTGATAATAAGTTTAACTTTAAGGAGCATTGTTTACAGTTAAGAAAAAGTCTAGCTACCCGCCTCAACATTATTAAATAGCTAACATCCAAACACTGTTTAATACACATTTCAACATTAATTAACATCACCAGAGCTCTCATACTTTCAAAAATAGATTACGCATTGCCAATTTATGGATGGTGTTCTCAAAAAAACCTAAAATCTTTGGAAGCCCCTTACAACACAGCTGTTCGCAGGAGCATCAGCGCCTTTCCAACGTCACCTTTAAAAAATATATTCGCTGAAGCTGGGCTACCATCTATTCAACAGCAATTATCGTTGTCAACATCAAAACTCATCCCTAAACTCTTCATTACTAACAACAGAGTACTGCACAAAGACATAATGGAGGTTATCAAGCACAAACGGCAATATAAAATTAAATCCATAATTCGTAGATGTGTCCAACTCTCCAAAAACCTTGACTGGGATATAAAAGTCTGTCAAACTAAGCGACAAAGTGAACCACCTTGGAATATAAAAGATAGCTCCTTCGCATTGAATTTACTGCAATATCCAAAAACAGTTACCGATCCCAAAGTTTATAGACAACTTTTTACAGAAACGGCAAGTGAATATATAAAAAAAAATGGAGCCTACTCTATACAGACGGATCAAAAGGAACTCTTGGCACATCATTTGCTGTAGTCCACCACAACGGAAATTTAATTACGTCAGGATGTCTTCCTCCTTTTAGCTCTGTATTTACTGCCGAAGCCTTTGCTGTTAAATGTGCCATCGACTTTGCTCACAAAAATAAAGGAAACTTCCTCATATGTACAGACAGCAAATCGACTATTGAAGCCATTCGAAACTTCAATAATGATAGCAGCAGGACCATAAACAATATCCGTAACTCGTGTATTAAATATTCCAAGAAAATAAAAATTATGTGGGTCCCAGGACATTCGGGGATACCAGGTAACGAACTTGCAGATATAGCTGCTGCAGAGTCAATTACGGCTCCAAACTACGTCTTCCAAGTCACAGAAACTAAAGACTTACTGCGACATATAATATCTCTCCATGTTGCCACGAACTGTTGCACTTGGAAAAAATATAAACACTTTTACACCACCTTCAACACAGATGGAATGAAACCATATTATCCTGTAACTTGCTCTCGCCAACAAACAAAAAACTTTGTACGACTCCGCATCGGACACACCAAATGCTCAATCGAGCATTTGCTACGTGGGGAACCGTTACCTATCTGTCAATTCTGTGGGGAATCAATATACTCGCTACACCTGCTAAATAACTGCCCCAACTTCCAAAAAACCCGTAAAAATATATTCCATAACCAGATTCCAAGTGATTCTCTAAAAGATACATCAAAGAATAACATAACAAAGATTAATAAATTCTTAAAAGAATGCCACATCCAAAATTATATTTAAATACCTAAATAAGTAAATATATAAAATAATATATTAAAATCGAGTTGAAGGCCCTGGTAGCTATGACTCTTCTTCTTAAATTAGTTATAATAATTTATTATTGTGATTAATCCTTTTAAATAAATAAATATTATTATTATTGAAACTTAATTATAATTCTGGAAAAAAATTAATTTTAAATTATGGTTATGGGATTTATTTTGAAATCTGGGGGAAAAATAAAAAAGTATGAAACTATAAAAGCACTACTTATCTTAAGTTCAATCGCGTTGGCAAACATTTTTTTTTTTTTCAAACAAAAATTGTAGAGTCTCTTTCTCTCTCTGAGCTGCGCGCACTGCACACCTACACTCCAAGTGCGCAATTTCCAGCGCTCTCTCAATTTTCGGATAATCCGATAGAGTGGCGGGAAATTGCAAAAACTGCCTAGCGACGCGAAGGTAATTTTAATAAGTTTAAATAAATAAACTTATATTTGCCTAGGCACAAAACTCGCCGTATTCGCAGTGTTCCACCTGCCTAAGCTTCGCCGTTCAGGGGTCTGGTACTTTCGGAACAAGCCAATGCTCAGCTGGGCACTATGCAGGCATAGATCGCTGCCGTTTTCGCTCTGCCGTGCGGATAAACCGACGCAGAACCAAAACTGCCGGAAATCACTGGCAGAAACAGACAATTTAAATGCCTTATGTCTTTCCCGATCGCGTCCACAATTTTCACTTCACACTTTCACCGGACCGGGGTATGCTCTTTAGCTACCTTTTCCACGATTTCCGCACTGATTTAACGTCTATACTTAGTAGATTTTTAAACAATTTCGGAAAGAAAAATTTAAGCCTCCACTTCGATTCGACCTCTCTCTTTTAGGTGATATCGTCACTCGTGTGCATGTGTGTGTGTGTGTAAATTCCTGCACAACAGCAGGTACGAGAATTTCAATTTTTTGAAACAATTCTCAGCCCGGCCGTTGCGTAATTCGGTTCGCAGTCTGCAGCTCAAAGCGCTGCCGGCGCCGGTTACCATAAGCCGTGTACAGCTGCATGAGCGTAGGTTTTTCACTGCCGCAATTGTTACCCTTTGCTCGTGCATTGCTATTGCCGCTATTCCGTTTTGCATTCGGTGCCCTAGTTTCGCGATTTGTTTTGTTCGTTGGTGCGATTTAAGGCGGGTGTCACACTCACGACTCTTGTGGGTCAGCTGTTCGGGTTGTCCGTATTGAGTGCGCATATCGCCGGGTCAAAGCAGTAAATTATTGCAAATAAGTACTAGGAGCATATTGTTTTTGCTTCTACGTGTGCGTGGGAGTCTGCAGCTCACTGCGCTGCCAACTGTCGTTACAGTAGTCGGTATAACGTTATACGATTGTCGATAGTTGTTAAGGCAGCTTCTCAGCCAAATTTCGTGCTTCTTTTTTGTCTTTTATATTACTCTGTATCGGTGAAGCCACGAGTGACGCAAGGTCCGGGTCACATACAGCAGCTCATAGCGCTGCATTGGGTATTTCAAATTGGGATTCTACTTTAATTTTTCAAGTGTAGTTGCTTAGTGCCGTCGCCACTGCCTTGGCTTCGCGTAGTGCATTCCTACTGGGAACTTTCTTTAACGTTGTGTGGACTTTTTCAGTGATAATAAGGCGGGTGTTATATCAGTCACGTCAGGGGGTCAACTGTGTACACATATAGCTGGGTAACTGGGTGTATCGACGTGAACTTGTAGTGTTTTCCCGTGTTCTGCTTGCGTTTTGCCATCATTGAGCTGCGTTCTCAGGTCAAACGGTCTGCGACTATGCTTACTCCGGTGATAGACGCGGCTGATGGCCTGACCGCGATTGTTACTGAGCTCGAGCGAAACTCGTCCGCCTCCCAAAACCTTGAATATCTTCGCCGTGATCTGGCTGAATTGGCAGACTTATGGCAGGCGTTGAAGGAGGCGAAGGCTGCAGTGGTCATTGAAGCGAATTTAGATGAAAAACGCACAGCCACTAAAGAGTCTATACTGCAACGATTCGAGCAAGTTTTGCCATGTATAAACAGGGTCATGCTCGGATCAGTGGCCTGATGCAATCCCTGACCGTTTCTCCAGCGGTGCCTTCCGAGGCGTCTGCTGAGCTGTCTTCTCAATCACATAGTATCCCGGTGCCTCCCTGTGATATTGAGATTTTCGGGGGGGAGTACTCCAAGTGGATCACCTTCCGTGATATATTCACGGCGCTTTTCCTTCGGAACGGTCGTCTATCTAACTTCGAGCGGCTGTACCACCTAAGGCCAAAGACTAGGGGGGAAGCGCGAGAAATCGTGGACCAATGTCAATTGACCAATAGCGGCTTTGATCAGGCGTGGGCGATGCTTACGGCCCGGTACGAAAATCGGCGCAAGCTCATTAATTGTCAGCTGAAGTGCTTATTTACGATGCGTACCATAGGTAATGAAAGTGGATCGGAGCTGAAAAGGCTGCAGCGGGAAGTTAGCAACTGCATTATGGCGCTGCAGGAGTTGTCGGTAGATGTGGGCAGTTGGGATCCAACTTTTATATACTGGAGTTCCATTCGGTTGCCGGAGAGGACCCTTTCTCTTTGGGAGCAGTCCCTTGAAGATCATGCGGATATACCAACTTGGGTAGGGATGGTGGAGTTCCCCTCGAAACGGTTCCAAACTTTGGAGGCGGTCTCTGATGTCTGCCAAGCGGATCACGTGCGTGATCCTGCGGGGAGCCGCTCAACACCACTCCGTAATAGCCACGTGCAGGCTCATCAGGCAAGGGTCAATCCAGAAGGGTGTAAGACATGTACACTACCAGGCCATCGGGTCTCCCAGTGCTCTACGTTCATCAACGCTGATGTATCAGAGCGATGGGGATGGGTAAACTGCTACCACGTGTGCGGGAATTGTTTGAAGGGGGATCTTCGTGTGACAAATTGCACGAGTAAATATCGGTGTTTTACGTGCCAAGAGCGGCACCACACTCTACTACACCGTGAGCCGCCCCAAACAGGAGCATAAGAGCCCCACCACGCACGACGCTGCCTCGAGGCAGACGACTATCCAACGGATGCAACGCAGCCACCACGTCGGCTCAACCTGTTACACCATCCTTCGCCCATGCTGCACAGGTACGATCCTCTACAGTACAGGGACGATCCGGCCCATATCGAGCTCAGAGCGCGTGCTTTTAGGTACCGCCATTATTCACGTATGGTATCAGGGAGTCAATTACATGGCCCGGGCATTGATCGACCCTGGGTCGGAAGGGTCCTTTATCTCAGACCAGCTCCAAAGACGCTTGCGACTCCCTACGCGTACCGTGCATGCCCAAGTGTCCGGGGTAAGCAATGTGGTGGCCGCTAACGTCACAAAAGCGTGCGACCTAATGATAGGGTCACCTCTCGACAGTACTGTGCGGCTCCCGGTGTCAGCATTAGTACTGCCCACATTAACCAGCGAATTACCCCTACCTAGGGGTATCCACTCAACAATATCACCAATTGGCCGGCTTACAACTGGCTGATCCCAGCCTTTCAAACTCTTCACAGGTCGATATTTTGAAAGGGGTTGATTTATATCCGATGGTGTTGCTTGATGGGTTGAAGCGTGACGTTATTGGGTCGTTAATTGCGCAGGAAACTGTATTTGAGTGGATTCTCACAGGACCCATGCCTGAGAGCTCGACACAAACATTTTGTGCAAGGGTACAAATTGAGACCGGCCACCCGGTCGAAGAGCTCTTGCAGAGATTCTGGGAGGTAGAGGAGCCACCTAGGGAGAAACGGTTATCGCCCGGAGACCAAGCTTGCCTGAACTTGTACACCCGGACGACTTATAGAGAATCTTCTTATTTGACTCTTGATCATATGACCAAAGTCCCACCTCCACCTTCAGGCGCTCTTGCTCACTATTATTTGCCTCATCATGCGGTAATGAAACCCGAGAGTAGGTCTACCAAGTTGCGAGTGGTGTTCAATGCGTCTCAAGCAAGCACCAGCACCCTCAGCTTGAATGATGTCTTATATACGGGTCCCACCTTACAGGCTGACTTCACACAACTTATCGTGCGATGGCGATTGTTTCAGTTCGTCTTTAATGGGGATCTGCAAAAGATGTATCGGCAGATTAGAGTAGCTCCAAAGCACACCCCGTACCAACGAATTCTTTTTAGGGCCTCTCCTGCAGCGCCAGTGTCCGACTACGAGTTACAAACGGTTACCTTCGGAGTCAACTGTGCACCCTACTTAGAGATTAGGACATTAGAAAAGCTCGCGACGAACGTCGAGGAGGACCTACCCCTAGCAGCCCAGATATTGCGTGAACGACGCCTTGGTCGGTACACATGATGTGAACGTAGCGATACAGACTCGAGATGAATTGATCCGTGCATTCGACTCTGCCGGCTTTTCCATGCGGAAGTGGACAGCTAACACGGAAGCCATTCTCTCCTCTTTGCCTCCGGACCACTTGCTCCGAGAGGACTTCCTGTAGCTGGACGAAGCCAGTTTAACCAAGACATTAGGAATTCGGTGGAACGCAAAGACTGACCATTTCTACTTTCACCTTCAGCCCATTTGGTTCGACCCACGAGCCACGAAACGCAAGATGCTATCGATTATAGCCCAATTTTTTGATCCAGCCGGATGGCTGGCACCTGTCGTGATCGTGGCCAAGATCTTGATGTAGCAGATTTGGGGGGACAAAACTGACTGGGACGAATCGTTGACCCTCGCCTCATCCCGTCGTTGGGGGGATTTCTTAAGGGCATATGACGACATCTCACAGATTCGTATTCCGCGTTGGGTGGGGTCTGCACCGGATGTAGATATCCAGTTCCATGCGTTTTGCGAGGCTTCGTAAGCGGCATACGCCGCCGCGCTGTATGTGCGATGCCAGTGCGGCGAGACTGTCACGTCCCACTTGTTAGTGGCTAAATCGCGGGTAGCACCTCTTAAGACGTTGTCCTTACCCCGCTTAGAACTCTGTGGCGCGGTATTGTTATCCGAGTTGGTAGCAGCACTTCGGATAAGAGTGGGAATCGACCATAGTGTTGGCTTGGGTCCATAAATCCCCGCATACATGGAAAACCTTCGTAGCTAATCGGGTTACGACCATTTCAAACAAAGTAGGTGTAGAATGCTGGAGACATGTCCAGTCTGCAGACAATCCAGCTGACCTTGCCAGTCGGGGGGTAACTCCGGCAGCGCTCGTCCACAACCATTTGTGGTGGAACGGTCCGGGATGGCTTACCCATGACCCAAATTCTTGGCCTCAGCCTTCGAAAAGCACTAGCCCGGACGCCCTGGAGGAACAGCGCAACGTTGCCACGCATTCAATCCAGGTTAAACAGCATGACGACTTGATGCTGCGGTTCTCATCGCTGCCGCGAGCACTGCGGGTAGTTTGCTATATCAAGCGCTTCTCTAGATACGCTACCCCCCGCTAACCCCCACCCACGGGGTCGCCTATCACGAATGCAGAGATTGTTGCCGCTACGCTTCTCGTAACGACCATAACGCAGCAGATGTACTACCCCGAGAAGTATGGGTGCCTGCAGATCGAGCAACCCATCTCAAATTCGAGTTCTCTGCTCACCTTGAACCCCTTCCTTCACTCAGATGGGTCAATTCGAGTGACCGGACGCCTAGCGCATTCCACTCAGATCCCGTTCTCCGAACGGCACCCACAAATTTTGCCCTACCACGGACAGTTCACACGACTGCTAGTTGAGTTCATCCATCAAATCTGGTTGCTTGGGGGAAATCAGCTTATGCTTCGGCTCCTTCGAACTCAATACTGGATTGCACGCGCGAAGGTTTTAGTCAAGGGCACAATTTTACGGTGTAAAGCTTGCCTGGTAGAAAAGAAACGTAGACTGAGCCAAATCATGGCGCCTTTGCCCCCGGAACGCAATACCCCGTCTCGTCCTTTCAGCACCGCGGGGGTTGACTTTGCGGGTCCTTTTGAAATTAAAACGTTTCAAGGGCGGGGGTATAAAATGACAAAAGGCTACGTGTGCATTTTTGTGTGTTTGGCCACCAAGGCCGTCCATTTAGAAGCTACCACGGATTTAACTACCCAGGCCTTTTTAGCCGCCCTGTCTAGATTCATTGGGCGACGGGGGTGTCCGGCTAACATTTATTCCGACAACGGAAAGAATTTTGTGGGAGCAGAAAAGGTAGTACGCATGGAGTTCGCACGTGTGATTCGAGAAGCTAAGAATCAAGCAACCACGGAGCATTGGTTACACCAATTGAAATGGCATTTTATACCTAAAAACGCTCCCTATATGGGAGGACTGTGGGAAGCCGCAGTAAAGAGCTTCAAACACCATTTCAAACGAATGGGTGGGCAGATCCGGTATACGTATGAGGAGTTGGCGACGGTATTAGCCCGCGTCGAGACATGTCTGAACTCTAGACCGATTAGCGCAGTCAGTGACGATCCCGACGACCTCCAACCACTTACCCCAGGGCACTTTCTTGTAGGGGGACCACTTCTTTCACCAGTCGTCTCGGAAGAGACCACCCCTTTTCTTTCCATTCTTAATCGGTGGCGTAGGCTTCAAGTTCTCTCCCAACAGTTCTCAGTATGCTGGAAACATGAGTATCTTCTGAAGTGCCAGCGCAGGACAAAGTGGAACACCATCCAAGAAAATGCAGCGAAAGGAGATCTTGTGGTATTGCAGGATGACCACGTTCCACCCAATGAATATCGATTAGGAAGGATCACTGAGGTCCACCCGGACTCAGACGGTAGGGTGCGAGTAGCGAAAGTGCGGACAGCACGCGGAATCATTACAAGGCCCATCACCAAGATGGTTCTACTCCCTCGAGCGGGGTGCAGGCTGAGTAACCCCTGCATCAGGTCTTTTTGCCAGTTCTGTAGCTAGTCCCATTCTCCGTAGCCTCTAGTTTTAGTTCGTAGCCTTTCTTTTTTATATATATACATTTTAAATATCTCTCCTCGTTTCTTCTCTATGGAATCCTTAGTATTCTTTACTAAACTGTAGTCGTAGATCTCGCATGGCTCTGCCAGGGGATACAATTATAGTACTCTACGTAGTCCTGTAGCAGTTACTTCTCTTATTATTAGCTTTCTCGTAAGCCCATCAAACGTAGAATAATTTATGACTAATAATAATTTCGGTTTTCCACAGACTTTCCCATCTTGCCGTGATGACTGGCGGGGAAAACGGTACATCGGTCCCTGCCTCAGTTGTGCCCCAAGGGTTCAGCTGGTATTCCCAGCCCCCGTGATGCTGCAGAGGATGGCGCTATCACATACCCCAGGGGCAGCCACGCCAGCTAGTGCTACAGTTGCGGGTGTGCCGTTACGGACTCCAGAGGCAGCCACGCCAGCTAGTGCCAAAGTTGCGGGTGCGCCGTTACGGACCCCAGTGGCAGCTAAGCCAGCAAGCCGCACCGAGGCAATTGCGCCATCGCGTGCCCGCGCCCGATCTGCACCAGCGCGCGTATCAGTGGCGACTGCGCCAGCGCGCGCCTCCGTGACGACTGTGCCAGCGCGCGCCTCCGTGACAATTGCGCCAGCGCGCGCCTCCATGACGACTGCGCCAGCGCGCGCCTCCGTGACAACTGGGCCAGCGCGCGCCACAGTGGTGGTTGAGTGATCGCGCGCCCGCGCCCGAGCTACGCCACCTGCCGCAAACTCTCCAGCAGTAGGATCGAAGAAGTCCCACCCCCCCGTAACCAGGGGCCGGCGTCGTCGCGTGCCAGTGGGGGCTGCGCCATTCCGCGCCACAACATCTGCAGCAGCAACCTCGCACCAGGCTCGCCAACGCCCGTGTGAGATGTGCAAGCGCTGGGGTCATATCATCACCGTCTGCGGGGAGTTCCTGCAATTGTCAACGCGGCGCAGGAGAGCGACAGCCACGAGCCACAAGCTTTGTTTTGTTTGCCTGGGGGTAAAACATTTTACCCACAGCTGCAAACATCCGGGGTGCTCCCGGTGCCACCAACGACACCACCATCTCCTCCATTAAGGGGTGCATCAGGATGGGAGCCGGCGGGAATGGGTCGTCATCTCTCTTGCAATACTGCAAGGTGGCGGCATGTTCGCGCCGGAGCCCTCCTGACGATGGCTGCCGCCTGCTCACAGTCACCATGAGATTCTGAGCGGGACTCAGTGCGGAGAGAATTCCCCTCATTGGGTCCCGCCAGGTCGTACAGCAGGCCGCAGCCATCTTTTTGCTGTGGTGACAATGCCGGCACAGGCGAATCAGGAGAGCCGGTTACGAGCAAAGATCAGATTCAATTGAACCGTCGATTGTGCCTTTGCTAAAATTTGTACTGGAATATATATTATCTAAAAGAACACCACTATTCTGTGTAGACACACTTGTATATTGCGTTCAATTTCAGAATAATAACCAATCTAAGTCTTAATTGAATGTGCATTTTGTTTTATGTAATTATTCTTCGACATATCTCGGGTTATTCTTACAAAACAACGAAAGAAAAAATGGATTCTAGCTCCAACATCGCTCCACTGAGAAACATTTACATCCACGCACACTATTGATATATTATTATAACTAACGACCTATAAAAAATGTTTGGACAAAATTTTATATTAGTGGTTATATTGACACTACAAACACAAGAAACAGGTCGATATAATCAATTCAAGGTACCCTACCGAAAATTACCCTAGATATGCTCCCAGCGAGGATTTATGAAGAAAACATCCCCATTGTTGTACTCGCACGCACAAGAAAAGGTGAAGGATATTTCGAAGTCGGTCTTCAGACTTCTGTACTCGTTTGGGATATTTTTGGGCCTTATGGCGTTGGGTAGATATTTTCTTGGAGGTAGATGGAGTTTTCTTAATATCGGGGGTAATATCGGAGTAGTATTTTAACAAAATTCGTTGTATATTTGAGGAACGTAGGTTGTCTTTATTATTGTGTTGTTTATTGAGATGTGTTGGAGAAGAATTTAAAGCTGAATATAGACTTGTGTGTTCTTATAATATCAGAGTATGTTTGAGTATTTTTGTTTGTCTTTTTTTCTAGAGCAGATTTGGTCCTGATTACTAGAGCAGATTTGTTGGTGATTTTTTGTGTTGTTTTTGCATTTAATAAAAATATAGCATTTTTTACCCGAGCCGAATGTTGATTTGGAGTATTATATTATTTCTTAGCAATTTATGCACTTTGGGTTATTGTATCTTATCTTAAATGAAAACAATGTGTGCTGAGTTGAAACTAGAAATAGCCAAACTCGACGCTGAAAATTTGAAACTAATATTGTACAAAGATAATATGGAAAATGATGGTCAGAGAGATATTGAAAGCGTATGCTCTATTACTGACGAGGATGACTTGGCTCATGAGAAAAAAAACTAAATAAAATATGACAAACTGTCTCTCCTCCAGAAATGCCTGAAACAACAGCTAATAAAACTCTGAATCAAGCAGAACATTTAAAAAAACCTTAAACTGCCCTCTACCTATTACGATTACTGGCGAGTGGCTCAGCTACTATCCTTCAATAAAAAAGAAGCAAAAAAAGATGTTTACCTAAAATTGCTAAATAACAATGTGTATAAAATTGGCGTATTGGACACTGTAGATTACAGAAACGTAACTAATCTCTAATATAAATGTGTCATGGCATACATACGAGAACAAGCAATCTAGACATATTCGAGTTGTACTAAAAAAAGTACATCACTCATGTTGTTGCAGCCAGCAAATATTATATCTTAACTATCCAACTCTTTAATAATTCTCTAATATCTTCGTTTGCATGCACCTCGTATAAAACTCAACAATGGTGAACATGTTACGAATTATGGCATGGAATGTAAATGGGCTAAAAAACATCAAAACGAGCTACAAATTCTATTAGACCTACAAGAAATTGATATCTGCCTCATATCTGAGACAGATTTTACCCGACAATCGCACATAGACTTCAAATACTACAACGCGGTGGCAGTGCCATAAATATAAAGAAGAACACTGAACATTTCGAAAAACTCAGCTTAAGTCTTTCAAACTACCACTGTAACAGTAAAAACTAAAAATCATCAACTTACAATCACGGCTAATTATTGCCCCCCGAGATTCACTATCTCTTCACACTAATATAAAGATCTTATTAATATGCAGAAATATAAATTTATAATGGCTGGAGACTTCAAAGCGAAGAACACACACTAGGGGTCGCGCTTAACTACGAACAAAGGCGAGAGTTATACAAAGCAGCAAGAGAAACGGGATGTAAGTTTAGTTCGACAGTTAAACCAACTTCTTGGGCAAGAGATGTTAATGAGACAACTGACCTGACTGATTTTCTTATGACAAAAACTTTCAATGAATTACATTCAAATCAACGAGGGTTCCGAACTAAACTAGGATCATTCCCCGATATACAGGGTGTTTTTTTTAGACGTGTGGTTTTCACTGTGGGAATACTTTTTTCGGATTTGGTCTTTTTGACAGCTGTCACTTGATTTCTGCTCAGTTTGGTTTGCCATTTCATAATAAATAGACTTATTCCTGAACAACATTTGCAAAACGTGCAAATTTATTGCCAAAATAATGGTTCGGTTCGCGCTACGCATCACGCGCTGCTTCCAATATTCGGTCGACATAATCGCCCAGCAGTGTCGGTAATTCGTGCAACCATAGATCGGTTTCGGACCACGTTTACTCTAGTAGATAATGCGCATCCTCAGAGACGCGTACAGTGCGCACCGAAGACGCTATTGATGCAGTGGACCAGTGTATCGAAGAAGACACGAATGAGTCCATCCGCCATCACGCGCAACAATTGGAGCTGTGGCCATCCACTTTATGGAAGATTTTGCGGAAGGATCTTGGTTTGCGGGCTCACAAAATCCAACTCGTGCAAGAATTGAAGTCGAACTACCATCAAGCGCGACGCACGTTCGGTGAATGGGCCCAAAACGAGATGGCCACCGATCCCGATTTTCACAAGAAAATTTTGTTCAGCGATGAAGCTCACTTTTGGTTGAATGGGTGCGTTAATAAGCAAAATTGTCGCATTTGGAGTGACGATAATCCACAAGCCATTGTTGAGACGCCGTTACATCCTCAAAAAGTAACTGTTTGTTGTATTCTATGGGCAGCGGGAATCATTGGTCCATATTTCTTCAAAAATAAAGCCGGCCATACTGTTACAGGAACGCTATAGAGCCATGATTAATGACTTTTTCGTGCCTGAATTGGAGGATGTTGATGTGGACGACCTTTAGTTCCAACAAGACGGCGCTAAATGCCATACAGCCAACGAAACAATCAATTTATTGAAGGAAACTTTTGGTGAGCGCATTATCTCGCGTCGTGGGCCTGTGGCGTGGCCTCCAAGATCGTGCGATTTAACACCGCTAGACTATTTTTTGTGAGGTTATGTGAAGTCGCTTGTCTACGCAGATAAGCCCGAGACGATTGACGCCTTGGAAGAGAAGATTCGGCGCGTTATTACTGACATACGGCCCCAATTGCTGCAAAAAGTGGTCGAAAATTGGGCCTCTCGGCTGGAATTTATTCGAGGCAGCCGCAGCGGCCCCTTGCCCGAAATCATTTTAAAAACATAATGGCAAACCCTTATATTTATAACAAAGCTAAATTCTTGGCCATAACATTAAATATATGCATTTTATTTCTGCTTGAAAACCACACGTCTAAAAAAAACACCCTTTACCTCGCCATTAGCGAAGCAATTGTCAAAAAATAATAAATTCCAACTCTTTACAACAAAAGTACGGATTGAAAATCATTAAAATAAGCATTCCAAATTATAGAAGTTAGGGCCATTTGAAAATTTATCAGTGTTTCATTTTGTACTCAAAGGTAGCATAGCTATCACTGAGAGCTCAAATTAACAAGAGGCACGAGTATTTTATTGTCACAAAATTTCTTGTTTTTATGACGCTCCAGTAAAAAGTTACAAGTATTTGAATGTTGCAAACTTTGATAGGTGTAGGACGCACCGTATAGAAGTTAGGGCCATTTGAAGTTATATCAGTGTTTCATTTTGGACTCAAGGGTAGAATAGCTGAGTCCGATACCTTAAATTGACAAGAGTACTTTTGTGTCACAAAATTCTAACAATCAGTCTCCTCATTAGAGCGAGATAGCGAACCCATCACACAAATAACTATAACCAAATTGAAAAAAGAAACAAAAAAAATCTGAAAGATAAGTAAGCGCGGCTTTGAGGTAATTACAGCGGTAGTATTCAAACCACTACCCAACAAAAGTCTAACTAAATTAGAAAAATTATTTAATTCATATCTTCATACACGCCAATCTCCCTTCTGCCACAAACCTCAAAACTATTAGAAAAGCTTATTAAAGCATCATGCCGAGGTGTAGGACTCTAACGCAACTAAAACCACCTTTGCTTCGATCCCGTGGGTCCCCGTGGTTCATTCAGTTAAGGTATTCTTTCACAGGGCGGGCTGAGAGTTTTTCCTCACTCTCGTATCTTGGTCATTCTAACGGCTTACTTGTTGTATGATACCGACCAGTATATCCACTGCTGTATCCCAGGCCTCCTGTGATCCAAGCATGTACCGAAGAACACCAGCTGGGGTTACTTTCTCTCTTATATAACGCTCAAGCAGGCGTTTTGCACCCGTAAATCTACCGCATTCCATCAACACATGTTCTGCATTCTGATAGCAGCCAACACAGTACAGGCAGTATGGGTCCTCCACATGTTTTTACTTGTGCAGCTACTTTCGAAAACATCCGTGTCCCGATAGGAATTGCGCTAGGTGGTAGTTAACTGCACAGTGACTTCGGGCGATCCATACTTGTATGTTTGGGATCAGCTCATGGGTCCACCGTCCTTTGGTGGATATATCCCATCTTTCCTGCCATTCATTTTGTGAGCACTTTCTGATTAACTCAGTTTTAGCTGGATCCATTTTGTCTTGGTTATTCAAGTTTCGAATGGCCGCGGCCTCTTTTACGGCGAGATCTATTGGCATCCGTCCCCCGATGACGCTGACTGCATCAGTGGATATGGTCCTAAATGCACAGCACACTCTCATTGTTGTTAGCCTATACGCCGTTGTGACATCTCTCAGATACCCTTTGCAGCTTGTTGCTGGAGCCCATATGGGTGCTGCGTACATTAAGATGGAGGTATGAACGCTGGCTGGTAGCTTCCTTACATGCTGCCTTGGTCCTCCAGTGTTTCGCATTAACCTTGCCAAGGCTGCTCCTACTCTGATGGCTTTATCACTTGCAGATATCAGGTGTTCCTTAAAATTGAGCGGATGATCTAGTAGAACTCCCAAGTATTTTATATATGGGCGTGAAGTGTTCATATGTCCTCTTACCCTTATTTCTAGGCTCTCAACCTTTTTGCGACTACTCATTAATACTGCCTCCGCTTTGTGTTCGGCTAGTTGTAATCCAGCCGTCTGCAACCGCATCTTGGCTCTTCCGATGGTTTCATTACATTTGCCTTCCACGTCCACAAGTTTCTTGGCTACTACTACTATGGCTATGTCGTCCGCATACCCTATAATATCGACCCTTTTTGGTCGCTTAATTTCCAGAATACCATCGTACATGGCGTTCCAGAGAAGTGGCACTAGCACCGATCCTTGTGGAACTCCTCCTGTGATATTGTACTCTTTTGGACCTTCGTCTGTGTCGTATAACAATATTATATCCTTGAAATAGTTTTCTATTACTCTTAGTAGGTATCCAGGGATATGCAATGTGCGTAGAGCACTTAGGATCCGATACCAATTGGCAGAGTTAAAAGCATTTTTAACATCTAATGTAACTACCGCGAAATATTGTTTGTCGCCTTCCATCCACCTTTTCCAGCCATGGCTTTCCGCGCTATGTCGCATAGAGATGCAATTGCATCCACCGTGGATCGCTTCTTCCTGAATCCATATTGCCGTTTAGACAAACCCGGGGTTCCTTCAGCATTCAAGTCTGGTGCAGATTATTCTTTCCTGGACCTGTCCTACTGCGTCCATAATGTACAGGGGTCGGTACGATGCTGGTTCCTCTATAGGTTTCTCGCCTTTTGGTAGGAGTACTAGTCGCTGGCGCTTCCATCTTTTGGGAAATGTTCCTTCCCTCAGACACTCCGTGTAGAGATTGCTGAATATGTTTGGATTTCTTTTTATGGCAGTTTTAATTACCATATTTGGTATCCCATCCAGACCTGGAGCCCTGTTGGTTTTCATCTTATCTGCCGCTCCTAGAACTTCTTCTATTGTTACCGGCGGGATCGGATCTTTAGCGTGGCTTACTTCCCATTCAGGCCTTAGCTCGGCATTCTGTGGGAACAGACCTGTCACAATCTTAGCCATTGTTCTCGCACAGATAGGTGTGTTAGAATTGTTCTGCAGTTTCTTTAACACAATTCTGTACGCGCTGCCCTAGGGATTATTTTGTACTTCTTCTCTGAGGGTGGTGAAAGCCTCACTCTTACTTTTCCTTATTGCCTTGCACAATTTCTTCCTTTTTTCCTTGAATTCTGCTTCGGTCTGTTCGTAGTTTTCAGAACCCCTAGCCCTTTGGTAACGTCTGCGACATATGTGGCATTCTTTACGTAGGGAGGCAATGGTTTCATTCCACAAATACATTTCCGTTCTCCCATTTCCTCTTCCTTTTCTAGGCAAGGCGGCATCGCATGGATTAGCAAGGTGGTTCATAAGTCGCCTGGTCCTCAGTTCTGCGCTGCCTTGTGTTTATTCCATGTTATCAAGGATGTACTCCAACATTTCGCACTCCATCTGTTTTGTCTTCCAGCCTTTTTCTTGTGCCTTTCGATCCGTCTTAAGCATTTGAAATCTTTTTGGTGACAGTATTTCAAATATTAGAGCTGGGTGGTCACTATGCGTATATACAGATGAAACTTCCCACTTTATCTGTCTCGAGATCACTCTGAATTGCAAAGGTGACATCTATTATTGACCTCGATTTGCCGTTATTAAACGTGTGTGTTGTACCACGATTTAAGTTAACAATATCGAGGCTAGCAAAGGCTTCCAATAATGCGGTACCCTTGCGATTCGTTCTAATGCTGCCCCACTCAACTGCCCATGCATTGAAATCACCCGCAATTATTATGGGGCTCTTCCCTCGAGCATCTGTGACCAAGCGGTCCAACATTTCCTCCATTTTTTCGAGGCGTGCACTTGGTGGGGCGTAGCAGCTATAAAAAGTGGACCCCCTTTATTTTGGCATATACAAACCCTTCCTGTTGCCGGTTGGCTTTACGTTCGAAGGGAATGGTGCCACAGACCCAGATGGCTGCTCGTTTTTTTGTATCTTCTGCCCAATTGGAATCATACATAGGTGCTTTGTATTGCTCGCTAATTAATGCAATGCCCACTTTCTGTTCTATTACTGTCTGCTTCAGCAGATCCTGAGCAGCCTCGCAGTGGTTTAGGTTAATTTGGATACACCTAACCATCTCGTCTTGTCAATACTTTCATCGCTTATTTGTATGAGGCATATTTGAAGCTTCCAGTGGAGTGGTCGTTTCCACCTTTGCATCCTGGCTCACATATTGCGCATTTAGCTTTGGCCTCGCACTTTTTAGCTAAATGGCCTTTATTTCAACACATTAGGCGAACACTTCGGTCCTCTTTGCTCGGTCCTCTTTGCTCTTACAATGTCTAGCTATGTGACCGTATTCGAGGCATCGGAAGCATCTGGTTATTATGTACTCACGGAGCCCTTACCCAACCTACACGCATGCGACCGGCTTCCGCTAGTAAGTTAGCCAGTTTATATGGAAGGCTAGTCAGCGCTGTCTGCGTGCCATTCCGTGTGTGTCGCATAGACTTAATTGCGGTTTTTCCTATGCCTGCAATTTCGGGAAATTGTTTTCTTATGGCACTACATATCTCTTCCGGTGTGGTGACATCATACAGGTCCCGGCACTCGATTGTTGTTTCCTGGCAGAGAGCTCTAACATTTGTTGAGCTCTGGAGGATCCGCTCAGCTATTTCCTTAAATTTGCTGGCCTGCTCTCCTGACCCGCCTTTGAGCTCCATTAGCAGTTCTGCTTTGGCGGTATTCCTTATTTTGTTGACACTTTCGCCAAGTTCATCCAGTTCGGGCTTTGTCTTCAACGTTTTTAACATCGTTTTTAACTCGGCTGACCTATTCCTCCATTCCGTGGCTCAGTTGGGGGTTTGTTCCCGCTCTTACCCTCCGGGCGCCTCTTTCCGGCCACTTTCCACGCCTCGACATTTCGCTTTGGTACTGTTTCCTCGATGGGTCCAGTGGCTTTTTCCTGCTGATCGGTCGCTTTAGCTATAATACCGGTTTTGCCTCGGAATTAGCACTTTTTTTCTGCAAACTCTTCTTCTTCTTCGATGTTGCCGCTGTCTCTTCTTCCTCTCGTTGTCTTTTTGGGGTACCGCCTTCTAATCGCTTAAGCAGCGACGATATTTGGGAGCTTTTGGTGGTTCGGCCTACCATCTGTATCTTTCCTTCTCCTGCTCCCCGTATACCCGTTTGTACATCTCCTCGATTGTACTGACGAGATCTCTCATAGGCTGGTGGATTGAACGCCTGCCCTCTAACATCTCCGTTAGCTCCCCGATTTTGATGCCAAGTTTAGCAAACGTGGTATCTTGACCTTCCATTGTAAGTGCCTTGGTAGCGACTGTCTGTTGCTCCACTGGCACTGGTGTTGCTGTTTAAGTAACTGCGGCCACAGTTGCGTTGACCTGGTCCAAATTTGGAGTCAGGCCCATTTTAACTCCGCTCGTTAGCACTATAGGAGGTGTTCGAACTACCTTCGAGACTCTATTAAAAGGATCTCCTGAAGATGTCGTCGCTTCATCAGTCTCTGAAGTCTCCCTAAATGTATATGGGGAGAATCCATGACTGCTTAGAGTATTTATTTATTTTTATTTATATAATTACTACTATTATTACTATTATTATTACTATTATACAATATATATTTTCCTAGTATGACTATTACTACTATTATTATTACACAGTCTCCGACTAATACTCCTGGTGAGCAGACACAAGTGTATACTCCGGTTTCTTTCTGAGTTTTTTTTTCTCAAGTTTTTGCATACCGTTCGCGGTTTCACTTCACATTATCTTTACTACGGTTCGTACTTGTATTTTTACACAATAAATACTTTCCATCAAGTGAATAGTGTACAACTCCATAAAGAAGATCATGGCCCCCGGGCATCCCTCCGTCGAAGGCAACCGTTTCGCTTTACTTGCGGACGGCCCTGAGACAAAAAAAAAAGAAACGGCACAACCTTAGTTCCTCCATCACCTTCCCCGATCTCCCAAAAACCATCCAGGCTAATCCCAAATTCATTGTTGTAGCTTCTGCTGATGAAAAAACTCCGTTGTCAAACTTCTCCTGTTTCTCAGTGCAAAAATCTCTTCAGCTCATTAGCAAAGACATCACCTCCATCTCAGAGCTTCGTGACGGCACATTGCTGCTTCTAGTCAAAAACCAAACGATAGCCGAGAAATTTTTATCAGCTAAAACACTACATGGACTATGCCCAATTAAATGCACATTGCACAACTCCCTAAATTATGCAAAGGGTACAGTATATGCGCCCTATTTAAATACTGTGTCAGACGAAGAAATCGTTCGTGAACTAAGTTCCCAAGGAGTCGCTTCCATCCACAAATTCCGAAAAATCACGGAAGGTAAAACACACCCAAGCGGAGTTATACTCTTAACGTTTGATTTATATCATCTTCCTGACAAAATTGATATTTCCTGGCATACAGTAAAGATAAGGGAGTACATTCCCAATCCGATGCGTTGCAAATTGTGTCAGAAGCTGGGACATACAGCTAAACGCTGCAAAGGAACCCCTGCTTGTGCGAACTGTGCCCTCCCACCACATACTCCCATTAATTGCTCCCGCACTTTCTGTGCTAACTTTGCAGAAGATCACCCTTCTTCTTCCATAAACTGTAAAAGGTTCATCCAAGAAAAAGAAATTCTGCACATAAAAACAAAAAACAAATGCACAATATGGGAAGCCAGGCAAATTCATAGAAACCAAACACCTTTAAATCCCTCTGTACATAGCTATGCTTCCGTACTTTCCTATTCTAACATAAAACACACTACTCCAAAAAATCAAACAGAAACAAAACTAAACGAAAACAATGAAACCGCAAACCATACAACAAATAAAGTAAAAATTACTCCCACAACAGAACTAACCGCTACTAGTAAAAAAACAACTACTTCAACCAGCTTCTCTCTCGAATCCAACAACAGCAATAAACAAACCAGTTTTAGTAGTTTCTTAACACACAAAGAAACAAAAAATGACAACGCTTCAAACACCTCTACTTCCAACACTTCCTCTCCTATTAAAAAACCATCTCTTAACCATTTTACCAATTCTTCTCTTGAATCCAAAAACAATAATACACTACCCATTTTTAATTCTCTTAGAAATATAGATAATTATTCATCCAAAACAACACACAAAACTCTTTTTTCGTCTGACGAAGAAGAATAATAAAATAAACAACGCATTTTTTACTTTTTTATTTCTCCATTTGGTACTCAATAAATGAACCTTAAACTCTTACAGTGGAACATAAAAGGATTCGTAAACAACTACCACGAATTACAATTGTTAATAAAAGACTTTAACCCGGACATAATTGCGCTACAAGAAACACACATCCCGTTTTCAACAAATAATACAATAGTACCAAAACAATATGTAGGGTACTTTCATAACTTGACAACCAACACTAATTCTAAACAAGGCGTAGGTTTCCTCATAAAAAAACACATCCCTCACAAACTCGTTTCAGTTAATTCTCTTCTAGCAACACACATAATCGAAATCAATATTGGCATAATTTTCAATATAATCAATATGTATATCCCCCCATGTCAAAACTTCACTTCGCAAAATTTACATTCTATTACACGCTCCATAAATACACATTATAGTAGGTGACTTTAATTCATGGAGTCCGCTATGGGGATCAAGAATTTCCAACCAACGAGGAAGAATCTTGGAGGATCTTATTTTATGTGAAAGTTTAATAGTCTTAAATGATGAGTCGCCTACGCATTTTTCTACTCATAAAACCTTTTCACACATAGATCTCAGCATATGCTCCTCACAAATTGCTCCTAAATGTTCTTGGAATATTTCTGAATATTTGCACGGAAGCGATCATTTCCCGATCTTCATAGAAATAAATTCTAAATTCAATATAGAAAAAAGTAAAATAAAACCAAAATTTAAAATAGACCTAGCCGACTGGACTCTTTTTAACTCAATTTGTGAGAAACAGTTTCCAACCTGCGTTCAATCCAGTAATGTGAATAAAGATGCTGCAAAAATACAAAAAATTATCCGTAGTGCCGCAAATGTAGCTATACCCCAGTCTAAAGGAAATGTAGTTAAAGCTACTTTTCCTTGGTGGAGTACCCACTTATCCAACCTGCGAGAGGAAAAACAAAATTCATGGTACAGATATAAGAGAAATATAAGTGTACCTAATCTGATCTTATACAGGAAAGCCAATGCTGTTTTCAGAAAAGCAATCAAAAACTCCAAAGCAGATTGTCTCGAAAAACTCACGGAAAATATAAATCCGCAAACCAGCCCCAAAAAAATCTGGTCCAACATTAGGGGCCTTGTAGGAGGCAAGCACCTTGAAAAAAATAAAATAATAAAAAATGGTGCGAACCTGTTATCCAAATCCACAGACATAGCTAATTTCTTTGCCACATCATGGTCTAACCTCTCGCAGAACCATAACTTTCACCCACACTTTAGAATTGAAAAAAACACAGCACTTCAAACCCAATATAAACCCAAAAAATTATCTACCTCAGCCAAACAAATAGAATCAAATATAACCATAGTAGAATTCGAGTCCGCCCTATCCAATGCTAAGAGCAAAACTCCTGGTTTTGACCGTATATCGTACCAAATGTTGAAACACTTACCCAAACATGCAAAAACTACAATCATAAATTTATACAATAACATCCTTGAACAAGGCATTTACCCCCAAAATTGCCGAACAGCTGAGGTTGTTCCCATCCCAAAACCCAATAAAAACAAGTATGAGTTTAATGGTTTCAGACCTATATCCCTATTACCTTGCACCGGAAAAATACTCGAGAGAATAATAGCTAAAAGAATAATGTGGTTTATATCAAAAAACAATTTAACGAGTCATAACCAAGTAGCTTTCAAGCGAAAACAAAGCACAATTGATGCACTGCTTCACTTTGAACATTACGTTACAACTTCACTTTCCACCAAAAACCATGTTACCGTTTTAGCTACTGATTTTCATAGAGCCTTTGACCGCATAGGAATACATGTTGTCCTTCAACAACTGGCGACCTGGGGTATAGGAAAGAAAGTTTTTAATATAGTCAGAGCTTTCTTATCAAACCGAAAAATAAGAGTTTGAGTTAATACAGAACTATCAAATACATACCCCCTCGTCAATGGCATACCGCAGGGTTCCCCCCTATCGGTTGTTCTATTTATTATTGCATTCGACCAATTCAGTAAATTACTCGATGGACACAAAAATATTCAACACACAATTTATGCAGACGACGCCATTATATTTTCTAAAACAAAAGATCTCGATACTATCAAATCTACTTTCACAAAAATAATTAATGAAATTACAAATTGGGGCAACTTCTCTGGCGCCAAACTATCTGTTAGTAAATGTAAAATACTACATATATGTAAGAAAACCAAATGTAATTGTTTTAGCCTTAAATATGATCATGTAAATATTGAACTTGTAAAACATCTGAGAATTCTTGGTGTTATTTTTGATAATAAGTTTAACTTTAAGGAGCATTGTTTACAGTTAAGAAAAAGTCTAGCTACCCGCCTCAACATTATTAAATAGCTAACATCCAAACACTGTTTAATACACATTTCAACATTAATTAACATCACCAGAGCTCTCATACTTTCAAAAATAGATTACGCATTGCCAATTTATGGATGGTGTTCTCAAAAAAACCTAAAATCTTTGGAAGCCCCTTACAACACAGCTGTTCGCAGGAGCATCAGCGCCTTTCCAACGTCACCTTTAAAAAATATATTCGCTGAAGCTGGGCTACCATCTATTCAACAGCAATTATCGTTGTCAACATCAAAACTCATCCCTAAACTCTTCATTACTAACAACAGAGTACTGCACAAAGACATAATGGAGGTTATCAAGCACAAACGGCAATATAAAATTAAATCCATAATTCGTAGATGTGTCCAACTCTCCAAAAACCTTGACTGGGATATAAAAGTCTGTCAAACTAAGCGACAAAGTGAACCACCTTGGAATATAAAAGATAGCTCCTTCGCATTGAATTTACTGCAATATCCAAAAACAGTTACCGATCCCAAAGTTTATAGACAACTTTTTACAGAAACGGCAAGTGAATATATAAAAAAAAATGGAGCCTACTCTATACAGACGGATCAAAAGGAACTCTTGGCACATCATTTGCTGTAGTCCACCACAACGGAAATTTAATTACGTCAGGATGTCTTCCTCCTTTTAGCTCTGTATTTACTGCCGAAGCCTTTGCTGTTAAATGTGCCATCGACTTTGCTCACAAAAATAAAGGAAACTTCCTCATATGTACAGACAGCAAATCGACTATTGAAGCCATTCGAAACTTCAATAATGATAGCAGCAGGACCATAAACAATATCCGTAACTCGTGTATTAAATATTCCAAGAAAATAAAAATTATGTGGGTCCCAGGACATTCGGGGATACCAGGTAACGAACTTGCAGATATAGCTGCTGCAGAGTCAATTACGGCTCCAAACTACGTCTTCCAAGTCACAGAAACTAAAGACTTACTGCGACATATAATATCTCTCCATGTTGCCACGAACTGTTGCACTTGGAAAAAATATAAACACTTTTACACCACCTTCAACACAGATGGAATGAAACCATATTATCCTGTAACTTGCTCTCGCCAACAAACAAAAAACTTTGTACGACTCCGCATCGGACACACCAAATGCTCAATCGAGCATTTGCTACGTGGGGAACCGTTACCTATCTGTCAATTCTGTGGGGAATCAATATACTCGCTACACCTGCTAAATAACTGCCCCAACTTCCAAAAAACCCGTAAAAATATATTCCATAACCAGATTCCAAGTGATTCTCTAAAAGATATATCAAAGAATAACATAACAAAGATTAATAAATTCTTAAAAGAATGCCACATCCAAAATTATATTTAAATACCTAAATAAGTAAATATATAAAATAATATATTAAAATCGAGTTGAAGGCCCTGGTAGCTATGACTCTTCTTCTTAAATTAGTTATAATAATTTATTATTGTGATTAATCCTTTTAAATAAATAAATATTATTATTATTGAAACTTAATTATAATTCTGGAAAAAAATTAATTTTAAATTATGGTTATGGGATTTATTTTGAAATCTGGGGGAAAAATAAAAAAGTATGAAACTATAAAAGCACTACTTATCTTAAGTTCAATCGCGTTGGCAAACATTTTTTTTTTTTTCAAACAAAAATTGTAGAGTCTCTTTCTCTCTCTGAGCTGCGCGCACTGCACACCTACACTCCAAGTGCGCAATTTCCAGCGCTCTCTCAATATTCGGATAATCCGATAGAGTGGCGGGAAATTGCAAAAACTGCCTAGCGACGCGAAGGTAATTTTAATAAGTTTAAATAAATAAACTTATATTTGCCTAGGCACAAAACTCGCCGTATTCGCAGTGTTCCACCTGCCTAAGCTTCGCCGTTCAGGGGTCTGGTACTTTCGGAACAAGCCAATGCTCAGCTGGGCACTATGCAGGCATAGATCGCTGCCGTTTTCGCTCTGCCGTGCGGATAAACCGACGCAGAACCAAAACTGCCGGAAATCACTGGCAGAAACAGACAATTTAAATGCCTTATGTCTTTCCCGATCGCGTCCACAATTTTCACTTCACACTTTCACCGGACCGGGGTATGCTCTTTAGCTACCTTTTCCACGATTTCCGCACTGATTTAACGTCTATACTTAGTAGATTTTTAAACAATTTCGGAAAGAAAAATTTAAGCCTCCACTTCGATTCGACCTCTCTCTTTTAGGTGATATCGTCACTCGTGTGCATGTGTGTGTGTGTGTAAATTCCTGCACAACAGCAGGTACGAGAATTTCAATTTTTTGAAACAATTCTCAGCCCGGCCGTTGCGTAATTCGGTTCGCAGTCTGCAGCTCAAAGCGCTGCCGGCGCCGGTTACCATAAGCCGTGTACAGCTGCATGAGCGTAGGTTTTTCACTGCCGCAATTGTTACCCTTTGCTCGTGCATTGCTATTGCCGCTATTCCGTTTTGCATTCGGTGCCCTAGTTTCGCGATTTGTTTTGTTCGTTGGTGCGATTTAAGGCGGGTGTCACACTCACGACTCTTGTGGGTCAGCTGTTCGGGTTGTCCGTATTGAGTGCGCATATCGCCGGGTCAAAGCAGTAAATTATTGCAAATAAGTACTAGGAGCATATTGTTTTTGCTTCTACGTGTGCGTGGGAGTCTGCAGCTCACTGCGCTGCCAACTGTCGTTACAGTAGTCGGTATAACGTTATACGATTGTCGATAGTTGTTAAGGCAGCTTCTCAGCCAAATTTCGTGCTTCTTTTTTGTCTTTTATATTACTCTGTATCGGTGAAGCCACGAGTGACGCAAGGTCCGGGTCACATACAGCAGCTCATAGCGCTGCATTGGGTATTTCAAATTGGGATTCTACTTTAATTTTTCAAGTGTAGTTGCTTAGTGCCGTCGCCACTGCCTTGGCTTCGCGTAGTGCATTCCTACTGGGAACTTTCTTTAACGTTGTGTGGACTTTTTCAGTGATAATAAGGCGGGTGTTATATCAGTCACGTCAGGGGGTCAACTGTGTACACATATAGCTGGGTAACTGGGTGTATCGACGTGAACTTGTAGTGTTTTCCCGTGTTCTGCTTGCGTTTTGCCATCATTGAGCTGCGTTCTCAGGTCAAACGGTCTGCGACTATGCTTACTCCGGTGATAGACGCGGCTGATGGCCTGACCGCGTTTGTTACTGAGCTCGAGCGAAACTCGTCCGCCTCCCAAAACCTTGAATATCTTCGCCGTGATCTGGCTGAATTGGCAGACTTATGGCAGGCGTTGAAGGAGGCGAAGGCTGCAGTGGTCATTGAAGCGAATTTAGATGAAAAACGCACAGCCACTAAAGAGTCTATACTGCAACGATTCGAGCAAGTTTTGCCATGTATAAACAGGGTCATGCTCGGATCAGTGGCCTGATGCAATCCCTGACCGTTTCTCCAGCGGTGCCTTCCGAGGCGTCTGCTGAGCTGTCTTCTCAATCACATAGTATCCCGGTGCCTCCCTGTGATATTGAGATTTTCGGGGGGGAGTACTCCAAGTGGATCACCTTCCGTGATATATTCACGGCGCTTTTCCTTCGGAACGGTCGTCTATCTAACTTCGAGCGGCTGTACCACCTAAGGCCAAAGACTAGGGGGGAAGCGCGAGAAATCGTGGACCAATGTCAATTGACCAATAGCGGCTTTGATCAGGCGTGGGCGATGCTTACGGCCCGGTACGAAAATCGGCGCAAGCTCATTAATTGTCAGCTGAAGTGCTTATTTACGATGCGTACCATAGGTAATGAAAGTGGATCGGAGCTGAAAAGGCTGCAGCGGGAAGTTAGCAACTGCATTATGGCGCTGCAGGAGTTGTCGGTAGATGTGGGCAGTTGGGATCCAACTTTTATATACTGGAGTTCCATTCGGTTGCCGGAGAGGACCCTTTCTCTTTGGGAGCAGTCCCTTGAAGATCATGCGGATATACCAACTTGGGTAGGGATGGTGGAGTTCCCCTCGAAACGGTTCCAAACTTTGGAGGCGGTCTCTGATGTCTGCCAAGCGGATCACGTGCGTGATCCTGCGGGGAGCCGCTCAACACCACTCCGTAATAGCCACGTGCAGGCTCATCAGGCAAGGGTCAATCCAGAAGGGTGTAAGACATGTACACTACCAGGCCATCGGGTCTCCCAGTGCTCTACGTTCATCAACGCTGATGTATCAGAGCGATGGGGATGGGTAAACTGCTACCACGTGTGCGGGAATTGTTTGAAGGGGGATCTTCGTGTGACAAATTGCACGAGTAAATATCGGTGTTTTACGTGCCAAGAGCGGCACCACACTCTACTACACCGTGAGCCGCCCCAAACAGGAGCATAAGAGCCCCACCACGCACGACGCTGCCTCGAGGCAGACGACTATCCAACGGATGCAACGCAGCCACCACGTCGGCTCAACCTGTTACACCATCCTTCGCCCATGCTGCACAGGTACGATCCTCTACAGTACAGGGACGATCCGGCCCATATCGAGCTCAGAGCGCGTGCTTTTAGGTACCGCCATTATTCACGTATGGTATCAGGGAGTCAATTACATGGCCCGGGCATTGATCGACCCTGGGTCGGAAGGGTCCTTTATCTCAGACCAGCTCCAAAGACGCTTGCGACTCCCTACGCGTACCGTGCATGCCCAAGTGTCCGGGGTAAGCAATGTGGTGGCCGCTAACGTCACAAAAGCGTGCGACCTAATGATAGGGTCACCTCTCGACAGTACTGTGCGGCTCCCGGTGTCAGCATTAGTACTGCCCACATTAACCAGCGAATTACCCCTACCTAGGGGTATCCACTCAACAATATCACCAATTGGCCGGCTTACAACTGGCTGATCCCAGCCTTTCAAACTCTTCACAGGTCGATATTTTGAAAGGGGTTGATTTATATCCGATGGTGTTGCTTGATGGGTTGAAGCGTGACGTTATTGGGTCGTTAATTGCGCAGGAAACTGTATTTGAGTGGATTCTCACAGGACCCATGCCTGAGAGCTCGACACAAACATTTTGTGCAAGGGTACAAATTGAGACCGGCCACCCGGTCGAAGAGCTCTTGCAGAGATTCTGGGAGGTAGAGGAGCCACCTAGGGAGAAACGGTTATCGCCCGGAGACCAAGCTTGCCTGAACTTGTACACCCGGACGACTTATAGAGAATCTTCTTATTTGACTCTTGATCATATGACCAAAGTCCCACCTCCACCTTCAGGCGCTCTTGCTCACTATTATTTGCCTCATCATGCGGTAATGAAACCCGAGAGTAGGTCTACCAAGTTGCGAGTGGTGTTCAATGCGTCTCAAGCAAGCACCAGCACCCTCAGCTTGAATGATGTCTTATATACGGGTCCCACCTTACAGGCTGACTTCACACAACTTATCGTGCGATGGCGATTGTTTCAGTTCGTCTTTAATGGGGATCTGCAAAAGATGTATCGGCAGATTAGAGTAGCTCCAAAGCACACCCCGTACCAACGAATTCTTTTTAGGGCCTCTCCTGCAGCGCCAGTGTCCGACTACGAGTTACAAACGGTTACCTTCGGAGTCAACTGTGCACCCTACTTAGAGATTAGGACATTAGAAAAGCTCGCGACGAACGTCGAGGAGGACCTACCCCTAGCAGCCCAGATATTGCGTGAACGACGCCTTGGTCGGTACACATGATGTGAACGTAGCGATACAGACTCGAGATGAATTGATCCGTGCATTCGACTCTGCCGGCTTTTCCATGCGGAAGTGGACAGCTAACACGGAAGCCATTCTCTCCTCTTTGCCTCCGGACCACTTGCTCCGAGAGGACTTCCTGTAGCTGGACGAAGCCAGTTTAACCAAGACATTAGGAATTCGGTGGAACGCAAAGACTGACCATTTCTACTTTCACCTTCAGCCCATTTGGTTCGACCCACGAGCCACGAAACGCAAGATGCTATCGATTATAGCCCAATTTTTTGATCCAGCCGGATGGCTGGCACCTGTCGTGATCGTGGCCAAGATCTTGATGTAGCAGATTTGGGGGGACAAAACTGACTGGGACGAATCGTTGACCCTCGCCTCATCCCGTCGTTGGGGGGATTTCTTAAGGGCATATGACGACATCTCACAGATTCGTATTCCGCGTTGGGTGGGGTCTGCACCGGATGTAGATATCCAGTTCCATGCGTTTTGCGAGGCTTCGTAAGCGGCATACGCCGCCGCGCTGTATGTGCGATGCCAGTGCGGCGAGACTGTCACGTCCCACTTGTTAGTGGCTAAATCGCGGGTAGCACCTCTTAAGACGTTGTCCTTACCCCGCTTAGAACTCTGTGGCGCGGTATTGTTATCCGAGTTGGTAGCAGCACTTCGGATAAGAGTGGGAATCGACCATAGTGTTGGCTTGGGTCCATAAATCCCCGCATACATGGAAAACCTTCGTAGCTAATCGGGTTACGACCATTTCAAACAAAGTAGGTGTAGAATGCTGGAGACATGTCCAGTCTGCAGACAATCCAGCTGACCTTGCCAGTCGGGGGGTAACTCCGGCAGCGCTCGTCCACAACCATTTGTGGTGGAACGGTCCGGGATGGCTTACCCATGACCCAAATTCTTGGCCTCAGCCTTCGAAAAGCACTAGCCCGGACGCCCTGGAGGAACAGCGCAACGTTGCCACGCATTCAATCCAGGTTAAACAGCATGACGACTTGATGCTGCGGTTCTCATCGCTGCCGCGAGCACTGCGGGTAGTTTGCTATATCAAGCGCTTCTCTAGATACGCTACCCCCCGCTAACCCCCACCCACGGGGTCGCCTATCACGAATGCAGAGATTGTTGCCGCTACGCTTCTCGTAACGACCATAACGCAGCAGATGTACTACCCCGAGAAGTATGGGTGCCTGCAGATCGAGCAACCCATCTCAAATTCGAGTTCTCTGCTCACCTTGAACCCCTTCCTTCACTCAGATGGGTCAATTCGAGTGACCGGACGCCTAGCGCATTCCACTCAGATCCCGTTCTCCGAACCGCACCCACAAATTTTGCCCTACCACGGACAGTTCACACGACTGCTAGTTGAGTTCATCCATCAAATCTGGTTGCTTGGGGGAAATCAGCTTATGCTTCGGCTCCTTCGAACTCAATACTGGATTGCACGCGCGAAGGTTTTAGTCAAGGGCACAATTTTACGGTGTAAAGCTTGCCTGGTAGAAAAGAAACGTAGACTGAGCCAAATCATGTCGCCTTTGCCCCCGGAACGCAATACCCCGTCTCGTCCTTTCAGCACCGCGGGGGTTGACTTTGCGGGTCCTTTTGAAATTAAAACGTTTCAAGGGCGGGGGTATAAAATGACAAAAGGCTACGTGTGCATTTTTGTGTGTTTGGCCACCAAGGCCGTCCATTTAGAAGCTACCACGGATTTAACTACCCAGGCCTTTTTAGCCGCCCTGTCTAGATTCATTGGGCGACGGGGGTGTCCGGCTAACATTTATTCCGACAACGGAAAGAATTTTGTGGGAGCAGAAAAGGTAGTACGCATGGAGTTCGCACGTGTGATTCGAGAAGCTAAGAATCAAGCAACCACGGAGCATTGGTTACACCAATTGAAATGGCATTTTATACCTAAAAACGCTCCCTATATGGGAGGACTGTGGGAAGCCGCAGTAAAGAGCTTCAAACACCATTTCAAACGAATGGGTGGGCAGATCCGGTATACGTATGAGGAGTTGGCGACGGTATTAGCCCGCGTCGAGACATGTCTGAACTCTAGACCGATTAGCGCAGTCAGTGACGATCCCGACGACCTCCAACCACTTACCCCAGGGCACTTTCTTGTAGGGGGACCACTTCTTTCACCAGCCGTCTCGGAAGAGACCACCCCTTTTCTTTCCATTCTTAATCGGTGGCGTAGGCTTCAAGTTCTCTCCCAACAGTTCTCAGTATGCTGGAAACATGAGTATCTTCTGAAGTGCCAGCGCAGGACAAAGTGGAACACCATCCAAGAAAATGCAGCGAAAGGAGATCTTGTGGTATTGCAGGATGACCACGTTCCACCCAATGAATATCGATTAGGAAGGATCACTGAGGTCCACCCGGACTCAGACGGTAGGGTGCGAGTAGCGAAAGTGCGGACAGCACGCGGAATCATTACAAGGCCCATCACCAAGATGGTTCTACTCCCTCGAGCGGGGTGCAGGCTGAGTAACCCCTGCATCAGGTCTTTTTGCCAGTTCTGTAGCTAGTCCCATTCTCCGTAGCCTCTAGTTTTAGTTCGTAGCCTTTCTTTTTTATATATATACATTTTAAATATCTCTCCTCGTTTCTTCTCTATGGAATCCTTAGTATTCTTTACTAAACTGTAGTCGTAGATCTCGCATGGCTCTGCCAGGGGATACAATTATAGTACTCTACGTAGTCCTGTAGCAGTTACTTCTCTTATTATTAGCTTTCTCGTAAGCCCATCAAACGTAGAATAATTTATGACTAATAATAATTTCGGTTTTCCACAGACTTTCCCATCTTGCCGTGTTGACTGGCGGGGAAAACGGTACATCGGTCCCTGCCTCAGTTGTGCCCCAAGGGTTCAGCTGGTATTCCCAGCCCCCGTGATGCTGCAGAGGATGGCGCTATCACATACCCCAGGGGCAGCCACGCCAGCTAGTGCTACAGTTGCGGGTGTGCCGTTACGGACTCCAGAGGCAGCCACGCCAGCTAGTGCCAAAGTTGCGGGTGCGCCGTTACGGACCCCAGTGGCAGCTAAGCCAGCAAGCCGCACCGAGGCAATTGCGCCATCGCGTGCCCGCGCCCGATCTGCACCAGCGCGCGTATCAGTGGCGACTGCGCCAGCGCGCGCCTCCGTGACGACTGTGCCAGCGCGCGCCTCCGTGACAATTGCGCCAGCGCGCGCCTCCATGACGACTGCGCCAGCGCGCGCCTCCGTGACAACTGGGCCAGCGCGCGCCACAGTGGTGGTTGAGTGATCGCGTGCCCGCGCCCGAGCTACGCCACCTGCCGCAAACTCTCCAGCAGTAGGATCGAAGAAGTCCCACCCCCCCGTAACCAGGGGCCGGCGTCGTCGCGTGCCAGTGGGGGCTGCGCCATTCCGCGCCACAACATCTGCAGCAGCAACCTCGCACCAGGCTCGCCAACGCCCGTGTGAGATGTGCAAGCGCTGGGGTCATATCATCACCGTCTGCGGGGAGTTCCTGCAATTGTCAACGCGGCGCAGGAGAGCGACAGCCACGAGCCACAAGCTTTGTTTTGTTTGCCTGGGGGTAAAACATTTTACCCACAGCTGCAAACATCCGGGGTGCTCCCGGTGCCACCAACGACACCACCATCTCCTCCATTAAGGGGTGCATCAGGATGGGAGCCGGCGGGAATGGGTCGTCATCTCTCTTGCAATACTGCAAGGTGGCGGCATGTTCGCGCCGGAGCCCTCCTGACGATGGCTGCCGCCTGCTCACAGTCACCATGAGATTCTGAGCGGGACTCAGTGCGGAGAGAATTCCCCTCATTGGGTCCCGCCAGGTCGTACAGCAGGCCGCAGCCATCTTTTTGCTGTGGTGACAATGCCGGCACAGGCGAATCAGGAGAGCCGGTTACGAGCAAAGATCAGATTCAATTGAACCGTCGATTGTGCCTTTGCTAAAATTTGTACTGGAATATATATTATCTAAAAGAACACCACTATTCTGTGTAGACACACTTGTATATTGCGTTCAATTTCAGAATAATAACCAATCTAAGTCTTAATTGAATGTGCATTTTGTTTTATGTAATTATTCTTCGACATATCTCGGGTTATTCTTACAAAACAACGAAAGAAAAAATGGATTCTAGCTCCAACATCGCTCCACTGAGAAACATTTACATCCACGCACACTATTGATATATTATTATAACTAACGACCTATAAAAAATGTTTGGACAAAATTTTATATTAGTGGTTATATTGACACTACAAACACAAGAAACAGGTCGATATAATCAATTCAAGGTACCCTACCGAAAATTACCCTAGATATGCTCCCAGCGAGGATTTATGAAGAAAACATCCCCATTGTTGTACTCGCACGCACAAGAAAAGGTGAAGGATATTTCGAAGTCGGTCTTCAGACTTCTGTACTCGTTTGGGATATTTTTGGGCCTTATGGCGTTGGGTAGATATTTTCTTGGAGGTAGATGGAGTTTTCTTAATATCGGGGGTAATATCGGAGTAGTATTTTAACAAAATTCGTTGTATATTTGAGGAACGTAGGTTGTCTTTATTATTGTGTTGTTTATTGAGATGTGTTGGAGAAGAATTTAAAGCTGAATATAGACTTGTGTGTTCTTATAATATCAGAGTATGTTTGAGTATTTTTGTTTGTCTTTTTTTCTAGAGCAGATTTGGTCCTGATTACTAGAGCAGATTTGTTGGTGATTTTTTGTGTTGTTTTTGCATTTAATAAAAATATAGCATTTTTTACCCGAGCCGAATGTTGATTTGGAGTATTATATTATTTCTTAGCAATTTATGCACTTTGGGTTATTGTATCTTATCTTAAATGAAAACAATGTGTGCTGAGTTGAAACTAGAAATAGCCAAACTCGACGCTGAAAATTTGAAACTAATATTGTACAAAGATAATATGGAAAATGATGGTCAGAGAGATATTGAAAGCGTATGCTCTATTACTGACGAGGATGACTTGGCTCATGAGAAAAAAAACTAAATAAAATATGACAAACTGTCTCTCCTCCAGAAATGCCTGAAACAACAGCTAATAAAACTCTGAATCAAGCAGAACATTTAAAAAAACCTTAAACTGCCCTCTACCTATTACGATTACTGGCGAGTGGCTCAGCTACTATCCTTCAATAAAAAAGAAGCAAAAAAAGATGTTTACCTAAAATTGCTAAATAACAATGTGTATAAAATTGGCGTATTGGACACTGTAGATTACAGAAACGTAACTAATCTCTAATATAAATGTGTCATGGCATACATACGAGAACAAGCAATCTAGACATATTCGAGTTGTACTAAAAAAAGTACATCACTCATGTTGTTGCAGCCAGCAAATATTATATCTTAACTATCCAACTCTTTAATAATTCTCTAATATCTTCGTTTGCATGCACCTCGTATAAAACTCAACAATGGTGAACATGTTACGAATTATGGCATGGAATGTAAATGGGCTAAAAAACATCAAAACGAGCTACAAATTCTATTAGACCTACAAGAAATTGATATCTGCCTCATATCTGAGACAGATTTTACCCGACAATCGCACATAGACTTCAAATACTACAACGCGGTGGCAGTGCCATAAATATAAAGAAGAACACTGAACATTTCGAAAAACTCAGCTTAAGTCTTTCAAACTACCACTGTAACAGTAAAAACTAAAAATCATCAACTTACAATCACGGCTAATTATTGCCCCCCGAGATTCACTATCTCTTCACACTAATATAAAGATCTTATTAATATGCAGAAATATAAATTTATAATGGCTGGAGACTTCAAAGCGAAGAACACACACTAGGGGTCGCGCTTAACTACGAACAAAGGCGAGAGTTATACAAAGCAGCAAGAGAAACGGGATGTAAGTTTAGTTCGACAGTTAAACCAACTTCTTGGGCAAGAGATGTTAATGAGACAACTGACCTGACTGATTTTCTTATGACAAAAACTTTCAATGAATTACATTCAAATCAACGAGGGTTCCGAACTAAACTAGGATCATTCCCCGATATACAGGGTGTTTTTTTTAGACGTGTGGTTTTCACTGTGGGAATACTTTTTTCGGATTTGGTCTTTTTGACAGCTGTCACTTGATTTCTGCTCAGTTTGGTTTGCCATTTCATAATAAATAGACTTATTCCTGAACAACATTTGCAAAACGTGCAAATTTATTGCCAAAATAATGGTTCGGTTCGCGCTACGCATCACGCGCTGCTTCCAATATTCGGTCGACATAATCGCCCAGCAGTGTCGGTAATTCGTGCAACCATAGATCGGTTTCGGACCACGTTTACTCTAGTAGATAATGCGCATCCTCAGAGACGCGTACAGTGCGCACCGAAGACGCTATTGATGCAGTGGACCAGTGTATCGAAGAAGACACGAATGAGTCCATCCGCCATCACGCGCAACAATTGGAGCTGTGGCCATCCACTTTATGGAAGATTTTGCGGAAGGATCTTGGTTTGCGGGCTCACAAAATCCAACTCGTGCAAGAATTGAAGTCGAACTACCATCAAGCGCGACGCACGTTCGGTGAATGGGCCCAAAACGAGATGGCCACCGATCCCGATTTTCACAAGAAAATTTTGTTCAGCGATGAAGCTCACTTTTGGTTGAATGGGTGCGTTAATAAGCAAAATTGTCGCATTTGGAGTGACGATAATCCACAAGCCATTGTTGAGACGCCGTTACATCCTCAAAAAGTAACTGTTTGTTGTATTCTATGGGCAGCGGGAATCATTGGTCCATATTTCTTCAAAAATAAAGCCGGCCATACTGTTACAGGAACGCTATAGAGCCATGATTAATGACTTTTTCGTGCCTGAATTGGAGGATGTTGATGTGGACGACCTTTAGTTCCAACAAGACGGCGCTAAATGCCATACAGCCAACGAAACAATCAATTTATTGAAGGAAACTTTTGGTGAGCGCATTATCTCGCGTCGTGGGCCTGTGGCGTGGCCTCCAAGATCGTGCGATTTAACACCGCTAGACTATTTTTTGTGTGTTTATGTGAAGTCGCTTGTCTACGCAGATAAGCCCGAGACGATTGACGCCTTGGAAGAGAAGATTCGGCGCGTTATTACTGACATACGGCCCCAATTGCTGCAAAAAGTGGTCGAAAATTGGGCCTCTCGGCTGGAATTTATTCGAGGCAGCCGCAGCGGCCCCTTGCCCGAAATCATTTTAAAAACATAATGGCAAACCCTTATATTTATAACAAAGCTAAATTCTTGGCCATAACATTAAATATATGCATTTTATTTCTGCTTGAAAACCACACGTCTAAAAAAAACACCCTTTACCTCGCCATTAGCGAAGCAATTGTCAAAAAATAATAAATTCCAACCCTTTACAACAAAAGTACGGATTGAAAATCATTAAAATATGCATTCCAAAGTATAGAAGTTAGGGCCATTTGAAGATTTATCAGTGTTTCATTTTGTACTCAAAGGAAGCATAGCTATCACTGAGAGCTCAAATTAACAAGAGGCACGAGTATTTTATTGTCACAAAATTTCATGTTTTTATGACGCTCCAGTAAAAAGTTACAAGTATTTGAATGTTGCAAACTTTGATAGGTGTAGGACGCACCGTATAGAAGTTAGGGCCATTTGAAGTTATATCAGTGTTTCATTTTGGACTCAAGGGTAGAATAGCTGAGTCCGATACCTTAAATTGACAAGAGTACTTTTGTGTCACAAAATTCTAACAATCAGTCTCCTCATTAGAGCGAGATAGCGAACCCATCACACAAATAACTATAACCAAATTGAAAAAAGAAACAAAAACATCTGAAAGATAAGTAAGCGCGGCTTTGAGGTAATTACAGCGGTAGTATTCAAACCACTACCCAACAGAAGTCTAATTAAATTAGCAAAATTATTTAATTAATCTCTTCATACACGCCAATCTCCCTTCTGCCACAAACCTCAAAACTTTTAGAAAAGCTTATTCTAAACCCCAAAAAGCCAATCATTGCATCACAGAAGAAATTGAAAAAAAAACCCTTGAGGAAAGAAACGTATGCTCAGCAGTCTTCGTAGACTTCGGACAAACATTCGACAAGGTATTGCATGAAGGCCTTAAACCAAAATTAATTCCTGTCTCCCATTTCAATTTAGTACCCTTATGAAATCTTATTAAACTCAAAGCTCTTTTCGCTTGAAGAAAGGAAATGAGTACTCATATCTAGAAGAAACAAACGCTGCCGTGGCGCAAGGAAGCAATCCTTGGTCCCCTTCTATATCTCTTGTACACACAAGATTTGCCATTGCCTCCAAACAGCATGATTGTCACCTTTGCTGACGATACAGTTATCTTTGCAACAGAAAAAACCGCGGAAGAACCGACAGCTAAACATCAAATACAACGATTTTAAAATGAAGTCCTCAGAGGTATTTTCATCGAAGATCAACATTCATCGTCACCTCAATGTTATTACTGTCACTGAGGACATTGAAATCAAGCAGAAGCCCACTCTACGATGCTCCAGAGGCAAGTAAACAAAGAAGCCAGGAAACTTCCCAATACTACAATGAAAGAAACGACACGAGCTGCTAATATAAAGTAGGGATTTCTAAAATCTCTTCATAAAATTCCCTAAAAATATAGAAATCAAACTGCTCGTTAGTCCTTAAACTACTTCTAGTGTCAGTAAACCTTTTATGTATGAATGTATGTATGTAGATATTACGATTAAATAAATATAAAAAGAAAATAATTATGTCGTTTGGTACGGTGTGAGAAGCGAAGCTGAGGAAGATAAGGCCGGTGTTTAGTTTCATTTGCTGTTATTTTAAATTAACCTTGACAATGCTTGCCGGCTAATGGACTTCTTGATCGCTCTACAGTCGTTTTTATAGCAAGAGCCAATTCTGTAAGACTGAACTTTACCTGATGGTGAGTTTTAGGAATTTCACATCTTTGAGGTGGTTTCCAAATAGATTTGCTTTTTCAGCATCGCTTCTAGCCCATTTCCCTTTTTCAATTCTAAGGGGTAGATTGTGTTCTTGCGGACTTTTGGCGTATTTGCACGTTTTCCACAAAGAGTAGTTTGTGTTTTTGCCTGGAGTAAGTTTTGCCGTGAACTCTCTTAAACTTATATCCCTCTGATTTCCAAGAGCTTCTCTTAGACGTTGATCAGCATCAGCTAGTTTTTGCTTCAACATGGGTGATCGAGCCCTCTGCCACTCTTTTCTGATACTTCTTTTCTCTCTTGCTAGCGCGTCAATGTCTCCAGAAGTGACAGTTCTTTTAGAGACTGAGGATTTAGTTGCAGCAATTGCATGCACGGCTGCCGATACCAGTAGTACGCTAAGTTCGTCAACAAAGAAGTCTACAGCCTCTGCTGTTTTTAACAGTGGATCAGTCTTTAGATAGCAGCTAATGTATTGACGATATTGGATGTTTCTGCAAGTTAATTATAACAGGGGAATGATTTGACGATAAGTCGAAGCATTCTTCCGCTGAGAGGAAGTGTCGGTCAATGTTTCTAGTGAAGCCAAATTCAATTAGGTCAGGAATTTTGCTAGAATCAGATGGCCAGTAGGTGGGTTTGCCAGTAGATATAATGTCCAGGTTATTTTTCGTATTGATTATAGCAGAATACAGCTGCCTTCCTTTTGGGTTTATAAGCCAAAACGTATGCTTGGCATTAAAGTCTCCTGCTGCCAAAAATTATAAGCCTAGAGTGTTGAAAAAATCAAGAAATTGACCTTCAGTCATGCTGTACTTTGAAGGGCAATACACTGCGCTTATTATAATTTCATCACCCCAGTGCAGCGAGACCGAAGTTGCTTGTATGCAGTCTTTTGAGTATTCTTCGATCGCATGGTGTTTAAGATGGTTTTTAACTAGAATTCCTGTTCCACCACATGCTTTACCATCCAGCCGATTTGTGTTGTAAATTTATAGCCTGGTAGTTTAAAATATTTGTTTGAGGTTAAATGGGTTTCAGATAGCAGTAGTATGTCAATTTGATTTGTTTGCAAGAAATTTAGAACTTTGTATTTGCGTTTGCAAACTCCGTTGGCATTCCAATGATATATTTTTAAAAACTTTATTTTTTTGGATAAAAGTAATTGCATCAACTGATTTTGCGATTTGACAAATTCTTGAAACCTATTTTGCATGGTGTTCATGAATTCAGTCATGCTGCACGTCAAATTAGCAATGAGAGCTTCTAACGATGGAGAGAAAGATGTCTCTTTGGATTGTTCGTTTGGTATACCTCTAGCAAATTCGGAATATGATGGCTTTCCAGTCAATGTACTGTTTAGAACGATATTAGCTGGAGCGCGTTGAACAAGATTTTCTTCTACACGTTGTTCTGGTCTTTGCATTTGGGATGATTTACCCCTCATTTATTTATAGATGGGGCACCCACGATAGTTGGCCGTGTGATTACCAGAGCAATTGCTACACTTTGTCAATTTTATCACGAGAGCATTGAGATGTTGGGTGTAGATCCCCACAAACTACACAAACTGGTGTTTATTGCTGACAATTGAATAGTTGACCCACAATTCAATCTAGCAGCAGATTAAACATAAGCTCAACCTATTGAACGGATTTCGTTGTCATCTTCACCAACCATAGCAAATTCATCACTACACTTACACACAGCAAATAGTAATCAATCACAAATGCCACTGAAAGTATCCAGATACGGTCGTATGTTAAAAAAAACCACAACGGTACACACCATGAAATTTTTATCATCCATAATTAGTAGTAATTAAGTAAGTTTTTCTCTAGTTTTGTTTAACTTCTTCCAAAAATTTGTATCTACGAGTATACTTTAAGTTAAAAAAAAGAGAGATATCATGTACATGTTACACATCCATGTTCACACATACATGTAAACATACTTATGCATAAGTTCATGCAATTTCCTACATTATAGCGATATACAATAAACTCCAGTTTGCATTGACAACTCGTTCTATTCACTTCACGACAGGGGCATATTGTTCCTGTTTTTTATATTAAAAAGAGATTTGGTGGGAACGCCTGAACTTTTCAATGCCTCTTTGACTTCGTGCATTGCTATCTATACCCTTGATTACCACGCATAAGCCTCTACTAATTTTTAAGTGGGTAAGTATAGAATTTCTTACTGCTACCTTCAACATGAGCAATAATTTTGCGGAAGCTGCTTTCAGTGGCTGCTTGGATCTTCGTCTCTTTTATTGTACCTTTAAGTATTGAGACAATGTAAAAATCGCCACGTACTAGGCGCGCTTATCCAGCAACTATCGTGTTTGTGCATTCTTCTCGCAAAATATATAGCTGGTGGTTTAGATGGCTTGACTGGGGTAGTGTCAGAATTACTATTTGTCGCAAAAAGCGCAAATCTATTTTCACCCAGAGGATTTTCTTTTTCTGTTTTTACAATTTTGCGGATGGGTTATTAGTTTTATTTTGGGGACTTAGATTTCTTTTTGATTGCACGAGAATGTAGCGGTCAAGTCCTGTCTGTATTGCCGGCGATAATATTTTCACTGCAGCTTCATCAGTGTGTACTAAGTTTTGAGTAATGCGTTTTTTGCTGGTACTTACTCTGGGAATAAGATCTTTCATAACATTTTGAGAGAGCTTATTGTTGTTGTTTGTACAGGTGTTTAGTATGAGTGATTGCTGTTTGTTAGTTTGTGTAGATGTTTGTAGCTGGGGAGTACGTCATTGTGCACTCCAAGACGAGTTTAGTTGCCCTTGTGTCTGTATGGAAGCGAGCGACTCAGCGGAGCCGACTACGTGAGAGGGCCCAGATGAAGTGGCCCGCGAAACACCGAGTAGATCTAGGCTATTCAAACGTTTGCTGTCGCTGCACGACTTCACTTCAGGTAGCGAATGAAGCAAACTTGAAGCGCTCGCGTGCATGTTTTCAGAGCACTGTTCTAGCGCTTCGGGCAAAGGTAGCGAAAAGTCAGGCTGAGACGGAACTGCAGAAACACTATGAGAGCGCATGCGCTGCGAGAGAGCGCTCGTGGGCTGAGTAGGAGAGCGCAGTACGCTCATCCGTTGACCGTTGCAACCGTTTGTTTCTATCACTTTTGAAACTGCTTGAATTTTTGAATTTATAGTATACATTGATTTCTGTTTAGTTTAATTTAATTCGAGTATTTCGATATTTAACACTCTAATAATTAAATAATATTAATAATATAATTAAACTCATTTTTTAATTTGCACAAATACACAATGTAAATTAATTGGCAGAGCGCGTAGCTTCTATTTCTCTCGCTCGAAGTTACATATTCTATCTAATGGGAATATAATTTCTGGACGAACGCATAGGAACAGATAAATATATACTACTCAACAATACAGATAATATGGTTTCACCATTAAGCACCACGAAACAAACATTAATTAGTATCTTTCTGCTTTCGTTAAATTCCATCGACCATCTTTTTATTAAGCTAACGACACACTTTGCCTTATGTACACAGGTGTTAATGTGAATGTCGTAGCGAAGTTTCGGATTCAACATCACTCCAAGATCAGGAAAACTGAATACTGTTGTTAGAGACTTTTTAAAAATTGTATGTGGATGACGAAAGGGGTCCTTTGTAGAGAAAACCATATACTTACATTTGTCATGATTTATTGTCATCAAATTTACTGAGCACCAAGAAGACAATGAAGAAATATAATCCTGTAACATTTCCTGAAATGCAGGTGAACAGTGGGATAAATAAAGCTTTACGTCATCAGCGAACATATAAATGTTAGGAACTGCAATGGCAAATACAAATTCATTTATAAAAAGTAAGAAAAGAACTGGACTTATTTGACTTCCCTGGGGAATGCCAGAAGTAACATCAATTGCCTCTGACAAGGCTGGGATTAACAAAACAATTTAGTTTCTTAACTAGCACGTTATAACTAACTTTTTTTAAAGGCCTTAGTAAAATCTGTATAAACTACATCAGTTTTCAGACCTGCAGAGAAACCCTGAATAGCTGAAGAAGAGAGTTCAAGAATATTTATAAAAGTGGATCTTCCTTAGAGAAAACGATGTTGATATTGGGAAATTACAGACTTTACTGAGAATTCTAAATGAGAGGTAATGATGGACTCAAACAATTTAGGAAGAACACTTATTTTAGCTATTCCACGGTAATATTTCCAACAAACATGACAGTAACATAACTCAAGCGAAGTGTTAAAAATACTTGTAAGGGGTAAATACATGCAGTCAGCACACACTTTTATAATACAGCTAGGAATTTAGTCTAGGCCAGGTAGGAATGACATTTTTAACGATTTAAGATTTTAAAGAACATCTTCAGGTAAGATGGAAAGCATAAGCCCATAATTTTGTGAAGACAAAAGATATGTAGGAGCGGAACTTGCATCGTACAGGCAAATACAATATACTATAAAGATATTACATCGTTCTCTTCACTCAGCGAAATGAGTTAAAATTGCGTGGCTGCCTATGGAGAAATTATTAACTCAACACCCGAAGTGTGCTCAGCAATGGAAAGGGCAAAACATGTAGATACACATTCTGGTTTTTTTCGTTTTGCTACGACTTCTATATGTGCATGTGTGTTTATTACTATGTGCGAATGTTTGTATGCTTGCTTGCATGTTTACGGCATGCATATGTGTGTATGTATATGAATGTAGGAATGTTATTTTTATTTATTTCTTGGAATTATTAGTAGTGTGTACTGGTGTGTACATGCATTTTGAGTGGCTGTAGAAAAATAAACCATCAGCCAAGTCGACTTTGTTATTGCCTGCACATATGTTATCCAGATATATAATTATACAAATGTTCTTATTCGGCAGTGTATAATATTAAATGTATTCAGGAACAGAGTTCATTTCATTACAAAAAAAAATTTGTAAAAATTCTAAAAAATTTAAAACTAATATTGAAATTAATGCACTTTACAATATATATATATTTTTTAAATTACTTTGTAAATGCTAGTACTACTACAGGGTGGCCCAAATAAGACCAGCTGATGTGAAACACAAATAACTTTTTTATTTTTTAACATAATTTATTTTTTCTTTTTGCAGATTATAACTGAACTCTTGGAAATTTAAAATGAATAGAGTACAGTCCACAACAACGCATTAAAATTATCGAATTTTATTATTCTTCTGACGCAGCGAAATTATCTTTTGATGACGGATGAAGCGCATTTCCATTTAAGTGGATATGTGAATAAACAAAACTGTAGGTTGTGGGGCTCCGAAAATCCAAGGGCAATACATCAGCATCAGTCACACCCAATCTACAAAAATCATCGGCCCATATTTCTTTGAGAATGAGGATGAAACGCCAGAAACGGTCTCCGGGGCTTCTTACAGAACAACGATCGACAACTTTTTGCGGCCAATGGTGGAGCAACATCCTAATTTGTGGTTTCAACAAGATGGAGCCACTGCGCATACTGCTAGGCAAACTATTGACATGCTGCGTGAAATTTTTGGTGAACGCATAATTTCAAGAAATTCAGATTTCCGTTGGCCTCCTCGTTCACCAGATTTAACTGCGCCCGATTTTTTTTATGGGGATATTTAAAAGACAAAGTGTATGTTAACAAACCACAGACACTTGGACAGCTCAAGCAGAATATTCGAGACGAAATACGCCGCCTGCAACCAGAAACATTACGCCGTGTAATGCAAAATGCGCTAAAAAGAGCCAATGCCTGTATCGAGCAAAATGGTGGTCATTTGTCTGATGCCATATTTCACACATAGTCACGTTAAATTTCCATAAAATGTATTTAACATATTAAAATAAATCATTTAAAAAAATCCGTTATTACAAGAGTTACACGTGTTTAACATCACTAGGTCTCATTTGGGCCACCCCGTATATGTAAGTTAATTACATTTGAATACTTTCATTTACGTAGGTTGAGATGTATATTTCTATAACTAATTATAGGAATATTTTTAAAATATATATTGTAAATTAGTAAAAATAAGAAAAAATTGGTGTATAAAATTAATAAATAATAATATGTATTTATTTAGTTTATTTCTTTATCACCAAAAAAGTCACTATCGAAATGCACAGCAGAAGACTAAAAGTGATCTTTTGCGGAATGTTATGTGCATAATCAGAGAAATTTTAGTGCATTGCACCAGCAAATACTTTGACTCTCTAATGTACTCCAAAATCAACAAAAGTAGTATGAGTGTCTTTAGCTCAGTGGCGTTGGTCTATAGTTTTCGTTGCTTTTAGGGTTCGAGCCCCTGCAAAATGCTGTGTTTTATCGGATTTTTTTTTATATTAATAATAATTTTTATAAATAGTAGTAAAAGTATTTTACTATTTTCCATATATTAACCAGTATTATATAATTTTGCTGGACCAAAACTAAAGCAGAATTATTTCATGCCTGTTATAGAAGAAGACTGGAAACGGTGGATTATTATGAAATTCAACCTTGACAAATCATATAAATACATACGTATGTACATATTTGTCTTTTGATCATTTTGACAGGTAGCGAATTGTGCCACAAAAAGAATGAAATGAAGATAAAAGCGTCATTTCTCGTATAGGAGTTTTTGTTGTATGATGTGCAGTGTGGCTTCTTTAAATATAAAGTGAAGCAGAATTAGAATTAAATTTCTCATGAAATTTTGGATATTTCAAAATTTTCAGAATAGACAAATATCAGCACAGTTTATTCTTCCGATTTTATATTTTCGCTTTAGCAGCATGCGATCAAACATTATTTGAGTCTATCCGAAGAAAAAATAATTATTCGCAAAAAACCAATTTTGATAAAATTAGTGTTTATATTTTAATATTCATATGTTCGTCTGTTGCCTATTCCATCAGAAAATTTATCTAAATAATTTTTAGATTAAGTGTACAGACAACAAAATCAAGGTTCTAAACGTTTTTTGTTACTTTGTCAGATCAGCTTGAAATACTATAACCACATTCTATTACAAATTAAACCACTCGTACGTATATGAATATGTACTTACATGTCTATGAACACTGATTCTCCGCATTTACTTAGTATGATGTTCATGTTTGAAGAAAATTTTATGAACTTCAATATCTAGTATTAAATGTATATTGTCTTGTTATGCATTGATTTACAAAGTTTTGTAAATAAAATATGGAAAAATATAGTTCAACCATTTGTGTTCCAACGCATAATAAACCACTTCATAAAAGAAAATTATTATAAGCAAAAATCTATAAAAAATTATTTCAAGTAGTTAAAAATCCAAGAAATTTTAAATTTATATTAGGATAAATAATGTTTAGTAAAACATATTTTAATATAAGGTGCGTCTTTTTGCCCATTACATTTGACATTTACCTCTAAAAATGTATATGTACATTATGTGTGCAGGGCTCACCTAAGTTAACTTGCTTGCATGTTTTTTCACAAACGCCATTAGAAATACTACAACCGGCAACTCATTCGCTTTGACGTGGAGACTTGAGTTATGGAAACTAATAAAAATGTGCAAAAACTTCTTACTGCTTCGTGCTTCTTTATGCGTGTGAACTTGTATTTGGATGTGTATCCACTTACATATATAGAAAAGACTTTGAATCAAATAATCTGTTTTGACCTACATTCGTGAATAATATTTGGGACTTCTTCTCAGTTTTATTTTTTAATTATTTGCTGTCTAAGCTCTTCTATGCAACTGCATGTTTTTTTATATATTAAATTAAATTTTATTTTGTAAATAATGTATTAATATAAAAGAAATATCAAAAGATTTAATATATCTGCAAAATTCTTCCTTTTCCTACCATAAGAATAAAATCCAATCTAATAATTTACTGAATATAGCATATACGAAAAAACAAAAATTTCCTAAAATTGCACATACATATTCATTCTGCAGACGAATTGCGCAAAAGCATCAAAAAACTAACATAAACAAAGGTATTGAAATCTTACAAATACTAACACAATTTCATGCCTACATGAATTTATGTATGTGAGTTAAGAAACACCGTTATGACTATTTTTAGTCTTTGCTGCAGCAATTCAATGTGGTTCAGTAATATATTTTATGTTAAAGTAGTAAACTATTCTTATTATTTTTTATAAAAATAATTATTAGTTTGCTTTCAAAAATGATGAACAATTAAAAAATATAAAAATAAACACATTTCTCAGCGGACTTAAACCCGGCATCATAAAAATGAATGAGATCAACGCTTTACCATTTGCGCTATCGATCTTTATAAAAGATCCATAAAGATGCATATTTATTTTACATTGTCAAGTGTTCTAATATGCACGCATTATGCTTTGTCATGACTTGGCAAATCTTTCTTATACGCAAAACCACAAATACTTTGTTTTAAGCCCCACTTTCCGAATAAAAAACCATTGCCATACAGAAAATTCATTCTTGTGTATTTTACCCCAGCCACACAAAACAGAAAAATTATTTGATTTCAAATCATTCTTCTGCAGTGAGCACACACACACACTAAATTATTCATACGAATGTGCAAACAACAATAGCCAAGTGTGTGGCTGACGATGGATACATATTCACGACTGCTTCGTGAAATTGCCGATCATGATTCCAATGTGGTTGCCATACACTTCAATATGTTGATTCTCACTCAAGAGGACAATGAAAGGTCTTTCTGTATATTGTCTTTGGCACAGGTTACTAGAATAAGTAGATTTAAAGAAGTCTGCAAATAAATTGGATATAGCCAGATCATTAGTATATACGGACCGGACCGTTTCTAATTCATAGTTGAAGGGAAATCAGAGTTTTTACGCTTGAAATTAACGAAGCTATAAAACGCTTTACTACTTTTGTGAATTTCACATTTAAAATTGCTTATATAAGCTTTGTAGTGTGATGCATTTAAAGTAAATTATTTCTAAGAATCGCTTATTTAGCGAAATCAACTCCACTACCCGATTGCTTGTAATGTTTAATAGCTCGATTTTTTAAAATTTTCAATACCAGAAGTTGCCTAGTTGACCATAATGGACACCCTAAAGAAGAATATTTGATTATTGGAACACAGAGCTCAAAACAAGTATAAAAGATGTTATTAAATCCTGCCACCCACTCATCTGTATTAGTTCCATAGGTACGCCAATCAGCTGCATATAAGAGTTGTTTCAACTTTACATAATCAGTTTTCTTAAAACCATAACGTCGAGATTTTGTATCATGAAATGATGTGTGAGGCTCAGCACACACATATTCAGCAGCAACACGTAGGGGAGGATAGTGACAATCCTCAGGGTACAACAGAGCATCACAAGAAAATACACTCATTTCAGTTGAGTCAGGAGCAAATCTAAAATTTTGTCAATTTTGTTTAGCACCGAATATATCGCACTCCAGTTCAGCCATAGCATCCAAAAACTCATAGAAACATTCACGATTTGTGCAAGGCAAGAGTTCTTTTATATAATTATCAAAGGTCCAATTAACATGCGGTAAGTTGAAGCCACCGAATACTATTAAGGAATCATTTCAATTTTGTTTGCCCAAAATAAATTGGATGCAGTCAGCATGTTCAAGATAAACAAACAAATCAAAACAAGGAAGTATACAAGAACATGAAATATAACAATATAACAATATTTATGCCGTAAACGAATTCTTATACACAAATTCTTCTACAGAAAAGTCTGCACTCACTGCTATAAAAACACCTCCAAATTTATGTAGACGATCGTCTCTAAAAATTTGATATTTGTTGCACAGAATTTCGGAGTCAAAAACATTTGGTTTAAGCCAGGTTTCAGTTAATACTAAGACCTCATAGAGACACTCATAACTTTTTAAGTAAAGATTGCAAAGCTTCAAATTTAGACCTCTGACATTCTGATACAAAATGGTTTAAATGTTAGGGGCCCTCACTTTGAGCGTCAGTTGCCGTCTGAATCAGACGAGCATGGTGAACGTTTCCACCAGGTATCAGCACAGTTGGAACACTGGTACAGTGGAAAAAAATTAGATTCACTTTTTGCTGGAATTTGGTAATGGAATTGGAGGATAACGAATGATATTCCATTGAATAATTCTATATTTCAATTGCCAATTTAAAATTAATTACATTAATACGGAGAAACACGCATTTCCATTCATTTTTATACCGAAAAAATGTATTCAAAAAATTTATTTAAATCAATAAAAAACGCGAAAATCATCCGAAAAAGCGTAAAAAGGATGGTTTCTGTATTTAAAAAGTGTGTTGAGTTGCTTGAAATGGCAATAATATTGCATAGTATATTGTAAAAAGGAAAAACTGTAAGAACTATGTCGAAAAGTTTGCCCAAGAATTTCAAAAAAGCGCATAAAAACAGCAATAAATGGGGAAAATCGATGAAAAATGGGCAAAAATCATGAAAATAGGCTAAAAAATTTGATTTTCTCAGTTGAAATGTGCGTTCTAATGGTATAACTAGTAATTGCGAGCCGTATAAAAATAACGAAAGAAATTTTGAATACAGGAATAGCGACTTAAATGGGCTTAAATGGTAAAAAATTCACTAATTGACCGAAATTCAAACAAAACGCCATAAAATTTTCCCAATGAGCCAAGTTGGCACTTTCATCGATGGGGCTCATCCAAACACAACCATATGGTTTTCACGTTTGTACCAGAAATTTCGTGTCAAAAACTTGAACAGTGTAATTGAAAATTGATATCACAGCTGGTGAAGAATAATCATAAACAAACAAATTTAATAAATATCAATTATTTATGTAAGTTTTCTTTTCTGGATCTTATTTATTTAATATTTCATGAATTTACAAAATACTTAATATAAACTAATACTTTTTTTAATTTTGATATATTTTACACAGAGTGATCTATTGCGATGGCATTACAAGACTAAAGTTCAAAATGCATAATTTGCCTACGGCTCAAGCAAGCAGAGGCCGTAAGCTCTCGATTCCGCGCCTCGAGGGTTTTTTGTTCTTGTATCCGACCGCAGCCGAGAGCAATGTTTTAGTTAAGCGCAGAATAATGATCGCAAAGTCCTGACGACCACGCGATCATTATATTATTACATATACTCGTATATGTATATATATGTAAATATTTAATATATATATGTATCTTTATTAAATGCTATTAGTTCGGTATTTGAAAATATGTAGTTTGTATGACACGAAAATAAGATTAACTTTTATGACCGACTGACAAATGATATCTTAATATGAAAATGAGATTATTTCTGTATTTGAGATTGTAATTAATACGACACGAAAAATGAGGATAACTTTGGTGACCGACTGACAACTGATCGACTGCTCTTTTCAACTGCTCACGACTGACTGCCGTGCTTAACACGGCTGGAATGTTGATATGGCGGCGTTGGTAGTGTTGCCCTGTTTACATATATATATATATATATATACTCGTATATATATATATATATATATATATATATATATATATATATATATATATATATATATATATATATATATATATATATATATATATATATATATATATATATATATATATATATATATATATATATATATATATAAATATATATATATATATATATATATATATATATATATATATATATATATATATATATATATATATATATAATATATATTATAAAATCTTCTGTTTATTTATTCAAGAATTGTTATCATAACTAAATCCCAACCATTTCACAAAAACTTTATTGTCACTTGTATTCAATATTTTTTGTAAAAGATATGAATTGGAATATTTGGTCATTTCCTTTTCGTAAAATCCACCTTTGATAGTATTCCAAGATATATGTAACAGGGTTGGTATTTTTTATTTGTTTAATTATGAACATTTCAATTGTTCAATTGGGTGTATAACCTTTTTAGAAAGATGCTTATACTTTCCAATTCGTACATAATCGCCAACCGTAAAATATCCTGTATCAAGAAGTATCAAATTATTATAGACTGTTGCTAATATTTGTTTCTCGTCTACATACTCATCAAGTAATCTCTTATACATATTAATCCATTTATATTTACCAATGTAACTGAATTTTTTACACATCATTCAGTTTTACGTTCTATTAAAACGTTCAACAATCGATCCTTTTAAAGGACTATAGGTGGAATAATGATTAGCCCGTTAAATTAAATTATAATTATAAATTAAATAAATCATTAAATTTTTAAAATGGCTATTAAAGAATTCGTTCCCTATATCAGTTTGCAGGTTTTTGGGTATCGACCTAAATCAAACACACTTTGCTCTTATTACATCTGTCGTATTTTTCATTTTAAGGCTATGTTTCCACGAGAAGATTTATTCGGAATTTACAGTAGTTTCGAGATTTAGCACTAAATCTTGTCGAATTTGGGCGGATTTACCATACAAGCGAGGAGATTTAATATAAATCTTGCATAAATCTCCGTCTCTTCCCTAAATAATCGATAAAATATATCGAATATATGAGATTGACTACGAAACATCATATAAACTACAGATACAAGAGAATATATGCCAATGGAGCTAACCCTGCCAAAAACATAGCAAATTTGTTAATTCCAAATTGGTCTGAAATTATTACGAGCATAAAGGTAGATATGCAAGAGGATAGCTTAATTCATGCTTGCCAAATATTAAATGGAGTGGTAAAAGCAAGTTCAATAATACCAGCTATAGGAGAGAAGCATATAAAAATATTAAACACTACTGACAAAGGTATCCACATAAAACAATCCCAAATACTTCTAAAACCACTAAAATACTTTAAAATGCTGAGCTTTGAAACTTCTAAAGAGTCAACTTTAAATCAAGAACATATGCAACAAATACAATAATGTTTTTCACGTAAAATTTGGCAACTTAACAGCTAACAGATTCTATAAACAGATTTAATAGATAAACCACCAGTATCCATTAAAAACTATAGACTACCACATACTCAAATAGAAAAAATGGAAAACCAAGTACAAGAATTACTAGATGAAGAAATAATGGAACCATCATTCAGTCCATACAACACCGCACTATTTGAAGTACCATCAATTGTAAAAGCACTTTGTGACACAAAAATCAAACACAAATATTTACGTTTGCTATTTTTTGTTGTTGTGCAGTAAATCTTAGCAATGAAGATGGCTCAGATTTATCGACAAGATTTATAAATCTTCGATAACTAAATCCTCCAGTGGACACATAGCATAAACGCTACTGCCACTGCTTACTGATTGTAAGCAAATATCGATAGTTTATATTACATGATGCGTAATAAATCATTTCCGCCAAACCAGCTTGCCAAAGATCATCAAACCCACGTCTACGTCGCTTGAAAATTTTCCGAGCTTGTTTGTGAAATTCATTTACTAGTTTCGGTTTAGTCGTCATTAGATGCTAAATATTTAATTTTTGCTAATTTTTTAACTTTTTCAACATTCGAAAAGTATTAAAAATTGTAGGAATCTAAGTTATTTAGTTTGTTTTCAGTATCATTGAGACGTTTTAACAAATCTTCTTATAGAAATCAACGTATATCAATGTATAATTTGAGTGCGTTTTACGAATTTGTAATGGTTCTTCTTAATCGCTGACCGGATTCGATAATCTGCTCTTTAAATAATTTTTTTCAATTTTGTTTGCTGAGTCAGTAAATCGTGTGTAGTTTAATTAATTAATGAATAAATAATGGTCTCTTGTATCGATCTCTTGTATTGGATCTTTTAAATTTTTCAATATTTTATTATTAAAGTTGAAATTCTTATCATAATCTAAATGGAATCCGAACACTTTAGGAATGTCTTTGTATAAAAGATATTTATTGTGTTTATTAGATGAGTGACGTCCAAACATATCTACACTCATCATTATAATGAATATGCTAAATTGCAAGTAAACGGTTTTTATATAATATAATCGGCTTCTCTCAACTCTTCAATAAATTAGACTATTTCATTTTTATGATTTGTATGACCAGCTGATTGTGATGAAATTAAAAGCCGTAAACAATCTATTAGTTCGTTTGGATCATCCCAATGTACATAAGTTGGTTTTCCTTTTTTAATGACATTAAATCATCGTCCTAAAATATTTTTGTAATATACATACATACGTATATTTGTATGCTTTCGTCCATTAACTTGTTCGTGTCCGTTATTATTTCGTCTATGAGCATTAGACTTTATCAGAATTTCTTTATATGATTTTAGCTCACATTGTGAATAGTTTTTTTGGTTTCTTTAAAAAAATTAACTCATGTAATCCTGGAGTCAATGGCAAATTATAATCATCTGAGTTAATTTTGTTTGTATCAGTGTTAATTTCCACATGTCCAAGTATTGTTATTTGATTGTTATTTAGGTCCGAACACTTTATGGTGTACTATTATGTTGTATTCGTTTCATTCTGAAGCTTGAGATACCGCTGAAGAATAGCTTCCATTAGCATCATCTCTCATACCATCATTTTCATATTCATCTTCTTTTGTTATTAGAGTAAATTTCAATTTTTTATTTTTTTTAAAATTGTAGATGGTCCATTATCATTAATTAATTTAGTATCTAGAATAATAGATCTATTTTTTTCTTTGATAAGATTTTTTGCATTTTGACTTGTGTGCATAAATCCTTTTAACGGATTTATTATTGGTTTGAAAGGAATTTCCAACAGAGTTCCTTCATCCATTTTACTATTGAATTTCTTTTTCAAAATATTCCTTGCCTTTAAAACTTCTTCCAAGCCTGAAAATGTAAAGATATCAAACCAGCTATCAGATCAGCTATCAAATCAGGTATCAGTACAGATCAGACCAGATTTAATCAGATCTGTTCAAATATTACCTATTAATTAAAATGTTAAGTAAGTTACGCTTCTTTTAAAGATGAGAGCACATACTAAAGTACTAGCAATTGATGTGCTATCATTTATTGTTGAATGAAAGTGTAAAACCCTTTTCTATAGCATCCATTTCCAATCTCATCATCTTTGTTTATAACTAGGAAACCATATTTTTCCTTCCAATATTCAGAACACATTATCACAAAATCTTTAAATGACATATCTGACTTTACTTGGTAATTGTAAAGGGTTTTTCAAAAGAAACGCTACAAAAGTAAATCGATAGTGACAGCAAACGACGCCATATTTTTCCATACAAAATTGCATCGAACGTACTTTCACAGGAATAAAGAATTTCATTGATATCTAAAACCGGTTCTGTTTTATTTAAAATTATTTTGTAGCGCTCTTATTGAAAACCCCGATATATAGTCATATAGTCAAAGACATATACTCTCTTTCACTCGCACCTTCAGACCTTGTACTCATAACTATAGCTTTAAGCTAGGGTGGTAATAAGAGTTAGTCTGTAAATGATCGTATTAGTAAACGCATCAGCATTTAATAAAAATAAGAAACCAACAAAGAAGTTTAAGACATAATTTCATTACAGAGACGTTGCAACAAGAGTTGCAACCAAAATTAAAAACAATCCAGACATATCTGGACATAATTTTAACTGGTGACTAAATAAAACTATTATATTCAGTACAATTAAATTGAAAAAGGTTGAATAATAAGCAAACGTATATTTTTGATAAAAACGCAATAATGCGCAATCGTGTTACAAGTACAGTAGTACAATCGCAGCACATTGGACGTGGTGCAACAACAAATGATAACTGTAATAACTGTACCAGCCTCATCGAAACGAGACGCGACGCAGCCCAAACAGACTTTAGTAGATCAACGTTGAACTAATTGTAATATTGTGTGTACATTGGTTTTTTTCATTTCTTTTACCTTTTATAAGATAGCCACGAATACAAAAAAAAGCTTTTATACGTATGTACATATCTAAATAGAATTGATAAGGTCACATAAAAATCAACAAAAGCATAATCAAAACAACACAGAGTAGATTATTATTACAAAAAAAATTTTATACAAAATTGATGCACCAGAATTTAATTTATCTGTAAGTTGTATAAAAGCAATACAAGAATTTGATGGTTCGGATAAAAATCAATTACCAGATTTCATAGATCAAATAGATAATATTTGGGTAAGCTTTTCAAATTTTGAAGAGAGTATAAAAAAGTATTGTTTGGTTACATAAAAAATAAATGCATAGGGTTAACGAGACATGTCCTACATAGATATGGGAGAATCGAGACATGGGAAAATTAAAAAAAGTATTGATCAAAAATTTTGGTAAAAAAAGAAAATAGCGACGAACTTATAGATATCCTAAAACTGTGCAGAGTTGAATCAACAATAAAACAGTATTACGATAAAATTAACGAAATTACTAACAGACTACATACTCGTATATTAACACATGGTGACACTAGTTACAGTACTTCGAAGGTAAATCGAATAGCACTCCGTGTCTTCAAGGACAACTTACCAGAACCAACTAAAAGCATGATTTTCGCAAGAAATCCAGGTAACCTAGACGATCCGTACAAAATCATTGAGGAAGCTCGTCATCAAAGTTCCACTCTTTATGGTCCTATTAAAAAGAATTGGTATAATAAACCTAATTTCAGAACCAATTTCAGCAATGACATGCAAAATCATAAAGAGCAAGTTCTACCTGAAGCACAATATGAGGATATTAAGAAAGATCAATGTAGCAAACCCAATCAAAATTCAAACAAAATTCAATAACCCATCTAGTAGGTCGCGTATGCCAACTAATACTAAAAATTATTTGCCATCGGGACAAAGTAAACGAAATACACAACCAATGGACGTAGGTCAGGTTAATGCAAATTTTCATTTAGAGGGACCAGACCCTATATAAAAATTGTAGCTAAAACTAGAACACTCTTGTTTATTATAGATACTGGAGCAGAATTCATTATCATTAATGAAAATGTTTGCCACCCTAGATGGAAACAGGAAGTTTCCATCAGCATTAAAGCTATGGGTAATATACTTAATGTAAGCAAAATGTGTAGGTTTCCCTCATTTAAATAGTTTCAGATAGAAAATTATTACTGTGAGTTCTTGGAATAAAATTTTCATAACGATTTTGATGGGTTGACAGGTGGAAACATATTAAACGACCTAAATGCAGTAATAGATTACTCGCAAAAGAAGTTTAAAATTAATGACATTATACTAGAAATGCTTACGGAAAAGCCTCACCAAATAACTATGCCTGAGACAAATACGAGCAATTTGATTCGCACGGATCACCTATATTCCAAAACAAAGTATCTATTAGATTCAGCTGCTGAGAAATTTAAAGGCATTGGCATTTGCTTTGGAAGCCGTATATTAAAAACTCATGAGCTTAACTATAGCACGATTGAAAAGGAGCTCTTAGCGATTGTCTTGGCTACAAAACATTTTAAGTATTATCTATATGGGAGAAAATTTTTAATTAAGACCGATCACCTACCCTTAGTGTGGCTGAATAATCGAAAAGAGCCAAATTTAAAACAGCAAAGGTGGAAAATTCAGTTGAACGAATTTGATTTCGATTTAATTTTTATAAAATGTAGAGAAAATGCTTTAGCAGACGACGGACTTAGCAGAATTGTAGAGAATGATACTGCAGACAACGAGAGAACAGATACAGACAAAACTATAATTATTGAAAACACGGACATATTTGCTATACAGGCAGATAATAATTTGCAAGTCGAAAAAGATAACTTAGAAGAAGAGCTTCATTTATCAGCAGACTTAATTCAATTGTTCACAAATCAGTGGAACGACTTAGAAACAGTTCATAGCGCAGAATCGGATGACATTGACTTTATAAAAATTACTGAAAAATCACTCAAATTATTTAAGACACAATTGGTTTTAAAAGAATCAGATAAAGAATCAAGAACCACCAAAATATTGTATATAAATAAAATAAGATACATAGTAGAAACGAATGGAGATGTTACAAACATTTTTAAATTCATTTAAGAAATATTACCAGAAAAAGTTCTAATTGTACTTTTTTGTGAAAATGTAAAATTACATCGTAAGTTTCCAGAATGCTATAGACAATATTTTGCTAAGAATAATAACTTAAAAGTACTTAAGGCATATTTATTGTTAATTGAGGTATAAACGAAAACTTCTCTGAAATAAAAAAACTTTACAATTATCCAAACTTACAAAAATAGATCCATAATTATATAAATAATTGTAATATTTGTCAACTTGCTAAATATGATCGAAATCCTATTAAATACAACTTAGATATCACCGATACACCAACAAAACATAACGAAATGATTCATGTCGATATTTGGTGCCCCCAAAGAAACATTATGTATCTTAGCTCAATTGATAAGTTAACCAAATACGCTACTGTGCATTATTTAAAAGATCGATCTTGGATATCATTGTTAAAAGCATTAAAAGATAGAATACAACACCTAGTAAAGCCAGATTTAATAATCACAGATAATGAATTCGACATACTAACAAAAAAAATTTTTTTATTAGATAACGATATACAAGTACATTTTACAACACCATATAAGAAAACTGGTAACTTAGACTTTGAAAGACTACATTTAACATTAAACGAACATATAAGACTTTTCAATGCAAAGAATGAGGACACATTAATACCGAAGTATTCAAAGCAATAGTCCATTATAATAATGCAATCCACACCAGTACAAAAATCAAACCAATAGATTTCTTAAATAATGCACTTAGTAACGAAGAATTATTAAAGTTATATATTAAAGGTCAACAAACAAAAACGACATCAAAAGAAAATAATGTCGACTAGATTGAGTACGTAAAAAAATTTAAAATTAGCAAGTCAAATACTAAATATAAACTAATCAAAGATTATAGCCAAGTAGGAAACTACTTAGTGTCAAACGATAAAACACCAAAGAAAATATACAAAGATCAAGTAAAAAGAAAATACAAATTTCAGACTAGAAGGCATTCAAAGAAAAATAAATAAATAAAAAATTGTAATCCCTAGTAGTTGCTTCAACAATTATTGTTGAAACTTGAAGTGGGGGAGTCATATAGTCAAAGACATAGAATCTCTTTTACTCGCACCTTCAGACTTAGGCGAAGTACTCATAAGTTTAGCTTTAAGCTTAGGTAATAAGAATTAGTCTGTAAATGATCGGTTAGTGAACGCATCAGCATTTAATCAAAATAAGAAACCAACAAAGAAGTTGAAGATATTATTTCATTACACAGACGTTGCAGCAAAAGTTGCAACCAAAATTAGGAACAATCCAAACAGATCTGGGCCTAATTCTAACTATATGTTTCATATTGAGTTCATCCTGTTTAAACATGACGTTGATGTTAGCATTATCACGCACTAAATGTTTTGGTATACGAGTACGTATATACGTTTGACATAAATAAAAACTGCCAATACTCTTATATGAAAATATGAACGAATATTGTTTTGCTTTTTGCATGCTACATCATCGAATATGAATATAGAATTTGATTTGGCTTCATCTGGTGGAATAACATAATCGTTTTAAGAAAACTTAGCCCAATCCTTTTATGCTGGTTATTAACTTTTAGACTAATCATACCAATTGTTTTACCGCAGTTTGATGGACCGACAATTTAAGCTCGCATTGAGTTGGGTAGTAAAATGCTATGTCTTCTTTTAGATGAAGATTTACGGAAATTATCTTCATTTCTTACAATAATATTTTTATGCTATTTAATTAAACGCATTTTTAGAGCTGATGAATTTCTATAAATAAATAACACTTTTATTAATATTAATTAAGTTCACAGTTGTTTGTTGAATCATAACAACAACAACATTTTTCCACTCAAATGAAACATACATATAATAAATCAATTAGTCGCAAACAAAACGTCGATTAAAATGGACTATTAAATAGCTTAATAAATAATCTTCCCATTGAACTTCATATACCTGGTTATCAGTTTTGTGGACCTGGTAAAAAATTGAAGAAAATACTCGCTAGAGGAGATATTTGTATTAATGCATTACACAATGCCTGTAGAGAACACGATATCCTACTCTCAAATAAAGATTTAAACAAGAGACTTATTGCTTATCATATATTAACGGAAACGGCGTGGAAAAGAGTTAAGTGTAAAGAGGCTAGTATTGGTGAATGCACAAATGTTTGGCTCGTAACAAACGCAATGAAGACAAAAACAAAATTTGGTATGGGTAATGTTTCCAGCAAGTGCGAAAACCATAATAAAAATAAATTATTTAAAAAAGCAATACAAAATGATAACAAAACTATTAAAAATCTTATGCCAACTTGACAACATGAAGTTAAGGATGCTCTAAAAATTTCGTAAAATCAATACGTAACATATTAAAACATAAAAAATGCTGCTAACAAAAAGGTTTATTCCAGAAACCGTAAAAAAAGGCCTGGGTTTGTATTTGAAAACACAGACAAAAAGTCTTAAAAATGCTACCCAAAAGAGCTCTCAACAGCAACGACATTTTAAATTATGGGCAACAGTTACCTCATTTTAGAGGTGTATTCATGAGAGATGATCTTCTTCCGAAACCAGGGAGAAATGAATGTGGCATTGTGAACTTGGATAATTCGTCAGGTGACAGTACTCACTGGGTAGCATATTATAAGAAAGGAAACCTAAGTGAAAACTTTGATAGTTTTTGGAAATTTACAACCACCTTTGGAAATAATTAAGTATTTGGGCGTGAAAAATATTAAATACAATTACACGAGCAACAAAAATTCAACACATTTATATGCGGACAATTATATTTGAAATTTCTATACGAAAACAATAAATATCGTGGATATATTTATTTGAAGAAATAAAAATTTCTTCTTCTTCTTGCTTTGAATTTATAAAAAAAATGATTTAACTTTAATTAATTATTCTCATTCATTTCAAAACGTGTGAAGGGAATGCACTGGTGTCAACTGATAAAACCCGAACCCGAACACAAACATTGTATTTGTCATGCATGTTGGAAATCCTTCAAAATTGCACCTGCTGTTGTTTTGGAGAACATTTTAAAAATGTATGTAACAGCTGAAGGTGGATGGAGGACAATAATTATTACTATTAACAAGTGCTTAACAATTACCTTGAAATCTTCCAATATTTGAATTTAATTGTAATTAACATGTAAGAATTTAAGTCTTAGGCGGTACAGTTTCATTGATAGGAGCTGCCTTTAAAGCTGCTAGGCGCTTGAACGAATATCTATCATTATGAATTTATAGTATAGAATTTATTCGTGATATAGTCGCGCTTTCAGAAACTCTACAGTAAATAATTAATGGTATTATAACTGACACTCATGTAGAAAACACGAGAATATCTCGTAGAGAAAGAGAAATTAAAAAGTCAAGCGATAATGAAATTGAAGAAGACAATTTCACAGTAAGTGATGTCATAGAAGTCAATTCTAATAGAGTAATTGATGAGCATGTTGTGAAATCTATAGATGAAACGAATTTCACAACTATTGAGAAGAAAAATTGAATAATAAAATAATATTAGCCGCCCTCTGTGGTCTAGGGGTAAGCATGTTAGACTCACACCCCGAGGGTCTTAGGTTCAAATCCTGCCACTGGCTTGGTCTCCAAAATGATTCTTTCCATAAAATACTTTTCTCTTCGAGTCGAAAGCCTCTGTAGCTCACTCATAATTAGTTATGGTGTAAGATATAATAACAATAATAATAAAATAATATTTCCGGTATGGTCTTTATTTAGTTTACATTAAGCTCTTAGTAGATCTAAGGAAAAAATATAACAATATCAAGAACAAAAAAAAAATAAAAAAAGTTCAAAAAAATTCGATATATCAAACTTGGATTGTTGTTAGTATTTACGACTTACATACTTGTCGATTGTACACCAATACCAATTGCTTTGGGTAAAACGAAAGGAAAGTTGGTATTCTCACTTGCGCTACATAATAATGATCCGATATTAATTGAATTATCATTCCAATTACCAAAGTTTACTTAGAATTTAAGTGAAGAGAATACACCACTAGATCATCTTATAATACCAGAAATAACAACAACAGTATCAACAAAACAATACTTTAATGTAGCTCAAGCTATAGAAGCAACCCATTAAACACATGATCAATAAAACGTCTTATCCCATAACCAAGATGGAAAGGAAGCTCACCAAGTTCGGAATGAAAATGGTTAATGTAACAGACTCCATACTGTTTTTACCGGAACGTTATAGCAGCATTACCGATGAAACTAGAAGAATTTTCAAATAGAAGCTATTACCTACACAAAATCTATGGAGAAAATCAGAACGATTAGAAGTACGAACAGATTTAAATGATGAAGATGAAAATTAGTCATCTACGAGTACATTTTTTTATGAACAAGAATTTGAATAAAATAAAAAAAAATAAATAAATCATACAAAAACATAACATAGACTCTCTTTATTTCTTATTAATTTGTTTTTAAAATTTCTTTTCCATTTTTATGTTTTGTTTTACAAATAAAGTCTTTTTTCAGCAGTTTCTATTATACGATCGTATCGTATGTTGATATTGTTCCATAATTTGTTTAGCTTTCTTTCATTTTTCTTCATATGTTATACATATACAATTATCTGGTCCTTCTATACAGTTTTTATTGCTCCATACGCGTTTAGAAGATTGACCATTTTTCATTTCCACTCCCTCAATTTGTTCTATTGTTCTTAAATAATGTATAATCAATTCTCGATATTCATCACAAAGCATAAAGTCAAAGTCCTTCAAAAATTGTTTTATTTCATTCTCTTAGTGTCATGACTTCTTTAGTTCTTCCACTTCTGTTTTGAACTAATCATTAATATTTACATAGTTTCCTATTTATATTTATTCAACAATAGTAAGCAACGAGCATACAAGCATTTGTGGTTATTGAAAATAAAATGAAATATTTTTTTTATATCTAAAATAAAACTAATGGGTTTTATTTTACTGTTTCTTTATTTATAATTTCTAAATTGATATATCATGTCCGCCTGTGACCACTTTTTTTCTACACCGTTAGAGCTATCTAAATGAAATTTTGCAAAAGTATAGTCTGGAGAAAGATAAAGAACCAGATTGCTATATGGGCCGATTTGGACAAAGACCACGCCTACCTCCGATATAATTCACTTTTTTCACCTTTTTACAATGACTATAACTTCTCGTCCGATTGATGGCATCGTTTGGCAGTTATGGAGATGCGGGTCCTACTAATCACTATACAAAATGTGGGCTGCATATATTAACTGCCACGACTACTATTCACAAACTTTCATAACTTAAAATCTGGTAAAGATTTACGACGAACTTTTGCGGGAAGGAACATGTGGACATTTTAAAGCTATCTGCAACAAATGGGGTTGATCAGGGAAAAGACACGCCCACTTTTGATATATGGAAGTTTCGGGTCTAAAATTAAAATTAGCTTCCTTTGCTCGTATTGATGCCAGTGGAATAAAAATCGATAAAAGTGTGTGCAGAATATGAAGATCATAATACAACTGCCACGCCCACTCAGCCAAAAATCATTACTAGGTTCTTATTAAAGATCTATCAACGAAATTTGACAGGAATGATGCGGGAACCAACATTAAACACCACAAAAAATATGGGCGTGTTGTTTTTACAGCCACGCCCACTATTGACATATTATTAGAACTTACGACCTAAACAATATTTTTGGACGAAATTATATATTAGTACGTATATGGACCCTACAAAGCCATATAAAAGATTCGGAGTCGATCAGATGAAAGATATGCCTCCCTCCCATATAATGTTCTTTGGAGTCCCCACCTAAAAGCAATTACCTTATCTATGCTTCTAGTGATGATATATGAATACAAATACACTACTGCCACGCCCACAATTAAACAAAAATCATTACTAGGTTCCTATAGAAGATTCACCACCGAAATTACACAGGAAGGTTACGGGTACCAACATTAAACACCACACAAAAAATGGGCCTGTTATTTTTAGAGCCACGCACACTATTGACATATTTTTATAACTTACGAACTATACAAAATTGTTGGCTAAATTTTATATTATAACGTATATGGACCCTACAAAGCCATACACAAGAAATTGGGTCGATATAATCAATTCAAGGTATCAGTTTGCTATATTCTAGAAGACAACTTAGAATTCTCTTTTGTATTGAAAATAAAGTTAGTCATAATTCAAAAACTAAGAAATTAATAGGTGATTTTTATGATAAATCCAACTATGTTCAAACGGGTCCGCCATCTAACGTTTTTTTTTGTCAACTAGTACTTATTTCGTGAATGGTAACACTTAGCTCATGTCTGATTTGACAGATAATTAATTATTAATTTTATCCTTCCGCTGAACAAATATGGTTGTCTTTACGCTTGAACAACGCTGGCAAATATTGCGACGTTACTTTGAAAATCATCGTAATGTTGCAGAATGTGTGCGAAAATTGCGTACGGATTTTGGAAGAAGAGAAGCACCGTCAGCTCCGTATGTTCATTATCTTGTGAAAAAAGTGAAAGAAACTGGCATCCTCATCGATAAACCAAAGCGTGAAAAGCCAAAAACAGTGCGTACACCCGAGAATATTGCTGCTGTGGCAGAAAGTGTGCGCGAAGTGCCATCAACATCAATTCACCGTCGTTCTCAACAATTGAACATTTCGCAGACATAATTGAGACGAATTTTGCATAAAGACCTTGGTATGACGCCATACAAAGTCCAATTGGTTCAGGAGTTGAAGCCAACTGACCATCTAATGCGTTTTCGCTTCGCTAAGTGGGCCTGCGATCTACTTACAGAAGATGCCGATTTTGCCAAAAAAAATCATCTTTTCAGATGAAGCTCATTTTGATCTTGGCGGGTATGTAAACAAGCAAAATTGTCGCATTTGGGGCACAGAAAACCCGCACGCATACATTGAAAAGAAGATGCAGCCAAAACGAGTCACTGTTTGGTGCGGATTTTGGTCCAGAGGCATAATTGGGCCATTTTTCTTCGAAAATGAGCAAGGAGTGGCCGTTACAGTCAATGGCGATCGTTATCGGACCATGTTGAACGAATTTTTGTTCGCAAAAATTGAAGAGGAGGATATTGGCAACATTTGGTTTCAACAGGACGGCGCTACGTGCCACACAGCCGAAGCTACACTCGATGTTTTGCGCCCTGTTTTTGAAAATCGCATTATCAGCCGCAGAGCTGATGTCGTTTGACCACCTCGGAGCTGCGATTTGACACCGTTGGACTATTATTTGTGAGGTGCCCTCAAAGATAAGTGTTACGCCGACAAGCCAGTGACAATTGACGCTTTAAAGGACAATATTCGTGCAGCCATTGGTGAAATACTGCTGCACACAATCGATAATGTGCTTAAAAATTGGACCGATCGTGTAGGCTACTGCACGGCCAGCCGAGGCAGCCATTTGAATGAAATTATTTTCCATTATTAACCGGAAGGATTGTACTTTCAAATAACGGGTCCGCCATCTAACGTTTTTTTTGTCAACTAGTGCTTATTTCGTGAAGGTAACACTTAGCTCATGTCTGATTTGACAGATAATTAGTTTTATCCTTCCGCTGAACGAATATGGTTGTGTATACGCTTGAACAACGCTGGGAAATATTGCGACATTACTTTGAAAATCATGGTAATGTTGCAGAATGTGTGCGAAAATTGCGTACGGATTTTGGAAGAAGAGAAGCACCGTCAGCTCCGTATGTTCGTTATCTTGTGGAAAAAGTGAAAGAAACTGGCATCCTCATCGTTAACCGAAGCGTGAAAAGCCTAAAACAGTGCGTACACCCGTGAATATTGCTGCTGTGGCAGAAAGTGTGCGTGAAGCGCCATCAACATCAATTCACCGTCGTTCTCAACAATTGAACATTTCAGAGACATCATTGAGACGAATTTTGCATAAAGACCTTGGTATGACGCCATACAAAGTCCAATTGGTTCAGGAGTTGAAGCCAACTGACCATCCAATGCGTTTTCGCTTCGCTAAGTGGGCCTGCGATCGACTTACAGAAGATGCCGATTTTGCCAAAAAAATCATCTTTTCAGATGAAGCTCATTTTGATCTTGGCGGGTATGTAAAACAGCAAAATTGTCGCAATTGGGGCACAGAAAACCCGCACGCATACATTCAAAAGCCGATGCACCCAAAACGAGTCACTGTTTGGTGCGGATTTTGGTCCAGAGGCATAATTGGGCCATTTTTCTTCGAAAATGAGCAAGGAGTGGCCGTTACAGTCAATGGCGATCGTTATCGGGCCATGTTGAACGAATTTTTGTTCGCAAAAATTGAAGAGGAGGATATTGGCAACATTTGGTTTCAACAGGACGGCGCTACGTGCCACACAGCCGAAGCTACACTCGATGTTTTGCGCCCTGTTTTTGAAAATCGCATTATCAGCCGCAGAACTGATGTCGTTTGACCACCTCGGAGCTGCGATTTGACACCGTTGGACTATTACTTGTGGGGTGCCCTCAAAGATAAGTGTTACGCCGACAAGCCAGAGACAATTGACGCTTTAAAGGACAATATTCGTGCAGCCATTGGTGAAATACTGCTGCACACAATCGATAATGTGCTTAAAAATTGGACCGATCGTGTAGGCTACTGCACGGCCAGCCGAGGCAGCCATTTGAATGAAATTATTTTCCATTATTAACCGGAAGGATTGTACTTTCAAATAACGGGTCCGCCATCTAACGTTTTTTTTGTCAACTAGTGCTTCTTTCGTGAAGGTAACACTTAGCTCATGTCTGATTTGACAGATAATTAGTTTTATCCTTCCGCTGAACGAATATGGTTGTGTATACGCTTGAACAACACTGGGAAATATTGCGACATTACTTTGAAAATCATGGTAATGTTGCAGAATGTGTGCGAAAATTGCGTACGGATTTTGGAAGAAGAGAAGCACCGTCAGCTCCGTATGTTCATTATCTTGTGGAAAAAGTGAAAGAAACTGGCATCCTCATCAATAAACCAAAGCGTGAAAAGCCAAAAACAGTGCGTACACCCGTGAATATTGCTGCTGTGGCAGAAAGTGTGCGTGAAGCGCTATCAACATCTATTCACCGTCGTTCTCAACAATTGAACATTTCGGAGACATCATTGAGACGAATTTTGCATAGAGACCTTGGTACGACGCCATAGAAAGTCCAATTGGTTCAGGAGTTGAAGCCAACTGACCATCCAATGCGTTTTCGCTTCGCTAAGTGGGCCTGCGATCGACTTACAGAAGATGCCGATTTTGCCAAAAAAAATCATCTTTTCAGATGAAGTTCATTTTGATCTTGGCGGGTATGTAAACAAGCAAAATTGTCGCAATTGGGGCACAGAAAACCCGCTCGCATACATTCAAAAGCCGATGCACCCAAAACGAGTCACTGTTTGGTGCGGATTTTGGTCCAGAGGCATAATTGGGCCAATTTTCTTCGAAAATGAGCAAGGAGTGGCCATTACAGTCAATGGCGATCGTTATCGGGCCATGTTGAACGAATTTTTGTTCACAAAAATTGAAGAGGAGGATATTGGCAACATTTGGTTTCAACAGGACGGCGCTACATGCCACACAGCCGAAGCTACACTCGATGTTTTGCGCCCTGTTTTTGAAGATCGCATTATCAGCCGCAGAGCTGATGTCGTTTGGCCACCTTGGAGCTGCGATTTGACACCGTTGGACTATTATTTGTGGGGTGCCCTCAAAGATAAGTGTTACGCCGACAAGCCAGAGACAATTGACGCTTTAAAGGTCAAAATTCGTGAAGCCATTGGTGAAATACAGCTGCACACAATCGATAATGTACTTAAAAATTGGACCGATCGTGTAGGCTACTGCATGGCCAGCCGAGGCAGCCATTTGAATAAAATTATTTTCCATTATTAACCGGAAGGATTGTACTTTCAAATAACGGGTCCGCCATCTAACGTTTTTTTTGTCAACTAGTGCTTCTTTCGTGAAGGTAACACTTAGCTCATGTCTGATTTGACAGATAATTAGTTTTATCCTTCCGCTGAACGAATATGGTTGTGTATACGCTTGAACAACACTGGGAAATATTGCGACATTACTTTGAAAATCATGGTAATGTTGCAGAATGTGTGCGAAAATTGCGTACGGATTTTGGAAGAAGAGAAGCACCGTCAGCTCCGTATGTTCATTATCTTGTGGAAAAAGTGAAAGAAACTGGCATCCTCATCAATAAACCAAAGCGTGAAAAGCCAAAAACAGTGCGTACACCCGTGAATATTGCTGCTGTGGCAGAAAGTGTGCGTGAAGCGCTATCAACATCTATTCACCGTCGTTCTCAACAATTGAACATTTCGGAGACATCATTGAGACGAATTTTGCATAGAGACCTTGGTACGACGCCATAGAAAGTCCAATTGGTTCAGGAGTTGAAGCCAACTGACCATCCAATGCGTTTTCGCTTCGCTAAGTGGGCCTGCGATCGACTTACAGAAGATGCCGATTTTGCCAAAAAAAATCATCTTTTCAGATGAAGTTCATTTTGATCTTGGCGGGTATGTAAACAAGCAAAATTGTCGCAATTGGGGCACAGAAAACCCGCTCGCATACATTCAAAAGCCGATGCACCCAAAACGAGTCACTGTTTGGTGCGGATTTTGGTCCAGAGGCATAATTGGGCCAATTTTCTTCGAAAATGAGCAAGGAGTGGCCATTACAGTCAATGGCGATCGTTATCGGGCCATGTTGAACGAATTTTTGTTCACAAAAATTGAAGAGGAGGATATTGGCAACATTTGGTTTCAACAGGACGGCGCTACATGCCACACAGCCGAAGCTACACTCGATGTTTTGCGCCCTGTTTTTGAAGATCGCATTATCAGCCGCAGAGCTGATGTCGTTTGGCCACCTTGGAGCTGCGATTTGACACCGTTGGACTATTATTTGTGGGGTGCCCTCAAAGATAAGTGTTACGCCGACAAGCCAGAGACAATTGACGCTTTAAAGGTCAAAATTCGTGAAGCCATTGGTGAAATACAGCTGCACACAATCGATAATGTACTTAAAAATTGGACCGATCGTGTAGGCTACTGCATGGCCAGCCGAGGCAGCCATTTGAATAAAATTATTTTCCATTATTAACCGGAAGGATTGTACTTTCAAATAAAAAAGGAAATTTGAGAAAATATCAAGTAGTTTTTTTTTATAGAATTTTCAAAAAAAAAAGTTATTTGGCGGACCCGTTAAAAAAAGAAATTTGAGAAAATATCCAGTGGCTTTTTTTTATAGAATTTTCAAAGAAAAAAAAGTTATTTGGCGGACCCGTTACATTTTAGAACTCTTCAACAATGCATTTTAAATGGTATTAAATTAAAAACGATTCATAGAATACTAATATCCAATAAATTGAAGTGGTTAAAGCAATTCATTGACTTAAATACACATTATAAAACTCTAGCGAAAAATGAGAGAGTACGGCAAAACCATAGAAAATTTTGAGAAGAGAAAAGATGTGAATTGTAATTGTAATTTCATTATAATTATATGAAACCGAAATTTGGAGATAATGTAACTTTAAATTATATGGATACATATTCTGTTGTTTACTCTATAAAAACTGATGAAGTGTATAAGGACATATTACCTGATATTGATTCAAAATTTGATACATCTGAATATCCCTTTTCCAATGTTTGTAATATTCCATTAAAAAATAAAAAAAGTTTTATATATGATGACAGATGAAGTTAAAGGTAAAATTATTAAAGTGTTCATCGGGTTTCACTCTAAAATGTATTCTTTAGACATAAACGATTCAAAACAATTCAAAAAATCAAAAGGTGTTAGAAAATATTTATTAAACGAGTACAGAAGTTTTAAGTCGGGTTAGACCGACCTCGAAATATCCTTTACTTTTTATTGTGTGTGCGACTTCAACAATGGGGATGATTTCTTCATAAATCATCATTAGGAGCACATCTACGGTAATTTTCGGTAGGGTACCTTGAATTGATTGATTATATCGACCCAATTTCTTGCTTTGTAGTGTCAATATAATCACTAATATAAAATTATGTCAAAAATTTTGTATAGGTCGTAAGTTATAATAATATGTTAATAGTGTGCGTGGCTCTAAAAGTAACAGGCCCATTTTTTGTGTGGGGTTTAATGTTAGTACCCGCAACCTTCCTGTGAAATTTCGTTCATGTATCTTCTATAGGAACCTAGTAAAGATTTTTCTTAATTGTGGGCGTGGCAGCATTAATGATCTGGCAATATTTGGAATGCATGCTAGTACAGATCCAATGTATACAGCTACCAATTTGTGTTCATATATCATCCCTAGTAGCATAGATAGGGTAACTGCTTTTATGTGGGGTCCAGAAATTTCATTATATGTGAGGGAAGAGTATCCCTTATCTCATCGACCCCGAATCTTTTATTTGGCTTTGTAGGTTCCATATACGTACTAATATATAAATTCGTCCATAACATTGTATAAGTCGTAAGTTATAATGTCAATAGTGGGCGTGGCTGTAAATATAACAAGCCCATTTTTTGTGGTGTTTAAAGTTAGTTCCCGCAACAATCCTGTGAAATTTCGCTGATAGATCTTTAATAAGAAACTAGTAATTATTTGATGTTGAGTGGGCTTGGTAGTTGTATTATGATCTCCAAATTTGAAAAAAGTTCCTTACATGTGTGGTAGGCGTGGTTTTTGTCCAATTCGACCCATATACCAACCTAGTTCTGTATCTTTGTCCAGATTTTACTTTTGCAAAATTTCATTAATATAGCTCTAACGGTGTAAAAAAAAGTGGCCACAGACGGACAGACGGACGGAGAAAATAAAAATTGCTTAGAAACTGATTCTGATCATATCTGAATTTATATGTCCATACCTACAAAGCATCCTTCTACAGTATTTACTTTTTTTAATTTTATTCAAAAAACAATTTTCGCTTGATTTCTATTTATATAAGCAACAGTAGCAGCAGTAGTTTATCCATTATTTCCTATGTACGGGTATATGCACCTAAATGAAAACAACAACAACGACATAACAAAAATACTACATTTGGTCTCAAAACAATTATAGTTTGATTTCTGTTTATACAAGCAGTAGCAGTATCAGCAACAGCAGTGGCACAGCCCGAACCCCAGAGCCACCCTAAGCCCTAGAGTCTGCATCTTAATCCAACCGCTATTAAGCATTTTTATCAGGCTTACGGTTTGCGGCTTTTAGGTTTGCGGATTTGCGATTTACGGTTTTAGGATTTGCAGTTTGCGGCTTTGCGGTTTACTCTTTCTCTCTTATCTCAGAACCCCCTTATTCATACTACTATTGTTATTCTCTTTTAACGCGTTCAAAAATTTTTCATCAAACCCAATTTGATATGCAGCGGCGGGAGAATAATATTTTCTTTCCGGACATTTGGTGGCTGTGAAATATTCTGGCCAACAATATGGTCATCTGTAGCCGGCCAGTTTTTTCGTACTTAATGGTATTCACGTACTCGACTATCCCGCTTGTATCGTAAGCATCGATTCTTTCTAAAGCCGCCCTTTAAAGCAGATAGAACTTTTAAATCAGATCATACTGTGCAATACTCCAGTTTTGTAGTCACCTTGATGTGATGGGGGGCTTAGTTGATCCCGCCGACGCGGCTTGAGCTTCGGATATGCAGGCCTAAAGCTCACCATCCCAAATGACCGAGACTGACACTCAGGGTCTCAGAGGAAGCAAATTACTGAGTGTAATTAGTGGCCCATTGACTGGGTGTATAGTTGGAAAAAAGGGGAGACGAACTGGCATCGAACTGGCATCGAACAGTCGGAAGCAATAAATGCTAACGCTGTAAACAAGCTAGACAGTTCCCCTCCTACTCCTACAGGATACTGGTACCGAGTACGTCAACGACAACGGTCAAACCTGGTGTGACCTAGGAGGTTACAGGTAAGAAGTTGGAGTGTATTTGTGGTCCTGAGATAGGCGGAATACTGTCTGCAAGACAGCGAAAAAGAGTCTACAGAGGGGGGAAAGCGGCAGAAATAGCTGTGGTGTTTACTCGAACTCCGTCTACTTCGGCGCCTGTGACGGCAATGGGGAAGCGTAACAGAACAGACGATAACTCGTCTGCCATGGCGCACTCTTCTGGTGGAACCATGGGTGTGTTATAAACGTATCTGTGGGCTGGGAGGAATAAAATGGGGAAATATACTTCATTGCGAAGAGAATGATAGGCCGGGTGTATGTACTATCATGCTACGGTTTATTGAATGCACGATGCATAGACAATTCTGTTCTCAAGATGTTGTTGAAGCAAAAAGAAAGTACAAACTGGGAGGGAACATGTTAGAGGCAGTTATCGTCTCGGCCTACCTGCCCTATGATTCTTTACTTCCCTCACCATCAAAGGAAGTCGTAGAGGTCGTTCAGTACGCAGAATTCAATGGTTGGGGTCTGATTGTGGGTTGTCTTCTAGAAAATATCAAACTGAAGAATTTTCTGGTATTGAGAATACATCGAAATTCGTTGTATCTTCAATCCATTTAAATCGTCCATATGGTAGACATTCAGACAAAGCCCATCCATATAGATTATTCACATCTAAATACGTTATATATACCGAGGGTTTCTCACTATCATAATTCGACATATATTTATTATTTGCTACCACATATACCTTTCTATATGAAATTGTACATAGTGACGTCTGTAAGCAGTTCGAGGTTTATTTTAGTTAATTTCAACATAGTTTCCCAAGAAAAACCAGGAGTTGTATAATAGTGACATGCGTCTAGGTCATATAAAGATTTACATACTTTTCGGTAATTTTGAAATATGTCTGTTAAAAGCAATGCATCAGTTTTTATATATAACATCATATAATCGAGCATTGTTTTACATTCAAACGTATTCCAAACTTTATTTGGATGCGTATAATCTTCAACGTTGCATTCTGTATCAGTTAAACGATTAAAAAACTCGCGATTCTGGAGAATAGTCTCTTTTAAACGATCTACGCAATTAATGTGTTCATACGGAAACACACATTTTCTCTTAATCAATTGAAATTCATATTCGTACGGAAAAGACTTTTGTATGACATGAAAATCAGTTTCTGTCAAGTTTTTTGCTAAAGCTTCAATGCTGGAAGCGAAAAGAATGTAAAAATTTCATCAAAGTATTGTACATATTTGTTAATCCGTATTATTTTCGATATGGAAATATACGACCCTTTTGTTAAGGGAAACACTTTAATATCACCTTCAACTCTGGATAATGTTTCGTAAAAAAGATGCGAATCGTAACCAAAAAATATGGGGATAAAATGAGGTATTTTATAAATCAATTTACATTTATTACGTCAAATGACAATGATTTGCAACTCGGTCTACATCTAAAGATTCTTTACATATATGACAATTTCTTGCTAATCTTTAATTCTCAACTTTATCTGCAGTAAAAATATTTATGGGATTCACTTTGCATAAAAAATTATCACATATGAAAATACAATCCCTAAATAGACTATCAACAAACTGTATAGATGAATCTTCACCTGAACATATTACTAACTTCCTTAAGCTATCATTAAATGAACATTTTATGTAATAACTAAAAGCGATTGGTTAACTTTTTACATACTTTGATAATTTCCTATTTTCATTCTCTAGAATGCACTCAAAACCTGTATAAAGTACAAAATGTACATCCAATTGTCTCTGATAATTTTTAAATGTAAGTTGTGCTCTTTCACCTTTCGGTCATCTCAGTGACAACTCCCTTACATTCCTGCTTATGCTTTGCGAATGAGTTTTCTGAATGCATTTATTGTAGACATTGACTTCCAATCAATCTGATTAAATAAATAATAAAATAATAAAATTGTATGAATGTATTAAAATTAAATAAATTTAGCCGCCCTCTGTGGTCTAGTTGTAAGCATGCTAGACTCACACCACGAGGGCCGCAGGTTCGAATCCTTCCACGGGCTTGGCCTCCAAAATGCTTCTTTCTATAAATTTCAATTTCAATTTCAATTTATTGTTTAAAGTTATAACATAAGACAAAGTCTTTAAGATATAACTATATATCAGTTATTAATATATATATATATATATATATATATATATATATATATATATATATATATATATATATATATATATGTATATATATATATATATATATATATATATATATATATTGTATTAATTTATTTATTTATTTATTAATTATTTATTATTTATTACTTATTTACTTATTCATTTTTTTATTTATCTATTTAATTAGTTGCTAATTTAATTTAATATATATATATATATATATATATATATATATATATATATATATATATATATATATATATATATATATATATATTAAATTAAATTAGCAACTAATTAAATAGATAAATAAAAAAATGAATAAGTAAATAAGTAATAAATAATAAATAATTAATAAATAAATAAATAAATTAATACAATAAGAAATAAAAGAATACAGACAGAAAAGAAGAATAAAAGAGATATTTGGTTATTTTCAAGGGTAAAAATCGACAAAAGTACTGGAACACTAAATGCTTAAACTCACTAATCCCTGCCACGCCTCTCACAGCAGAAGGCCGCGAATTCCAGATCCTTATGGCATTAATGACAAAGTATCGAGTTGAATTAGAATAGGCAAATTTAGGTATTATCATACACCGACTTCTTGTTGATTGGCTCTGCTGAAGTTTCTCAAAGAGATAATGAGGAGTTCTCGTGATAATCAGCTTGTGAAGAAAAATACAATTTCTGATCCGTAAGTAGTTCTCAATACTGCACCCAAGAACACTTGTCTTCCAGGAAGTTATATGGTCAAACCTACGTAATCCAAACATATATCGTGTGGCATAGTTAAACACAACTTGTATTTTATGTAGGGGAGGTAGTTTGAATCCAACTTACTATATACAAGCTCTGAATAGCAAATTATCGGTACAACCAGCTGCTTAACCAACATTCTCCTAGTCTCAACAGGGGTAAACTCTGCTGACATCCGTAACTGTCTCAGCACAAAAAAAAACTTTTTTCACAATACTATTTACTTGATCAGTGCAAGTGAAAGAAGAATTAATATGAAAGCCCAAACTACATGATCTCTCAACGAATTTCAGCTGAGCGCCAATATATATCACAGGAAGTTTGCCCAATTCTATTTTCTTCTTCGAGATTGGTAAAACATTTCACTATGATAATTTATAATAATCATAGTGAAAGTGAACAGCAGCGGCCACTTAGCCCAGAGGTCTATTTAACTGTTATTATTTTTTTTATATCATAAAAACAAAAATATGATTATAATAGTTTGTTAACATTTTTTATTTATTCAAGCTTAAAATTTTTAAAAAATATAATCTGCTTCTTCTTCACCATAATCATATATTTATATTTATGATCAAAATTATCTTCGTTAGAATTATCATCAACGCCTTCATCACCATCATCATCATCGCCTTCATCATTATCGCCACTCGACACGATCAATTCTAATGCTTCTTCCGGTAAATTATGCACATTTTTTGGTAATTTTCTTCCAGTTGATATAACGGTGTCAGAACTGATTAAAAGTCTGTTTAATATGTCTTTATTTGCTTCTTTTCTGCTGCATTTGCAAGAAAAATGCTCTGAAACTGTTAAAAACTTTGTTTCGAACTTCCTGAGTTTCCTGTGATAATTGTCCGAATGATAACAGGGGGTAGGAATTATCTCTGGTCCATGGAAGAAATATTTGTGAAGTGTTGGAGGCATGTTATACCAAGGATAACATTCAACAAAATATTTTGCTTTTTATTTAAAGTTTAGTTGCGAAACTTTTCTACCTCAATATCGTGGACACTAGAAACAACTAGGAGTATTGTATGCATCTTTTAAATTAAACTTATATCAACTTTAGTGATTGCTGCTGACATCTCGGAATTTTAATGGAAACGCCTGGCAGTATTGCCATGGTTAAAATCCCGGATCCAGGTTTCGGTTGGTCAACAATCAGACCAATTTTATCATTAAATTCTTTTTTAATGCGCGTTTTGAGAAACTAATAATTTTTAATTTTCCGATCGAGCGTGCCACTTCTTTATCGACAATTTGTATAAGTCAATACGGCGTACATCCACCATAACAGATAAAGCTTCTTCTTTTGATATTTGCTTTGATAGTGGAGATTTGGCAAAACTCTCACGATATTTTGTCGCTCTCGATGGGGAACTTGCAATTTCTTTTATTATTTTTGATGCTTCCACTTGACCTGAAGCTCTAAAGCTTTGTGTAGCATAAGCTAATAAAGGCAAAGGCTTTCTTTTTCCTTTGTTTTCTCATTGCATTCTTTAAACAAAAATTCTTTGCGACCACGTTTCATTCGTTGCGATAAAACCTACCGAAGAATCCAGCCAACTTTGATTTAATCTCAGGAGACGCTCTTCGTGCCTATTGGCTCTATTCCAACGACTTTAAATTGACAAATAAAAATGTTTATCCTGTCTTGAAACACTTACATAAATTCAGCAGACGGCTGTAAACGCTTTTTCAATTCCTCCTTTAAAAATATAAATTTCTCATAAATTTTATCACAGTCAGAGTTTTTCATTATGTAATAAAGACTTTGACCCAAATTACATTAGAAATGGATCCCACAAGGAAGATAATAATATTTTTAGCCTCTTCAAATATAATCAATCTCGGTATCCCCTTTACCGTGTTAGCTACATATACGAGGGCGGATTGATATTGAAGCTACCTAAGTAGGAAAAAAACATTTTTTTTTTTCAAAATCCATTTTTTTCTCAACATAGTCTCCTTTTACTTTGACACACTTAGTAAGACGATATTCCAACTTTTTTATACCATCTGAATAATACGATTTCGGGAACCCCTCAAAATACGCGTTAGTTTCGGTAATCACTTCTTCGTTTGAGATGAATCTTTTTCCTGCGACCCATATTTTCAAGTTTGCAAACAGGAAAAAGTCACGTTTTTTCTTCACTACCTCCTTTTATATTTTACTGTTCTTTTCCGTTGCTTTTAACCTTCTCCCACTCCTACTAATCTACCTGTACTCGGTACTCTATCTGCCCACACACCTCTCTTCCTACATCCTCAACAACATCCCTGTCATTCACACTCCCGCCGTACCATCCACCGCGAATTCCCCCCAAATGTCATCCATTCCACAAACACCCATCTGACCGCAGCAACACACCTGGGCTAGATGGAGACTTCCAAAACGAGAGCACAGGTCGACAACGCTGTCCGTATCTCGTCAAAGGCGCCACAAAAACATAATACACATTAAACACAAACAAGTATTACAATACAAAATTTTCTTATAATTTTAATATGCCGCTTAACGCAACGTAGGGTGTAAAACAAACGCAACAGCCATCCAGTAAACAACAAAAACAAAAACAAAAGTTTTCTTCTTTTTATACCCTTTACCTTTAAAAAATATAAATAGGGTATACTAATTTTTTGCTTTTGAGAGGGGTTGCAATGATATGATCAGAATCACTTTCTAAGCAATTTTTATTTTGTCCGTCCGTCTGTCCGTCCATCTGTGGCCACTTTTTTTCTACACCGTTAGAGCAATCTTAATGAAATTTTCAAAATTATAGTCTGGACAAAGATACAGAACCAGATTGTTATATGGGCCGATTTGGAACAAGGCCACACTTACCTCGCATATGAGGAACTTTTCTCGCCTTTTTTAACATGACTATAACTTCGGTCAAATTGATGGAATCGTGACGCAATTTGGCAGCTATGGAGATGTGGCTCCCACTAAACACTATGCAAAAAGTGGGCGGTATATATTAACTGCCGCGCCCACTATTAACAAATATTCATTACTTAAGATCTGGTAGAGATTTATGGCCGAAATTTTACATGTGGACATTATAAAGCTATCTGCACCAAATGGGGCTGATCACGGAAAAGACACGCCCTCTTTTTATATAAGGCAATTTCCGGTCTAAAATTAAAATGATCCTACATATGCTCGTATTGATGACATCGGAATAAAAGAATGCCAGAAATATACATGGGGTCGATAGTTGTGTGTGCAGAATATGAAGATCATATTGCTACTGCCACGAGCACAAATAACCAAAAATCATTACGAGGTTCCATTTAAAGATTTATCAACAAAATTCCACAGGAACTTTGCGGGTAACAACATTAAACACCACACAAAAAATGGCCGTGTTATTTTTCCAGCTACGCTACATACACTACTTTATAAAATTAAATTTTTTTTCATGTACATTTGATGAGAGGTGGCTTTTCTTATGTATTTCCATCTGCTGAATTCGAAAATCAAGGTTAAATTTTTTTCATGGAATAGTTTTAGATATTGTAAATTTTGTATCTTTTCGACCTTTTTCACTTGACAAATCATGTCTGATTGGTACCTAATGCAAGGTATTGAGATGACGAACAAACATGTATAATCGGATCTTTGATTGGTAAAGCGGTTCAAAATATATCGATGAAAATAGGGCACATTTTCAAAAAAATAATATTTTACAGTGATTCTGTGCCGGCGGAAAAGTATAAATCGTTGAAAAAACGTCTGGTTTCTCTTCATGTACGTAAAGATGCTTTAACGTAAGAACTAAGACCAACTAGAAGAAAATCGACCGAAAAATGACAAAGTTATACGCAATTGAGTGAATAAATCCAAATCCCATATTTTCCGAATATTTCTTTTTTTTTCGACATTTTTGTGTGTTAGAAATAGTTGTGGCTCTTGCTTTGTCTCCGGTTGCTTTTGGGATCCGTTTCTCTAGTGAGAAACCATACATAGTCTCCCAACATTGCTTCATCCCAAAATCCTTGATAGCGCCGCTCAATGGTCTTAATTTGTTGGTGAAATCTCTCGCCGTGTTCGTCACTTACGTCACCAAGATTGTCCGGAAAGAATTTCAAATGCGAATCCAAGAAATGGATTTTTAGAGACATATTTACACTTGTAAGAAATAAATAAAATGGTAAAAACAATACAATAGAAAACACCCAGGAAGGAAATTAAATAATGGCATTCCGTACCCATCTTGTTGTAGTTCTTCAGCAAATCGGTAATAATTCCCTCGTAGTTAGGGCTTTTAGTGTTCCCAAGAAAATTGGTAACAACCAGCTGAAATGAATTCCAGGCCTCGTTTTCCACGGGTGTTAAATATTTTGGAAAATCTGTGCTTTTTAACAATTTCTTTATGTGTGGACCATCGAAGACGCCTTCCTTGATTTTTGCAAAAGAAAGCTTCGGGAAAAGGGTTTTCAAATAGGAAGATGCTTGGCCTTCCTTTTCTAAGGCCTTCACAAAATGAGGCCAAGTTTAATGTGGAACGCTGGAAGGATTATATTTACTTTTTTTACAAAAGGCACGTGTTTAATATTGTCTTTGCCCACTGTGACATTCTCCCTTTCTGGCCAGTGTTTTCTTTTATAATGATGTTCACGAGCACGACTATCCCAGAGGCAGAGAAAGCAGCAATATTTTGTATATCCACCCTGCATTCCACACAACATGCCGACGACTTTGAGAACGGAACATATTTTCCAGTTGTGATGCTCATATTGAATGTATTTTATCAAACTGGCCATTGTGGCATATGAATCTATAGTGTTGATGGCATGAGCGATGGGAATAGAAGGTTTTTCATTTCCAATATGCAGTAGGACTGCTTTCAAACTCTCCTTACTAGCATCAATGAACAAGCGCCACTCATTTGGATCATAAGACTCTCCCAGTTGCTCAAGCAATGGAGGAATATCGTTGCAGTAGCATATGTCGTTTTCCTTCTTAAAATGTTGTGCGTAAGGTTCATCACGGGTTCTGTAAAATGTTCCTTTTACTCCCGGAGCCAAACAGTTCCGTTGTTTCAGGCGAGATGCAAGTAACTCCGATTTTTCCTTTGACAGCTCGAGATCTCTCGCCAAATCATCCAGTCAGGCTCCATAAAAGGTTGTAATTGCGACTCCTGTTGAAATTCATTATTACTGCTTGTGTCTGTCTCTTGTGATGATTCGAAAGGTTCAATCGTTGAATCGGGGCACTTAGGATGAGGAAATTCACTTGAATGTGGAACTGGAAGCGAAGCAGATGCGACTGTCGCATAAACCCATTTGGCACTCTTACCAAAACCAGTGGATTTGCTCAGGCAAAAGTTACAATCAACCGAATGGCAGAGCGGTTCTCTCCATATCATCGGTACACCGAATTTCATGTATCGTCTAATTTGGAATAAAAATTCACTTTATTATTAATTCAATTGTATTTATAAATTTAATCTTACTGTGATGAACCAGAAGCCCACGCGGCAAGCGTGTATGGCATGATAAACAATCATTATTTGGTGTCCATTGCTCATGGAAAGTTGCGGGTGCTATTCCAAAATATTGCAGATAATTCTGTTGTAATGCATCCGTGAATCTACGTCTATTTTGTTGGAGGACACAATTGCCACACACGTAACAGAAATTATTTGGATTGTTTACGCACTTAAATTCTCGTTTTCTTTTAGGCATTTTGGCGAACACAATGCAATATAATTTCAATCAAATTTACACAAACAACCGACAAACAACCGACACGTGTGCGCGTGTTTATTACTAGGTGAAAAAAATATATGTTACAAAAATTACAAATTAATATATTACTAACTCACCGCAGTGTTTTTCCTCACAGACTGAATTAACAAAACAATATTAGCAAGCTAAGAACGAGATTTCTGATGTGTATAACATATAAGGAATAACGGTTCCTTTAAAAACAAACTTAACGAAACAAACAACACTTAAATTGTCGAAAAAAATAAAATATTCCGAAAATATGGGATTTGGATTTATTCACTCAATTGCTTATAACTTTGTCATTTTTCGGTCGATTTTATTCTAGTTGGTCTTAGTTCTTACGTTAAAGCATCTTTACGTACATGAAGAGAAACTAGACGTTTTTTCAACGATTTGTACTTTTCCGCCGGCACAGAATCACTGTAAAATATTATTTTTTTGAAAATGTGCCCTATTTTCATCGATATATTTTGAACCGCTCTACCTATCAAAGATCCGATTATACATGTTTGTTCGTCATCTCAATACCTTGCATTAGGTACCAATCGGACATGATTTGTCACGTGAAAAAAGGACGAAAAGATACAAAAATTACAATATCTCAAAAACTATTCCATGAGAAAAAATTTAACCTTGATTTTCGAATTCAGCAGATGAAAATACATAAGAAAAGTCACCTCTTATCAAATGTACATTTTCGGTGTAAACTAGTGATATTATTATAATTTATGACCAATATAACATTTTTGGACGAAATTTAGCATTACTACCTATATGGACCCTACAAAGCCACATACAAGATTCGGGGTCGATTAGATAAAGGATACGCCTCCCTCCCATATAATGAACTCTGGGGACCCAGCTTAGAAACAATTACTCTATCTAGGCTTCCAGCGACTATATATGGATACACTATTCTGGATACATTGTGTCTTTGCTAACATGAATTCCCAATATGGGGATCGAATTACTACTGCCACGCCCACAATTAAATAAAAATCATTACTAGGTTCTTATTAAAGATTTATGAAGGAAATTTCACAGGAAGGTTACGGGTACTAACATTAAACACCAACAAATCTTATGAATTTGAATTTGTGCTAAATACAAGAGAAAATTTTAAAAACTAGCATTAGCAACTAAGGCCTTCCTCTACTTATTCTAAATTTATTTATTTATTTCTTTTAAATTTTTTAAACAATTTTTTTATTGAAGGTTACAAAATTTTTTTTACATAATATATAGAAAATTTCTTAGATTAATTTGTATTATATCAAATATTAAAGAACAATTTTAGTTTTTTTATAATGCTTTTAAGAGTTTTTATGTTTGTATAAGTAGGGTCTATTAGAAGGTCTGTGATATTTTGATTGTAGAGGTTGCGAAATTATCACGTAACTGGTCAACAAAATTCCAAAATATTGAAATTTTATTTCCAAACAGAATGTTGTGTTTCCCAAACAATTCACTTTCAGTTAAGAATAATTCACAAACCTCGCCTTCTGTACGTAAAATTGTGAACAAAAATCATGAGATGGGCATGTTAATTGATAACACACGTTATCGTTCGGTCCGCTCAGCGGAGAATATTCCTCCTGTTACTGAAATTGAGCGCCTAAGTCCGAGAACATCATCTCGACGCACTTTTCAGCAACCCAACATTAGCCTCACTAGCATGAGAAGAATTCTTCATAAAGAGCTCGGATTATTTGCTTACAAGGTTCAATTGTCTCAGAAATTGAAGCTTAATTGCCATACACTTCTTTATGGGTTCTCTGTTTGGGCTTTAGAGCAGCTGCAAAAATATGCATATTTTGTTTAAAAAATAATTTTTCAAATGAGGAGCATTTCTTTTTAAGCGGTTATGTTAACGAGCAAAGCTGAACTATTTAATGTTTTTTGTAGGGATAAAGATTGATTGTTGTTAGAATAATCCACCATCGATTCAGGCATTCAAGCACAATATTTATGGAGCTATTCGTGAAATAAAACTTCAAATTATCGAAAATGTACTGGAAAATTGGGTCAACAGAATGGCACACTACCATTTATATGAAATAAATTTCATAACGAATCAAAGGATTTATTATTTTCAATAAAATGAGAGCTTGGAAAATATTGGACGGCATTTATTCTATATACAAAAGGAACCAGCAATGGACCTAAGAGTAATTGGTCTGCCTAATCCACAGCTCTTCCTGGTATAGGGTTTTTCCTACGATCTTTACATCAGAAGTCTGTTATTTTTTTGCAAATTTTTCCGTTATGTTTTTGAGTTTAGATGGTAGTTTCATTTTGAATCTCGTCCTTCTATAATCAACTTGTGTCTTTCTGCATGTTGCCTTTTATACCGTTTGAAATACTTGTATTCTAGTCAGAATTTGTTGTTATATGTTAAGCATTAATAACACCAGTTTACAGTGAAAATGTATATTCAATGCCATTATATAATTTTTATATATTTTGACCTGCTGAACTCGAAAATCGCAATTAAACAACTTACTATTGATAGGTTTCCGATATATGGGCTTGTCAATTTTTTTGGCTTCCATTTTGGGGGTGGCTTCAATTGATAGACTATATCTCAAGTTTAAAATGTCCAATTGGGACGCACAAGATATCAAATGAAAATAAATCAAAAATCTAATGATACATTTCACTCAATACCTCATAACTTCGGTATTTATACATAGATTTTCTTTATCAGTTCCTTGTTTCCTTCGTAAGAGTAAGATCTATACGTAAATAATAAGAAATTGTGCATAATTTACCGTTTTTTATTTTTATTTGGCGATAGATGGAGTTCTCGATATTTATTTTGACCAAAAAACTATTTTTCTCATATACTTTTACCATAACAGTTAAACCATTAAATCGATTGAAAAATACTGTTAGAATTGATTACCATTCATTTGATATGCGTCCTATATACCTCTTTGATCCTCAGGAGTATGCATTTTAATATCGGTCACCAAATGTATACAAATTTCAGAAATAACCCTATAAAACACTATTTCAAAATAACACTACTTTGCTTTATAGTTAAACTGTAACAGGGATTCAGTAGTCAACGACACCATAAAATTTTAGAAGCTTTTGATAATTTACCTCTAATATGTCAAATAATCTTTGTGATCGTCAGACTCATGCTTCTTGATATCGGTCACAATTTCAAAATAACACTACTTTGTTTTATAGTTAAATTGTAACGGAGATTCAATAGCTAACGACTCAATAAACAACATTGAATCACTTCTTCATCGAGTAAGTTCGCCAATATATTATTCGCGTAAGTAACTTCAATGAATTCAGTACTCCATTCCATTTTGGAAACATTATGGTATACTAGTAGTTTTATCGACAACTAGATATTACCTTTTTTTTGTTTTTTACTAATCGCGTCTGAAAAACCACATTCGCTTAAGATTGTAGTATTTGGTAGCACTTTTGACATTTAAAATGTTTACACATTATACAATGTCTCCTATCTAGTCTACCACTTCCATTTGCTATTAAATACAACAAAAAATGAACAATTACGAATCAATTTGAAACAATCAAAATATATATATACTTTAATTTAAAAGTTTAACTATTTTTTTATATCTATTTTTTAATTTAAATTGAAAATTATTACTTATTAGTTGATTCCATATAGAGTTGGAGTTGGCCGTTCAGCTGACTCATCCGCTTATTCTCGTTCACTGAGCATATTGAACTATGTCGTTCACATAGTTCAGTTGCTCAGTTAGTTCAGTTGCGCTCAGTACGTCATGATTGTTAAAACATGTCACTTCGTTCGTTCGTTTGTTCATAAGAAGTGGAAGCAGAGAGCAATACCTGCAATTGGGTTTTTTTTGTCTTCGTTCTCAACAAAATGTCCCCATATAGCACTGTATATTTTTCGAGGAGCCATTTCACCGATTTCACATTCACTGTAAAAAATTTTAAACTATAAATAAGAGTATCCAAGTTTTGGAAATCCCTATGTGCCTTGATGTTCTAATTGAAACCAACATACATACATATGTCGTCATTCAATCACATGTAGATAATATGAGACAATGTTTGTGTGTATATATTCGTAAAAAAAAAATCATATCAGTGACTAAACGTTTGAACCATATGAATAACTGAGCAAGTGAGAAAGTGAAGAAGTGAACAAGTGAGCAAATGAGCAAGGGAGCAAGTGAGCAGGTGAACTATTTACTTTAACATCTGAACTAGTTCAGTTAGTTCAGTTCAGTGAAACAGATCAGTTAATTCGTTCGGTCGTTCAGTACCCAAGCCTAATTCCATAGCTCTTTTCTTGATTGTCCATTTTGCTTTTTACACATTTATTGCCGTTCATATATGGTTTCATCTACGAGTATTTTCTCTTTTATAATGGACAACAAAATAACAATATTTGGTATTTCTTTCTGAGGTGCTTAACTAACAAGTGGATACAAAGAACTTGCATTAAATAAGAGTTTGGGCGTTTCTTTTGTATGCATAAACGGCTATTTTTACAGACTGGTTTAGAAAGAAACACAGCTATTATTAAAAATGTTCACTTTGCCAGTGAATCATAATAATAGAAAACCCCTAATGCAGAATCGTTTCACTTTTTGCAGAGTACATAATGCAAGTTGCATGTGGTAACTCTTACTTACTTTGAGTATTACGGGATATAATTATGTTTGATATCAAATTCAGTGCAGAAAGATGGAAACTATAACTGCTCTATCAGCGGAAGCAGCCATTTTAAACTTTCATGACATAATCCATAATTCTTGACAAAATATGATGCTTCTGAGCAATTGGTAATAAAGAAACAAATCGTGCGATCAATTAAAAAGTAATTAAAATATAGCTTACGTATAATAATCGTTTTTACAGTAAATATTGCCTTCTCTTGAATAGCATGATGATTCTCCATCTAGTGGCTGTTGGCATGCATGGCACTGAAGGCAGTTTATATGCCATTTTTTTTCAACTGCAGATAAATAAAACCGATCCTGAAAATACAAATTTTTTTAATTATATAGCAGCGAAAAACCAAGGATAATTATTTATCAAATTATTATCAGACATTTGTACACAGCTGTCAAGACTTGCTCCATGTGTGTTAAAATTGAACTATCCTTTCATAGATGCTCAAGAAATATTTTGTTCTGTATACTTTTAGTATTTGCTTAATTTATTATATAAAAGCTGAAAATTTAAACATATTTTTTTGCAAATTCCATAAAAGCTGCCAAAACCAGTCGACGCAAGTATTATATTGATGCATGATTTGACAATTGTAACAAAATGATAAAAATACAAAGATACAACCAATTTTGCATCACAATTCGACTTTCAGAAAGCTTTGCAAATGTTCCATCCCTTATTATTTGATGAATGATAAAAAACCCCAATTGGTATCGAAATGCTGGAAATACTCTGCGAAAGTTTCGGCAATTAAAATCAACATCAGTCAGTCAAAGCAAAAAGATTCTCTACATTAGACCTGAGAAGCCCATTGTCACGTTGATATGAACACTCGAATAAATTGGCTGCTATTATCTCTATACTCCCACGGAACACCAGAGATATTGCACGCTGCTTCAAAGTAATGCTTAAAAAATATAAAGTTATCTTAGACAGAACACTATCAAACTACATTTCAGAGACTTTAAGACACATTAATAAATATGTCAGTAATGCAATACCCAGATCAATATGCAAGCAAGTCATTCCCAAAGCAAGGTATGAAAATAACTGTTGGAAATACGAGGGGTATTATTTATATTTCGGGAACTGGGAACACTAATGTCAATAGCTTAAAACTGGCAGCACCATAATAAAGTTTGACATTTTTTGGCATAACCGTACTCACAACGTATTGATGTACAAGTGCTATTTGTTTTCTTTATATCAATACTGATAATGTAAGATCGTCATGTGACATATCGTGAGATAGAGGACATCTTGGGCATTACTTTCACTTCCATACATTCAATATTGCATGAACATTTGGCTGTAAAAAAGATTTGTTCGCGTTGGATACCACATCATTTGACAATCGCTCAAAAAAAAGGCTCTTGTCAATTGGTGTAAGGAAATGATTAAAAAGTTCGACCGTGGTGATTCAAAAGTCATGTATAAAATCGTGACAGGTGGCGAATCATGGATATACGCGTATGAGCCGGAAACAACACCACAATCGACCGTGTGGGTATTCCAAGATGAGCTAAATCCAACAAAAGTTGTACGTGGAAGAAGCACATCGAAGCAAATGGTCGTTTGTTTCTTCGGCTGAATGGTTCATGTTGCCACTGGTTCACTTGAGGAACGTAGGACGGTCAATTATGAGTGGCACACGACCATTTGTTTGCCGGAAGTCTTCGGAGAAATTCGTAAAACCAACCGCCAAAGACGAATCTTTCTCCATCATGACAATGCGCGCTCTAACTCATTTAGTCAAACATGTGAATTTTTGAGCAGTCGAAACATCGAATTGATGACTCATCCTCCGTACAGTCGTGATTTGGTACCCAATGACTTCTTCTTGTTCCCGAATATCAAAGGTAAACTACGTGGTCAACGATTTACGAGCGCCGAAGAAGCAGTTGAAGCGTTCAAAAACCATGTTTTGGAGGTGTCTCAGGAGGAATGGAAAAACTGCTATGACAAATGGTTTGAACGAATGCAAAAGTGTATTGAGCATCAAGGGGAATATTTTGAAAAATAATAAAGCCATTTTCATTTAAAAATGTTTGTTATTATTTGCTATTCCCGAAATATAAATAGAAACCCTCGTACACTGGCAATTTAATATTTCAGAACATACGTATTTATATGGTCGTAAATTAGTGGTTCTATTAGATCATTGACAGCTAATTTAATTATTTAAGATATGTGTGACTATCATATCTTTCAAATTACATACAGAAATAGATATATGAATTGAAATGTAGGCTCACTTTCAGGCATTGACTTGAATTGATACATATATTAGAAAACAGGAGGACAGAAAGGGATTAGCGGGACGAGTAGCGAAAAGGACGCCCCCGAGGACAACAAACACGGACCCCAACAGCACACATTAATATAAATTTGAATCTCCAGATAAGGGCTCAAAAACACATCGAAGCATGAGACACCAAAATTAATATATCATTTGATAGAAGCCCAAAATAGAAGATAATTTATAGTTATCACTACATAAAGCATGGATGATTTACCGGTGTTTATGTTGTGAATGATAATAAAATTGAGACTAATATGTGTATGGAAAAACAGGCGTGAAATGGTTAAAGAAAGATTACCAAAAAAGTGAAATATGCAAAAGAAATAAACTAACAAAATACGCTAAAGATTCGAGGTCAATAACGGACGGAATATGTGATAACCAAATATGCAACAACTATAGCATTCACTATATTTGAAAAGTTTATTCCGAAATACGAGCACTTAAAACCATAGAAAAAGCATAGGTTATGAAAACATATTTAATAATCAGCTAATAAACCTTATCAGTTCCCTTATAAAAATTAAACAATAATTTTGTAACCACAGAGTACTCAATGAGTTTCTACTTACTAACAACATAAACGGTGAATGCGACACACAAATTCCATACTTCTCTTCTGCTCACAATATGATTCCACACGTAGACCCTTTATATTCTAAATATTTGCAAATTGACGCAATTAACTATTGACAACCGTTACAGACACTACTGAAATCACAAAGACAACATAACAAACACCAGCAATACAAAAAATATCAACGTAATATAAAAAGTACATACACAAAGCATAGCAGCCCAATGACACTAGCCAACCACCGGACAACAACAACAGCAACCGTCAACACGAGTCAACCAATGCCTGGATTTTTAGAATTAGTTGTGAGCAAAAATTTACTTAATGTGTAAATAATAAATAAAATTTAGAATAATCAGTATTGTAAATTTACTCGATTAGTTTAATAATTGTAAAATATATATAATTGTATAACATATTTTATTTTCCAATGAGTAGATGAACATTTTCATTCACATTATAAGACACCACGTACTCATTATCTGAAGAAAGTATACAGGATATAATGTCCCCCAGTGCATCCAAGGAGCAATCCCAGACCATCTTGGGTGGAATGGACAATTCATTTACTTATACCATTCCAGTTACTTATGAAATTTTTCCACACATGCTACAAAATACTTTGTAACTGGTAACATCATGTCTGAAATAGATCTACAGAGTATGTCTGAGGAACACTGATATGCCGATGGTCTGAAGATAAGAAAGGGTGGTATCAATATCAAAGGCAGGTAAAACCATTCTTTCTAAAAATATTTGGAGTAATTATTGAGTCATATAATATAATGGAATCCGTAGGTCCAGATTTCTTATCAAGGACGCAATATGAGCATACCAAGCATCCCCGTAGACCACACTATAATCGTTAGTAATACTACATTTTTACAAAAATCCATAGAATATTAAGATTATACTTTAGTTGGGTTTCTGGATATTGCTGACACATTCAACAATGTCTCAAACGAAGCGATTCTAGATAGCGTTAGAGCTACTCGAGTTAACATTGATGTTTACGTATGTATCAAAAAATATTAGAATGTAGAATAATAAAGCAGTATGGAAAGCTGGCATGAAGAGGAACTTTACAGGTAATTGTCTCCACTACTTTCGCTGCAACCGTCGCGACGAGTCGAACCGAAGTAGTCGTACACAATTTTTTGTACCGAAGTTTTTCGATAATTACGGAGTTTTAATCGTCAGAATTGGTGAAATCGTGCAAAAGGTAGCCAAAAAGCGTATCCCGTCTTAGTACAATAAATAAATTGTTTACGCGATCGTGGTAAAAAGGTGCCTAGTTTGGTGTTTCTGCAAGTGATTTGCGGCAGTTTCGTGTCTGCGTCGGTTTATCTGGCAGGATGAGCAGTGGCTTGGTCTGAAAGCACCAGACCCCTGAAAGGCGGAGCTTAGGCAGGTGGAACAATGCAGATACGGCATTTTGTGCCTAGGCGATTATAAGTTTATTTATTTAAACTTAATAAATTTGCCTTTGCGTCGTTAGGCAGTTTTTTTGCAATTTCGCACCTCTCAATCGGCTTATCTGAAAATTGAGAGCACTGGAAATTGTGCGCTTGGTGTGTAGGTGTGAAATGCACTGAACGCAGAAGGGTGGAAACGACGTTTTGAAAGAAAGTGCAAAATTCTGTATTTTTCGCATAAAAACGAGCGGATTAAGAGTGTCCAGCGTTCGCCTGATTCGGGGCGGAAAAATCAGGAGGTAGGTACGAAAGTACTTAATAAGCAGCCAGTTCTCGAAGACGCATTGGAAAAGAACTCCAGAATGGCTCCCTCAAACGGAGAGATTGGTGCCTGCCGGGGGCAAGAGCGTTCAAGCTCGTCACCTCCTGTAAGGAGCATGTGCAAACAATGAGTAAGGCGAGACGTTACAAGATCTGTACCAGAAAGCAGAGAGGCAGTGGCAGTGCAGAGGTAACGCTTTACAGGAGACCAGCTGAGGTACGCCTACCTGTGGACAAAGTGTGCGCAATCCGCGAAACGCCTGCGGGAGGCCAACATTAGTCCCAAGGCGACGGAGGGGCAAGGCATCGCTGTAATTGCTCCCGCGGCCAAAAATAGCCGTGGACCAATGCAGCAGCAGGGACTAAAGCTGAAAACGAAGGTGACGGAATCAGCGTCAAAATCACCAATAGCAAAACAGGTGCCGACGGGAAACCCACAGGATACGGCAGTGCCTCGACCCAGCGCTAGTGCAGAGTGGACAAAGGTGCAGAAGAAATCGCAGAAGAAATTGAAGTATACGGTTAGGACCATTAGACAAAAACAAATGCAATAATTATAAGTGCGAAAAATGAAGCGATATCATACGCCAACATCTTACGGAGTGCAAAGGAATGTGCGCAGCTGAAGTCGCTGAATAAGGCTGTGAAGACTATCCGCCGAACGCAAAAAGGGGAACTGTTCATAGAGCTGAAGAGAGCCAAAGAAGTGAACGCGGCCACATACCAGACGGCCATTGAAAGCGTGGTAAAGGACGCAGCCACAGTGAACGTACGCACGCACATGGTGACGCTACAGTGTAAGGGACTCGTCGCGGATATCTCTTCGAAAGAAGAGATCTGCGATGCACTGTGAGACCAGGCGAACATACGGCGCCCAGACGTGGAAGCTACTAAAAGCTTTCTAAAAGGCTATGGTGGTGCACAGACGGCTTTTTTAAGCCTGCCGGCGGAGGATGCCAAGAAGGCACTGGGATTAAAATATCTGCGTGTAGGATGGGCGATCTGCCGACTAACAGAAGTCGTAAGGCCACAACGCTGCAATAAGTGCTGGGGCTACGGGCACAAGGCGGCTGGATGCAAAGAGCCGGATCGAACTGGACTCTGCCGAAAGTGTGGCGAGACTGGCCACATGGCTGCGAATTGCCAAAATGAAGTAAAGTGCGCTTTGTGCAAAGGGGTGCATCCAGCGGGCAGCATGAAATGTCCACGATACAAGGAGGCAATGAAAAAGAAGAAGGTATGAGAGTACTTCCGCTCAACCTAAATCATTGTGAAGCTGCACAGGATTATCTGATGTAATATAAGAATGAAGTGAAGGCAGATGTGGCGCTACGTTCGGAGCCTTATGCGAGGAAGGATTCCCCAAACTGGTCTACCGATGAAACAGGCAGAGCAGCCATCTGGTCCATTGGGGAGACCACCCTTCAGAGCAAGATGGAGACCAGAGAGAGCGGTTATACCTGGGTGAAACTGGATAACGTTTACCTCTTCAGCTGCTGAAGAAGCGAAAGGCAAACACCCCATAATTATTGCATGCGACTTCAACGCGTGGTCTCGGACTTGGGGCAGTAGCCATACAAATGCGAGAGGCCGCTTACTTGATGAATGCTTCGCGCTTCTTGAATTAGTACTGTTGAATGCGCCAGGTCATTACACATTCGACAATGGAAGAGGCAGGTCCATCGTACATCTAGCCTTTGCGGACGACACAACTGCCAGTCGAATTAGCTGGAAGGTCAGTGATATATACACCGGCACCGATCACAATGCCATTATAATAGCCATGGAGCGAAGAACAAATCAGTACACGCGTAAGGCGCAGAAAGGGTGCGTTCCACGCGGAGTCGTTTGACGTCGTCTGGAAGTCAGCGTCTATTGAAGGCGCAACTGCAATATCCCCATGGCTGCGAAAATCGCTAAGTATATTAAGGAAGCATATGATGCATCGATGCCGCGAAAGTCCAACAATACATCAAGGACACCCGTTTGCTGGTGGACTAATGAAATTACTGCGATTCGGAAGAGCTGCCATCAAGTACGACGTAAGGCACAAAGATCTCGATCGACACCGAATTTCGAGGAACTTCAAGCAGTATACAAGCTACGCAGGAGGACTCTGAAAGCAGCTATAACAGAGAGGAAAAACAAGTGCTTCAGAGAGTTGCCGGAGAGTGCGGACCAAGACCCATGAGGTCTAGCATACAAAACGGTCATGAGCAAAGTTTAGGGTCCCAGAGCGCCTCAGCCTACACGCCCAGAGCTGATGCAGCGCATAGTGGTAACGCTCTTCCCCCCACAGAGCGTAACGAGAGCCGTCGTGACGCCAGACGTACAGTGGGGGCCTATAGTCACAGTCGATGAGGTATTGTCGAGTATATCAGGGGTCGACGACAACAAGTCTCCTGGTTTGGATGGAGCCCCAAATGTGGCCTTCAAGGCAGTGGTAAGAGCGAGACCAGAACTGTTCGCAAGGCTGTATGATGCCTGACTAAGCGAAGGCATTTTTCCAGACGCATGGAAACGGCAGAGGCTGGTGCTGTTGCTAAAGCCCTGAAAGCCACCGGACCAGGCATCCTCCTATCGTCCACTTTGTATGCTGGATACAGTGGGAATGATCCTAGAGCGTATCGTTTGTGAAAGACTGCAGGAGACGTTCGAGCGTCCATGAGGACTCTCTGACCGACAATTTGGCTTTCGCAAAGGGAGGTCACAGTCGACGCGATAAGAGCTTTAGTAGGCATTGCTCGAGATGCAACGAGTGGCACTAAATGGCAGGGTGGAACCAAAATGTACTGCGCGGTGGTCTCTCTAGATATCAAGAATGCCTTCAATTCTGCGAATTGGGGACATATAATGCAGGCTCTGGAGATTTTTGGAGTACCAACATACTTGCGGCGCATAATAGGCAGCTACTTCGGCAACAAGGTGCTACTGTACGAGACAGAGTCGGGCGTAAAAGAATACCAAATAACCGACGGGGTTCCCCAAGAATCGGTACTAGGGTCGCTGCTGTGGAACGCTATGTACAACGGCATCCTTGAGCTGAATATGCCGGAAATCGTTAATATTATTGGTTATGCTGATGATATCGCATTGATTGTGGTGGCCAAACATATTGAGCATTTGCAGTTGGTTTGTAACGATCCGATCGCAAGGGTGCGTACGTGGCTCCAATCAGCGCACCTGGAACTTGCTGTTCAAAAAACTGAGATTGTCCTGATAAGGGGAAAAAGCGAGAGTAGATAGTGGTGGACATCGGTAATCAGCGTATTATGTCGCAACTAAGCATTAAATATCTTGAAGTTAACATTGACGCAAGGCTGTCATTTAAGGAGCACCTGGTAGCGGTCAGCAAAAAAGGCTCTAAAATCCAAGGGGCCCTTGCGCGGATTCTGCCAAACATTGGAGGCCCACGTGAGGGAAGAAGACAACTTCTGGCGACCGTGACGGATTCCGTGATGCTCTATGCAGCACCCATCTGGGCATGAACAAAAATTACGCATCTCAGAGAGGCTTGCGCAACGCAACGTTTAAGTGCGCTTAGACTCCCCTGCGAAAGGTCTCCGACGACGCAATTTCCATTTTGCTGCAAAAATGCCCTTGGACGAGCGTTGGAGCTGCAGCGACTGTACGGGCTATAGGGGATATAGGACTATAGGGCGTAAGGCCTACAGCCGAACGAAGGCTAGAGGAGCGACGGCGATGCACCGAAGAGTGGCAAGAAATATATAAATAGAGCAGTCCGAGAAGGATCATTCCAGCGGGATATTCCAGCTTATTGCCAGTGTGTCCCAATGGCGTGGTAGTCTAAACTACTACATGACGCAGTTACTCAGAGGTCATGGATGCTGCAATGCATATTTCTACCGCTTCAAAGTAACAGAAGCCCCCTACTGTCCAAGATGCACGGGCGAATTTGCGAGCGCTAGGCACGTGATGCTTGACTGCTCACGCTTCAGGACCTGGAGAGAGGAGCTGGGATCTGCCTTGGGAAAGTGAGGAGGTTTTAGTGGGTCGATGTCCCACACTAACTAATTGACTTAAAGCTTTCCCCCTCCATAAAAAAAAACTACTTTCGCTGCTTGTGGCGAAAGAGATCTCAAAGTACTTGACCGGTAAAGCTCCGAAACTTGTAATGTATGTCGATTACGTAGCGATAGTACTGCGAAAAAAATGAATGAATGAATGGACTGTAATCTTTTATTGAAACGAAATGTAGGAGGGTGGTGAAGATGACTGTCAACGATACATGCGAATGTAAAAAATGCTCGGAAGCGTATTAGGCATCTCTCCATTTGCTGGAGCTATACCGCTATAGACCAGGTAATCTTGCAGCTAGATTGGCAGGAATTAGACTGGACAATTTGCTGTTAATTAAAACAAACAGAAGAATTACAACAAAAAGTTCTTGGATTGGAAATAGAGCTGCAACATCCGGAAGGGAAAATCATACACCAACAAAAGGTTATTCAACGAAACCAGCAGATGTAACCACAGGAAGGGCTCCAGCAAGTCCAGCAACAGCTAGAACTGAATTTTATACTTCAACCTCAACATAATCATTTAAATAAATTTAGGCACCTTAAACCACGACATTCAAAATTATAGCCGGGCGTCATTTATGAAAGCTCTGGAAAGCATAGTACAGCTATGTGGTATTAATAGTCAACTGTAGCAAGCAGATCATCATAAATGAAAAATCACAAGACTAAGCAGCGAGGAGCAGAGAAATAGGTGATAATGCTTACTGGGGAAACATCAAAGTCAAGCTGAAACAACATTTTCGCCCAAGCAAGTCTTATGAAGAGTTATTCAATAAATGCCGACTAATAAAGGTTAATAATCTAAGGGAATTTTTAAGAGTGGCAAATGGGCATTAAAAACGAGCTAAATGAACTGTATGACAAAAACCAAATATATAAAAACCAGCAAACATAGATAAAGACATAGTAGAAATAATTATTGAAAAAATAGATGGAACTGTTAGGTCTCACATCGTCGACGGCGTAACATTGGACAGTATTTTTAGAAAGTACGACAGACTACGATTACTAAACGATTTTAGATACATAGCTTACAACCATAGAAATAGGAAGATTTTTACAAATCCCAGATTTTCTGACCCTATTAGTAATAATAATCAACTAAATTTCAAATAAGAGGGTATTCACAAAATATAGGTTTGAAAGGAAACAATCACCAAAATCTTAGACCAACCGAAAATATGTATTCTTAATCCTTTACTAACAACAACCAGGAAAATTTTCGATTAAACAGAGGTATACAGAATAGGCAACACATATCCCGATTTAATGACGACAATAGGGGTACTTTGAGAAATTTTATAACAGAATGATCCCGCAGAATTCTGAAACAATTAAGACGAATCAGAAGTGTCTAGAATGAGCGTCGACACACAGCGACGTAACCAAAGTAGTATGATGGACATTTGTAATGTAGAAGAGATTTTCTAACGACTAAACTAGACTACACTTAGCTTTGCTCATAATAGGAAAAAAACAACAGTTAAATGCCTGATCGATACAGGATCCAATAGAAGTATAATCAAACCATCAGTATTTGAGGAAATTGACCAAATGCAGGATCTAACTAAAATTATGTATTGCCGCACCCTTAAAGGAGTTAACAAAATAAAACATAAATTTAGGACACCCATTCCCAAAGTATTATATACTGATACTACGTCCTGGAAAGTCATAGTTTTCTTTAACCCAAACTACGTTGTGATAGTAGGACAAAATTTCCTAATTCCATTAAAGTCCAAAATAAATATTTAACACAAATTTATAGAACTTTTTACAAACAACATTTTTTTCAAAAATAAAAATTTACCCATTCAAATACGAAAACATTTACGCTATAGAGCCAAAAACAAAGAGAGATCAACAAATGTTTTAATTTGAATAAGTTCAATAAAGAGGAAACGGAAGCAATAAAATCATTATTATTCGAATTTAAAGAATTATGTTTTAATGAGGGAGATACACTAATGAACTAATAAAATCCAGCAGGAAATAGTGACCACTATCGATTGGCCCTTATTTTCAAAAACATATAGGTACCCAGAAATTTACGAAAAGCAAATCGAAGAACAGATGTTAGCTGTCTCAAAATATTATTCGAGAATCCAATTCCCCATATAACAGTCTAATATGGATCGTGCAAAGAAAGACCGATAACTTGTGAGAGAAAATTTGGAGATCAGTAGCCGATTATTGATAGTTAAAGGAATATACGGTCGATGACAAATTCTCCATCTCAAGAATATCTTAATACATAATGGACAAATCTGTGAGATCTCCAAATAAGGATTGATATTCTTTTATGTATACACATGAACAGTTCTCATCCTCGCATTTCTTCAGGACTGTACCATCTGCTTATGGTGTGGCAGCAGCTTTGCATTTAAGCATGCCCCATTTTATAGTTATACGGTTTTGAATCTCTCTTGAATTGTGATCTCGCCTCGGAAATCATCTCGTTGAATTTCCATTCCCAAATAAATCTTATTGAGCCCCGATCGACCGCTTTTCTTGCGTACATAACTTTCCGATTAACTTTCTCATAGTTGACTCTAATGAACTAGCTATTTAGAATGATGTCGTCAACACACAATGCTAAAACATTAATCTCGCTCTCGCTGCTCATAGTATACACGCAATTCTCAGATTTTATTGTTCCAATAAATTCCGGCCTGTTTTCAACCGTAAAAAGATTTTTTAATTACAGAATTTTTGTGGATGATTTGACGGACAAACATTTCTGGTTGCCGCATATAAACTTATTTTCTATCTCACCATGTAACTACGCTGACACAATATCAAACTGGTTTACCAGCAACTTATATTTAACCGATAGTGCTAATACAAGGCGTATAGTCGAATGCTTTGCTACAGTTAAATATAGCAAGCTGTGCAACGCTGCCACGCAAACCGTTGGCACCATGGGATCGAATATGGTACGAACTATGCTGCAACTGCGTACGCGGCGCCGCCGCTATGCGTAGACGCGGTAGATGGTGATGGTTCTATGTACCCGATAATATACGGGGCAAAGAGCATTGGCGGCATGCGCTTGAGCTGCCTTACAAAGCATGGCACATAATATGCTGCACCAGCGTCCGCGGCGCAGCCGCTGCTCGTGTACACGGTAGTCGGTGATGGTTCTCGGTGCCGGAGGAATTGGCAAGACATGTGTTATATGTGGTTGTCGCCAAGGGCAGCCGTGAAACGCTGCCGCGAAATACCGCTTCGAAGCGCTATCGATATGCGCTTGCCGGCGGCATATGGGACAGGAATTACTAAATGGTGAAAACCTATAAAAAGAGAAGCAGAGTATACCAGTTTGCGCCATTCATTGTCGAGAGCGCGGAACGAGTGATCGGAGGATTCACGCAGATTGGATTATAAAATAAATATTAAAAAACTAATCAAGAGTATCTATTATTTCAGATAGATGCTACACGCAGGATTGTACTTAACTGGCGCCCAGCATGGATCATGCGAAACTGGCGCTGAAGAGATTTATATCCTATCCTTGAGAGGGGTTAATATAAAACAAAATCTGCGATTCCTACGAGACCCTCCAGTTTTTGGATCGTAAATGTGGGGCATGCGAAAAAGTCGCTGCCCAGGGTCATACCCTACCCTTGAGAGTGGTTAATGGAAAACAAAATCTGCGATTACTGCGGGACCCTCCAGTTTCTGTATCGTAAACGTGGGGCATGTGAAAAATCGTTGCCCAGCTCATACCCTATTTGGGGTGTAATGTAGACCGCCTCCACGCGGTGCACCCTGGGTTACGCTAAATGGTCTACACTCCCCCAGGTGCTGCTGTTTTCTTGCACGGGAGTTCAGTAGCACCAATTGGCACGACCCCCATCCTTCGTTCCCGGACTTCTCTTTGGACCAATGTAACTGTTCTGATTGCCCTGGGCTGGTAGCTGTAATTTTCTGGACCCAGCTGTCTTTTGTCACGGTAGCACCAAGGTGAAACTTGAGTGTGAACGGCTCCAGTCTAAGGTTGCAGCTGCCCCCGTCCCGTTAAAACCTTGGCAGGCCTCAAAGTACGTTCGACGCCTGTTACCGTTAGGTCGGTAGTGTGGGTTCGGTTGAGTGGAACTCCCGATTAGCACTGGTCTGGCTCTGAGCACTTGACCCCATAAGGGCTTGTGCCAACCCTCGCATGGCCTCCCTGCTTGCACAGATAACCATGGGACCATATTTAGTGACCACACGTTCGGACTGAGATAGCGGCTTTGAGTGGGGACCCTTATTGCATGGACACAACAAAAAATAAAAACACAAACACAAACACTGGCTAGGCAAATGCCCACCAGCAACACCCCCGCCCTTGGTTCGAAGACAAGCAGCATAAGCACTGCCTCTTCTACAATCACCACAGCTTCGGCTAATAAGCCACCCAAGAGCTCTTCGCTGTCCCCAGGCTCTTCAGCGGCTGCTAGGGTATTGACTCACAAACCAGCAGCAGTCGCTCCGCCTAAGCCCTCTTCAGCAAACGCCTCGATATTGCCTCACAAGTCGATGGTAACTGCTCCTCGTACCGCTCCTCCTTCAGGTGCACCTACCAACGTGAACCCGAGTACAAGGGCGTACAGGACGCGTAGAGCGGCTTACCGTATTTTGACGAGGCTCAACGCTTCAGAACCATCTCAACTGTCAGAATACGACAAGGGCAAGCTTGAGTGGGCAAAAGCACACGCTGATGTGCGTGTCCACTCCTCCACTGCACAAGCAGCCGGTAACCCCAAGAGGCAGAGATCAGCCGATCGCCCGGGCCAATCCACCCAAAGCATCCCTAAGCGCGTAAGGCTGGCTACTCCCAAGCCTAAGCTCTCCAAACCGCTTAGTGAGATTGTGAAAGAGAGCCTCACATGGGCTGTGGTCGACTCTGCCAATGCCGATGGGACCATTACTCCTGCCAATTGGAGACAGGTCGAAATGGCACTGTTACCAATTTTCGTTGAGGTTATGTCCCTCAACCCTGGTCCTTCACCCAGCTGCCGTGACGCAGGGTGATATCAAGGACATATCAAGATCATATCTTGCTCGGACCAATGCTCAGCGGATCTATACAAGGTAGCGATCAATAGGGTAGGTGAGATATGGCCGGGTGCACAGCTCAACGCTGTACCTTTGGACCAGGTTCCCCAACGCCCTCGCTCCAAAACATGGCTTCCTGCCGAGCCCTCTGAGCCCAAGGCAATCTTAAAGATCCTCAAGCTCAGCAACACCGATCTTCCCACCGATGGCTGGAAGGTCGCGAAAGTTGGTGACCCCAAAGGCACTTTGCGTGAGGTCACCATCATTTTGAACGAGCAATCCCTTGTTCCCATCAACTCCCGCGAGGGGTTGATTAATTATGGCTTTGGAGCCATCACTCTCCGCATCTACAAGTGCGATGCCCAAGCCCCCCCAACAGCCTCCCCCAGCTGGTGCTGTCCCACAAGCCACTGCCAAAGAGCCTAGCTGCTCGGGCCCGGCTCTCACCCCTTTGTCGGGTAGTGACAATGAGAGTATGTGCTCCGTTACAACCAGAAGCAGCCGCTTCTCAACTTCCGAACTGCTCGGAGAATTCTTCGACCACATGGACACGGATGCGGCTGGTGGATACATCTCTCCAATGTCCGAAGAGGAGGAATTGAATTCCACAATAATCACTCTTCCAGACAATGCTGAAGGTACTACAGATTAAACTTCAGCATTCGAAAACTGCCTCGGCAGCCCTGCTTCTCCGCCTCTCGGATATAGGGGAGGAGCTCATTCTGACCCAAGAACCTGGGGTCATAAATGACCGGGTTTCTGGACTCAATGCATACGGATATCGTATGGTATATATCGAGGATCAAGGTAAACCAAGATCCTGCATTCTGGTAAAAAAACAGCGTTAACGCTCTTTTACTCCCCAGATTCAGTGACAAAGACAATGTTGCCATGGTCATTGAAATGGGTCCACGGAGCTTCTGGATCTCCTCGAACTACATGGCTCATGACTATGGCGACTCCCCGCCACCAGACATACTGAAGCAAATGGTTGCTGTAGCTCACCAGAAACAGATTCCGGTAATTATCGGCGCCGATGCCCATCATGAAATATGGGGCAGCTCCGGCACAAATGATCGAGGTGAGTGTCTTTTCGACTTTATCATTTCAAATAACTTAGGCATTGCTAACCGGGGAAATGAGCCGACCTTCCTTACATCCGTAAGGAAGGAAGTGCTCGTCAGCGATAACTACTCGAACATGATAAGCGATTGGTTCGTCTCACAGGAATGCTCCTTTTCGGACCACTGCTATATCACCTTTGACATTGACTTGAGGGAGACTACAGGCAATACAGAATCTCTTAAACCAGTCAATAGAAAAAACACGAACTGGCCTCTTTTCCGGCTCAAACTGGGGTCATGCTTAGCAACGACTCCCCCTATTATCCACAACTGTCCCGACATTGATCGGGCGGTCGACGATCTGACCACAGCTTTTAAAAAAGCCACTCATATTTCTTGCATCACTCCCGAACCACGGGGCAAACCTAAACCTCCGTGGTGGAACTCGGAAATTGCAAGTCTTCGCAAAACTTGTAGAATGCTTTTCAACAAAGCTAAAGTTACAGCTGATTGGGCCCCTTTCAAAAATAAACAAAAATAGTTGAAATACGCCATTAGGCGAGGGAAACGAGCGTCATGGAGGGAATTTTGCGAAAGCATTGAATCGACGTCCGAGGCTAGCCGTCTTCGTAAAATTCTCCACTCCTCTAACAAAGCCCTTGACTGTATCCAAAAACCAGATGGCAGCTGGACTCATTCAAGCGCCGAAACCCTTGATATCCTGCTAGACACCCACTTCCCAGGGAGTTTAGCCTCAGCGGATCAAGCACTCTACCAAGTGGAGCAGGTTTCCCATGACCAAGTGACAAAAAGTCACCTTGAGTGGTCCATTCAAACCTTTAAGCCATACAAGTCCCCCGGACCGGATGGCATCATTCCTGCCGATATCCAAAATGGGGAAGAGATTATCCTTCCATGGCTGCTACAAATATATAATGCAAGCCTCAGATTGCAATATATTCCCTTACGCTGGCGCACGGCTCGTGTCGTCTTCATACCAAAAGTTGGGAAGGCCTCGCACACCAAACCTAAGTATTACAGACCCATAAGTCTAACATCCTACATAGAAAGAGCTCTTGACCTACATATCAGGACATCGATCAACCCTTCTCTTCTCTCTATATCCCATCGAGGGAGCATTCAACAATGTATGCCCCAACGCTGTCATTTCCGCACTCTATAATATTAACCTGAATTCAGGTCTTCTTAAATTTATAGAGCTTCTACTAAAATCTAGGATCATCACTTCCACGATCGGCAGTGCCCAATCCAGGAGGGTGGTTAACAGGGGCACGCCACAAGGGGGTGTTTTATCACCCCTCCTCTGGAACCTGGCAGTTAACACACTACTGGTGAGATTGGAATCTACTGGATGCAAAGTGATAGCCTATGCGGACGACATAGCAATCGCGGCATCCGGCAAATTCCCACAAACACTTTCCGAAAAACTTAACTATTCACTCTCTATTGTGTCGAACTGGTGTCGCGAATTCAAACTTGGGGTTAACCCATCCAAAACCGAGACTATGCTATTCACTAGGAAGTACAAAATTCTAAAGTTTACAATGCCTAGTCTAAACGGCACTCCGCTCTCTTTGAGCACACACGTTAAGTACTTAGGCCTGATTCTCGACCCAAAGCTTAATTGGAAAGCCAATCTAGCTGAGAGGGCACGTAAGGCAACATGCGCTATATACTGCTGTAAAAGAGCAGTTGGTGCACGATGGGGACTTCGTCCTCGAGTCGTGCTCTGGCTCTACACGGCCACCGTTGAACCAAACCTGTTATACGGGTCGGTCTTCTGGTGGCAAGCTCTTGAAAAAGCCTGTAATATCAAACCTCTTGATAAAATCAGAAGATCCATTGCTCTACTGATCACTGGCGCTCTTCGTAGCACACCTACGAAAGCCCTTTTTGCCATGCTGCACTGGCTCCCCTCGGGGATCCTGGTTAAGCAACAAGCCAAGCTGACAGCGATTAGACTTAATGCTCTTTCGCACTGGCGCATAACCCTGACAGGCCATGTTTCAATTCTGAATCAGGACCCACCTGTCCCCAACTTTATAGATTATATGTCGGTCTATCCCGATTTGAACAGGGAATTCGACCTCACTATTCCAAGTCGAAGCGACTGGACCTCAGAAAACCGAATCGTCGGTGTCGAAATCTACACCGACGGTTCCAAGCTTGGAGGTAGAGTCGGCAGCGGTATTTATTCCGACAAGCTGGACTTAAACATCTCCCTACGTCTCCCAGACCATTGCAGCGTTTTTCAAGCTGAGGTCATGGCCATTTACCACGCAGCCAAATGGATGCTGAGTAGTGATATCGGCGCAGTTGACGTATCTATCTTCTCAGACAGCCAGGCCGCCATTAAATCTCTTTTTGGCTCCACGGCCACATCAAGACTAGTTCATGAATGTCGAACATCTTTAAATGAGCTCGCAAGTTACTCTCGGGTGCACCTAGTCTGGGTTCCCGGACACAGCGAAATCCCGGGAAACTGCGAGGCGGACGAGCTTGCCAAGGCAGGCACGCTAATGCACGACATTCACCCCTCTGTAAACATCGGCATTCCACTGGCAACAGCCAAGCTCGAAGTCAAACGGAAATATCTGGCTGACGCCTACAAATCCTGGGCTAACGAGGAATCCTGCCACACGGCTAGACTAACTTGGGCAAGCATGGACAAAAACAGAACCAATAAACTTCTTCGACTTGATCGCGTATCACTGTCGACAACTGTGTCGGTTTTGACCGGCCACTGCATAATGGGACAGCACGCAGAAAGACTGGGCCTACCCTCAAATGAGTTTTGCCGAGGCTGTGGCTTCGAGGAGGAGGACGAGACGGTTTTCCACCTCTTATGCCACTGCCCATCCTTGAGCAGAAGAAGAATTCGCACCTTTGGTGCCCCATTTCTTACAAGCCTGACAGAGCTGTCATCCATTAATATTAGGGACATAGCCAGGTTCATCAAAGTATCAGGATAGTTTCCTGAAACATGACGGGGGAGTCGTGCCTTTCCAGGCGCTGTCCTTGCGCTGACTATCACCATCCCAAGTATGGGAACCTTTTTAGTCAGTGCTGGAACGGCGCCACACCGTGGTATCACAATGGGCCATTATGTGTGCTCAAGTGTGCTTTTGGCAAACTGGGCGGCCACTCCTACCTACCTACCTATACCCTATTTGAGAGGAGTTAACAAAAAACAAAATCTGCTAGTCCTCCGGGACCCTCCAGTTGTTATCACAAATAAATGAAAATTAAAGAAAATACATAATAAAAATATTTATAATTAATAATAAATATAATGCAATTTTTAGAGGCACCGAAAAAGATGGTTTGACCATTGGCAAGGTTTATTATTAAACATGGTGCAAGGGAAGACAGTGAACGACTCGCCACGCCAAGGACTTCCACTGTGACAAGGAAAGAGCAGTCTTTCCACTAGCTCCTGAATCAAACAGGGATTAACCATATGATTTCTCAGTCCTGCAGTCTCCATCGTAGTACACAATTTCTGAGCAAAAAAAGAAAAATTTATTATTGATTGTAGCTTTTCTGTTTTAGGAGCTGGTTCGTTCCGAATTTTTTTCCAGATGCGAATTAATAATAATTTCGGGTCGACCGAATAGCATTTTTAAATTGGATATTATTCCAGGAACCTGGTCGGGATGAATCAGTCTACACCGAACCGCTTCAAGTGCGGTGCCTTTCAGACATCTCTGAAGACGAGTAAGATTCTCCTGGTTGTTGAAACCACACCTTTCTGTTGTATTTTCGAACCAACTAATGAAGAGAAGCCACTCCTCCGGTCCACTGCTGTACATAATTTGGTCCCTTGACATGACTTGCCTGGCAGCAATGTGTGCCTGACACTCGGCCGCGTCCAGCTTTTTTACCAAAGATTTTTTTGCACATTATTTTCATTAAAAATTGGTTCCGGAACAGTTTTCATTTTATTTTGATCATTTACCCAACTTTTAACACGGTGAGATGTTTTTGATTGTATTCTAACGCTTCCTTCTTCATCCTCAGATAGTTGCTGTTCAAGGAGTAAGTACTTCTGATCAATATACTTTTTGTCCCTTTCTTCTCTGAGTAGTCTCTCTTCTTCCAGTTGTTTAAGTCGCAGCTGGATTTTTTTGAACATGTTCATTTGCCACTTCAGGGCACTTCGATGGAGGAATGTTGGCGGCTCCTGGAAGGTCTTTACAGCCTTTTTTTGGCTGGATGCTGTTTATTTGCAATTTTGCGAGCGTGGTACTGTAACCTCACTTTGATTACATGAGGCAGAACATGCTTTGCAAGTGACACAATCAACCATATTTTCGTCGTTGTTTTGGCACGATGTGCAATCTATAACTGGTTTCGCTTTTTGTGGTGGAGTGTGCATCATTTTTGGGGGCATTTCCTAGCGGGCTTACAAAGAAGTGAGAGGACTTACCCTTTTGTTGGTTTCTGATAAGACGTGGTGACACTCGGCTGAGGTATCCTTGTGGGATGACACTCGGCTCCTGACACTCGGCTCCAATGTTGAACACGGTGAATTCCCGCAGGGTATTTCTTTACTGTGATTAAAAGTTCTGCTTACCGTCCAGGAATCTTCTTCGGCGGCTGCACCAAAAGGAAGAAAAATAAAAGTGGCTTGGCTTCGTATTTTCAAAAACAAACAGTTCCCTTAATATCTTGCTTTAAAAAGATAAAGAAACTTTTATTTTTCCTATTAAATAGAATTCATTATTAATCTGCATACACACGAGGCAACCGTCGAAGCAACATGTTGATGCAACCTGTTTTTCTTATTCAATACACACGAGGCAACCGTTGCAGCAACTTCATTACTGTGTGTATTGTGTAATCCAACGGACCTACGCGGAAGATAGGCAAATTTTCGAAATGAGTGACGTACTAAGGGAATTATTATGCAATTATTGTTTTTGACAAAGTGCTGTATAAATATGAGGAAGAGGAGATGTAACCAAAAAAGAAAAGAGGAATGTAGTTAAAAAATTTGCTTTTAAAGAAAGAAGAATCTTCAAATTATATATTGTTGAAGGAATTAAAAGAAAATGACCTAAAAGACTTATGAAATTATATGAGGATGGACGAAGAAACATTCGAAAAATAGCAGGCCATGATAAAATCTAACCAATTTTAATTTGTTTTCAGTTGCCATTTATGTTTGCTTGAAAATTCGTTGTTTTCATATTTTGCTTCATTCCGCGAAGAGCAAAAACAACTTCTCAGCGCGCTTGTTTACAACGAACTAAGCAAGTAAAAGCAGTAAACAGCAATACACACGAGGCAACCGTTGCAGCAACCATCAAAAAATATCAAAATAATTAAATATTATCAAAGAATACTTCGTACGCAGCCTCCTTTCCTTTTTCCCAGATACGGCAATTATTTTAATTTGATTAAAATTGAATGTAAAAAAAATCAAAGTTTCAAAAAATATCGGATTGCTGTGTTTTTATTATTTAGGCAGTGCTGCCTTGTTTGACAACAATGCCTATTAACCTTTACGCAATACTGGCTCATTTGGGCTTAACATATGCAGACAGAAGACTCCCATATGCGCTTCAACAAGAAATACTGTGGCTCCGGCAACGAGGATGGTCCGTCTATCACTATTATGATAAAATTCCTTCAATTATACCTTCAACCAGCAGCCAATAAGGATGTACGAACCCAAGGCAGCTCGACTTGTCATTGGTCGTCAACGAACTGGTGACTTCGCCCAGCCGAGCACTCCACCCCGATCGGACAAACCGTCTACATTACGCGGCACCATCGAGGACTCCCGAACAATTTCCTATAATGCAAATTCCTCATATGCGGAAAGGATACTCGAATGGTCAACAATTTCAAGGGAAGGAACCAGATACAGAGAGCCTCCTTTTCAAAACCAACGTCACGTTTGCAACACACGTGTTGAATGTCGCTGGCGCCAAGCGGAGCTGTGAAACACTGCCATGCAAGTCGTTATCACCATGCGTTGTCGCAGCAGTATCGGTCATGGTACGAACTATGCTGCAAAAGCGTGCGCGGCACAGCCGCTCCGCGTAGACATGGTAGACGGTGATGGTTCTATGTAGAGTATAGGAGTTTACGCCATTCATTTTCGAGAGCGCGAAACGAGTTATCCAAGCATTAAAGCAGATTAAATGCTAAAATAAATATTAAAAAACTAATCAAGAGTATTTTTTATTTCAGATAGATACGACACGCATACATATACGACACACGACACAATAACATTTTTATTTATTTGACGATCCACCAATTCCCAAGTATCATTTTTAAAAACGAGTTAAACTCCGCCTGCATGACATCTTTCCACTGCATGCTATTCTCCGACATCAACGCATACTCGTATATATCACAAGACACTGATTTTAGATTTATGTTGTTAATTCATTTCGCGACGATACAATCTCCCGATGCGAGAACAAAAGTCTGCTCTTTATGATTCAGCAATGAAAAAATGTTCTCGCGATAATGCACCACTATCCAAAATCCAAATACTGTTTTGTCTCATTTTCTCCGATGTCGACGCCGATGTCAATTACGCCACAAAAATGGGTTCGTTGTTGATTTCAGACTTTTCACTTCGCCGATGTTCTTCTTCCAATACTTAGACCTTCAACTGTTCAAAAATCGGTAAACTGTGTAGTGCATGTGCACTATTGCGCACAAACGTAGTGTAGCACAAAAACTACCTACCCAAACTCTACACATCCAAACCATACCGATCCGCTGCACTGCGACAAACCCATCCGCTGCACTGCGACACTATGAGACTTGACATGTGCAACGTAATTAGAATCCTGGCGTGCAGTCATTGATGAACCAGTTGTTTTGTATTTGAGTGGAATTTGAGTTTAGTCTTAAGCGAAAGCGATTAGACATAAACAAATTAGAATAACCGAGAATTGTTTTCGAATTTGTAACTCAAAGAATCTATATAAAAACCCTGCTCGGGAATAAAACAAATCAGTTTCCAACTGACAACTCATACCAATTGCATTTTTTCCTGCAATCAGCTTTTCTTCGCCATCAGCCTTTCTTCGGCTAAAGATAGGAAGTTGCTCAACGACGTCAACGTCAACGGTATTCAGCATGTCAAAAAGGCAATGGCATTATTAAGCGTAGAGATAAGCATTTCATTTATTAATTCATTCAACTCAAATTCTAAAATCAATTGTTCACCGTTTTTTCGCAGGTAGCTACAGGCCCACCGATAGATGATCAACCAGCGCATGCCGTTTCCTCTCCAACTCGACCATCGTGGGCACTTTGCTATAAATCGGATAAAAAGCAGCGAAAACTCCATTCCACTGTATGTTTTGCAAAAAAACCGGTGTGTCAACAGCATTCACATGCCAGGTACTCGTATGCCGTGTCCAACCTTTATTTTCCTGTGATATAAAATAGGGTAAATTCTTACATAGAAAATGTAAAAAATGTTTTTGTTATACAGCTTGTTTTTTCCTTGCATTTACACACACTTTAAGACACAAATTATAATAACCGAGCAGAAATAAACTACATCGAAGTATTTGGAAACAAGAGAATCTTTATTGATAGAGAGGACATAATAAATAACAAATATTTTGAGTATAGAAATTGCAAAAGGAAAAGTAACAGTGCATTTCGAGATAGGGGATCATGAGGACAATAAAATAAAAAAGTAAATGTAAATAAATTATCAAATGTTAAACAAAATAAAATTTGTAAAATGTTAATTGTTTACTAAGGACATAGAATACATAAACACACAAGTAGCACTTTTCCATAAAAAAGAAACCAGTCACTCAGAAATCATTGCTCCATATGAAGGAATAAAAACGAAAATATATAACCCTAAACTTAAAGAAATTTTCTACAAAATTATAGGAATCCTATTAGAAATAAGTTTCATTTAACAGAATCCCCAACCACTACTAATGAAAGAGTTCATGCTGATACACACGTAAATAGTAAGCAATTGATTAATACTCTTACGAAAAAATTTGGGTATTAAATATCGAAGAAAAAGCAGCAATCACTATACAAATAATACAAAATACAAAAAATGCAAAAAAAAAGATCCAATAAAATTTCATAATAACACATATCAAAGTTCTATTAAATGCATTCCCAATGATATACAAAATCATAAAAGAGCCCACAAAATTATTAATCATGTATAGGCTGATCTAAAATAAAACTACACTAATAAAGAAACGCAGAGACTAAAGAAAACTATTTACAATCCAGGACCACCGGCGACATTAAAAATTATAAAATTCGACGACGCAAGGACGTTGGGCAAACGAGTTCAAAGACTGCTCCATTACCAAACTTCTGTACACTTCGTTGGTTCGCCCATCATTGGAATGGTTTCTACAATGGTTTCTACAAGTGAACTAGATTAGCTCTAATACGGGATACGCCATAGTTCGACTAATAGAGGTACAGATATTTAATAATACAATAACGGTTTTACATATCATAGATACTAAGGAAATCGAAAATTTTAATAAACATTTTTGAGCAAAATATTGAATATATGAACTTAATAAATAAGGATTTGTTATAATCGGAAATAAGGTTGCTAAACGGTGAACTGAGATCTATCACCCCAAGTAACATCAGGAAGTAACGTAAGCGCTTAGGAAATATATAGAAATGGGCTTATGACAATAGGGAAGATGATGATAGAAAACAAATGACGGAACATCTAAAAATAATTAATACAAACAACCATAACGCTATCAGTAATTCAAATAGCCATAAATGAACACTTTAATAAAAGTATTGACTAGTAATAAATGAACACTATAATAAAAGTATTGACATTTTAAAAATATCACTCAAAGTATTTAATGAAATAAAGATTGGTGGCACTGAAATCGCCAAACACTTACTATATTCTGATCAAATATACAAACTAAACTCTATTGAAACACAAACAAATTTAATACAAGATAATATTGTCTCAGCAAAATGAAGAAACTGTTATATTAAGAAAAAATTTAAATTAAACATTAAAAACCAAACATTTCAATTGAAAAAGGAACGTATTGAAGAAACATACGCATATGAAAAAAAGTCCGCAAATTTTACGGAAATAGAGCCAATAAAATTAAAAAAAATTATGCATGCACATTCCGAGACTATAAAAAGCATTAACATAACACAAAAACATAAATTATAGCATGAATTCTGTCTTCAGTCTATTAATTGTAATAATTGCTGGTTTGGGGTTAATTAAAATACGAAGACTAAGAAATAAAGCTAACGTTAGTACCACGATTCTGGAGAATCCAACATCAAGGGGTTGATTTGGTACGTCTCTCACAATCCTTCCAGCAAATTGAAAAGAAAATACAATGCAAAATTGATGAAGACTCAATTTTGGACCGTAAACAAAATTAATTTCCAAAGCAGAAAGTTTTAAATTCTACTTTAATTTAATATATTAAATTTTAAATTTTTCTCATTATATTGCTGAGTTGACTGAAAACGTCAATTATTGTTTATTTGCATAAAAAATATTACCGTTAACCAAACATGCACAAATTTAAAGTCCAAGGTCAAATAGCAGACATACTAAAACAAGGAATTATCTACCATTGTGGGGAGCAAATCTAGACAACAGTGGGGAACAAAAATGGCGTTTGGTCATTGATTACAGGAATCCGAAGAGAAATATCAGATAGATTCCTCTTTCCGCACATGAGTGAAATTTTAGACAAACTGGTAAGACTCATAAACTTTACAACTCACCATTTTACCTAATGGCCTGTATTCGAAACACGTCCACGTTCGTATTATCGTTTGTATGGTAAATACATTTATATATAAAGAATCCGATTTGGCCTCAAAATAATAAATAACAATATTTCAAAACTTGCAAATCCACAAATTGAAAAGTTGAAAAACCTAAAAGATTTCTGTCCATTTATAAAATATCAGATCACCCAAATTAAATTCAAAACATAAGAATAAGGTCACATTATTTTATAATCTCACAAAAATTGCAATAACCTTTACGGCAACCCAAAGAAAATAGCCGTCGGCCAAGGTACAGCAAATCTATATTGACATTATCTCATCTCAAAAGAACAACGGTAATGCCACTGTTAGAAGATTACAATCAACACTTACAGAATTATATACAATAGTAATAACCACTAGAAAGAAAAACAACAAAAATAAGGATCATGGCTAAATATTTATAGTAACACTCATAACAGACAAAAATTCAGTAAAGCTGCTATTAACTATTTTATTGTAGGACTTTTAGATTCAATAATAATGGCTTCCACACACTCACGAAAGGAAAACTGTAAAAAGACACTGACAAATTGGAAAAAATATTTGCCACGAATCAAAGCGAAATAAAAATATATCTAGAATCTCCAAACACAAAGTTAAGTGTAATACTAAAAGAACCACAATCACCACCAATGATAAGAAATTTCATAAAGCTAAAATAAAAATAATTATGAAAAATACGAAACAAAACACTCTTAAGATTTCTAACTGTACCCTAGTTACTTAGATCAAAGAGTATTTACATACGTATAGAGGTTCCGTCGCTCTCTTTGACAAAAGAGAGGAATGGAATTGAATGGCAATCGCCCTGAAACCGTTAACAGATGTTAAACATAACATTATTCTGCTAAAAACGATTCATAACAGTTTCAAAGTAAATTAATTTTATATGAGTTTAAGAAGGAATGGTTTTTATTGTAATAATAGGAAAATTAAGAAATGCAGATTTAATAGTCTTATTATTTATTAATTATTAATATATTGATAACATAAAAATTAATACAATTTAGATTAATAAGACATTAATATCAAATCTAACCAATACTATTTGTTCATGGCTATCGCTCGTCAGCTAGCCAGTGAAAAAATGTTAAAGTGAAAATTTCCAATGCTAAAACGACGCATATTCATAGTAAATTTAATTTGAAATTTCTATTTCAAACAAAAAATTGTGAAAATTACAAAAAAATTTTAATTAATATTAAAATTAATGCACTTTACAATATATATTTTTAAAAAAAACTACTTTGTAAATATTTCTACTACTATATGTAAGTTAATTGCATTTGAATAACTTCATTTACGTAGGTAGGCATGTATATTTCTATAATTAATTGTAAATTAGTAAAAAAAAAACAAAAAAAGGTGTATAAAATTAATAAATAATAATATGTATTTATTTAATTTATTTTTTTATCCCCAAAAATGTCACCATCGAATTGCACAGCAAATCTTCATGGCTGCACCAGCAGAAAACTAAAAGTTATTTGTTGTGTACAGAATTATAGAAATTTTAGTTAATTCGGAATTGCAGCAGCAAATACTTTGACTCTCTAATATACTCCAAAATGAACAAAGATGATATGGGTGTATTTAGCTCAATGGTTTCCGCGTTGGACTGTAGTGTTTATGACTTAGGGTTCGAGCCCCACCAGAATGCTTTATTTATCCAATTATTTTTTTTAAATTAACAATCATTTTTATAAATAATAATAAAAGTTTTTTACTATTTTCCATAAATTAACCAGTATTAACATTTTACTGGACAAAATCTATAGCAGAATTATTTCATGTCTGATAAAGAAGAAAACTGCAAACGGTGGAATGGTATGAAATTCAATCTTGACAAATCATATACATACATACATACATATGTACATATTTGTGTTTTCATCATTTTGCAGGTAGCGAATTCTGCCATAAGAAACATGAAATTAAAATAAAGCGTCTCGATTGGAGTTTTTGTTTTATTTTGGGCTTCTTTAAATATAAAGTGAAGCAGAATTCAATTTGTCATGAAATTTTGGATATTTCAATATTTTCAGTATGGACAAATATCAGCACAGTTTATTCTTTCGATCTTATATTTCATATTTTCGCTTTAACAGAATGCGATCAAACATTTTTGGAGTCTATCCGAAGAAAAAATTATTATGGACAAAAGACCAATTTTGTTCAAATTAATGATAATCTTTTAATATTCATATGTTCGTCTGTTGCCTATTCACGTTGCCTATTTACGTATCATAGTTCATGTTTGAAGTAAATTTTATGAACTTCAATATCTAGTAATAAATGCATACATACGAGTATGTTCTTGTTATGCATTGATATACAAAGTTTTGTAAATAAAACCGTATATAATTCAATAACCTATATACATATAAACATTTATTTCCTATGGAAAAATGTAGTTCAACCATGATTGTGTTCCAACGCATAATAAACCACTTCATAATCGAAAATTATTATAATCAAAAATCTATAAAAAATAATTTCAAGTATTTAAAATCCAAGAAATTTTAAATTTATATTAGGATCAATAAAGTTTAGTAAAACATATTTTAATATAAGGTGCATCTTTTTGTCCATTTCATTTGACATTTTCTTTAAAAAAATGTCGGCATGATGTGTGCAGGGTTTACCCAAGTCGACTTGCTGGCATGTTCTTGCACAAACGCCATTCGAAATACTGTAACCGGCCACTCAATACTGAAACTCGCCTTGACGGGGAGACTTGAGTTATGAAAACTAATAAAAATGTTAAAAAAAAACTTCTTACTGCTTCGTGCTTCTTTGTGCGTATGAAGTTGTCTTTGGATGTGTATCCACTTATGTATATAGGAAATACTTTTAGTGAAATTATATCTTTTTACCTACATTTGTGAATAATATTTGGGATTTCTTTTTAGTTTTTTTTTTAATTATTTGCTGTCTAAGTTCTTCTATGCAACTGCATGTTTTTTTTTTATATTTTATAATAATATAAATTTAATTATATTAATTTAAGTTAATTTTTATTTTGTAAATAATGTATTATAAAATAAATAGAACAAATTTTAATTCATCCGCAAAATTCTTCCTTTACCATAGCAATAAAACCAATATAACAATTTGCTTAATATAGTATATACGGAAATACAACAACTTCCCAAAATTGCACATGAAAGATCGAAATATTTGATTGGATTAGATTTTGTGAAATTTATAAGCTCTTCAGACGAAATGCGCAGAAGCATCACAAAACTAACATCAATAAAGGTATTGAAATCGTCCAAATCCTAACACAATTTCATGCGCACATGAATTTATGTATGTGAGTTAAGAATCGCCGTTATAACTATTTTTAGAAAATATAAACTTCATTGCTGCAGTGTTCTGCTATCGCAGCAGCAAATAAATGTGGCTCAGCAAAATCATTTAAAACTGGATAATTTATGTTAAAATCGTAAATTATTTTTATTATTTTTTATAAAAACACATAAGTTTTCTTTAAAAAAAGATTAACAATTAAAAATTATAAAAAAAATTCATTTCTCAGCGGCTTTGTAACCGGCATCATAAAGTTGATAGGCCAACGCTTTACACCTTGAGCGTTTTTGGGGCATTTTAGGGAGTCAAACTGTTTTGAATTCATTAATCCAACAGCAGAGGGTTGTTGCTTTGGCCAAACATTGGCCACGATGCAGTTTCATATATGGATTGAAAATACAATTAACGTAATAATAGTAATTTATTTATTAAAATATATATTGTAAATAGCAATAAATATTTAAAAATACATTTTAATAATTTAGAAATTTTTTGGCTGAAATTAAATTTTTTCAAATTTCTTTTTAAATTCACTGTTAATATGCCGCTGTTATAATCATTTTTAGCAGAAAAATGTTACATTTTGACAGCAGGTCCACGGCGATGCCATGCGTTGCATGTCCCCTGTTTTCTAAAGAGCGATTTGCACAGTCTTGTTGTATATTGTCTTTGCTTAGATTACCTTTCATGACAGCCATACACGCCCACAAACGACGGTGTATATACTACCACTCACATAATAAACACCTGCTCATACGTTAATGTATAATTGAAGCTTCATAGGTCAGGGTAATTTAAAGGGAGTACAGAAGTCTGAAGTCGGGTTAGACCGACTTCGAAATACTCTTTACTTTTTCTTCTGCGTGCGAGTACAACAATGGGGATATTTTCATAAATCATCATTACGAGCATCTCTACTGTAATTTTCGGTAGGGTACCTTGAATTGATTATATCGATCCAATTTTTTGTATATGGCTTTGTAGTGTCACTATAATCACTAATATAAAATTACATCCAAAAATTTTGTATAGGTCGTAAGTTATAATAATATGTCAATAGTGTGCGTGGCTCTAAAAGTAACAGGCCCATTTTTTGTGTGGGGTTTAATGTTAGTACCCGCAACATTCTTGTGAAATTTCGTTTATAATCCTTTAATAGGAACACAGTCATGATTTTTGGTTAATTGTGGGCGTGGTAGTTGTATTATTATCTCCATATTCTGCACTCACACTATTATGAACCCCATGTATATTTCTGCCAATTTTCATTACGGTGGCATGATTACGATCAAAGGTAGGCTAATTTTAATTTTAGACCCAAAAGTTCCTTATATCAAAAGTGGGCGTGTCTTTTTTTATATTTACCGCCCACTTTTTGCATAGTGTTCAGTGGGACCCACATCTCCATAACTTTAAAATTGAGTCACAATACCATCAATTGGACCGAAGTTATAGTCATTTCAAAAAGGTGAAAAAAGTCCTTATATCGGCCCATATAGTAATCTGGTTCTGTATCTTTATCCAGATTATTCTTTTGCATAATTTAATTAAGATAGCTCTAACGGTGTAGAAAAAAGTTGCCACAGATGGAGGAACAGACGGACGGACTAAATGAAAAATGCTTGGAAAGTCAATCTGGTCATATCAGTATTTATATGTCCATACCTACGCCGCCTCCTTCTTGAAATTTCAACCCCTCCCAAAAGCACTAAATTATTATATCCTATTTACCTTTTTTAAAGGTAAATGGCATAAAAATTAATTAATTAACGATCCTGAGGCTCAAACATCAGACACTCGGGAATTCAAACACTTTACATATTACATTTATAAGTTATTTCACTAAAATTTTATTTTACAATATTTCACAATGATTATAATTTTTCGGACTACTGCCTCATTAAGAGTAAATATCCTTATGCTAACATTGTTTCATAAAAGCAAATCCTAACATAAAATATACTATATAAAATAAGGGCACGAAATGCATTCCCATGCTGGTCCATTCGCTGATAAGCTGACAGGATGCGTGTGCAGGTAGCAGACATGCAGCCAGCAATTTTTACAGGTTTCGCGTGTGCTGGCGTGTGATAACTCCATTTTCCCGAAATATCTGTTTCCGGCAGATCTAAGTTACCATTTGAGGCGTGTTGGGGGTTGTAGGTTGTAACTTGGATAGTGGCACACGAATCATTGGGTAGTTAATTTTGATCGTAAGTTGTTGCAGTAAGAACTAGTCTATGGAGAGCACAAAGTTATGAATTTACTATGAAGGAATAGTTCCCAAGCCTGTCGAGGTATTTGATGTTTCGGACTCTAAATCCATGAACATGATCAAGGTTTGTGCTTAACTTCTGGCTGGTGATGTTCGTGACCACAGATGGAAGCGCCTGAATACCCGTGGTAATTAAGGTTAAAAAGGTTTGATTCTTTACTAATTCCGTCTCGGTGTTAATCTGTAAGATATAACTGCCTATTTAGGATACGGTAAGTTACCAGATAGAGTTTCTCCTTGGAAATTCGTGAGAAAGATTGCATTGGTATTGATCAACTCTATGATATCTTCGTAGTTCGTGATATACTGATAAACTGCATTTCCTCCCTTCAGTATGCGCGAGTTATGTACCTATATTGGTACTTAGCAAAAATATATGTGTTCCCCTAAGCTTAAATTTGGAGCTTATCTATATAAGGATATTTTTTATATTCTTATAAGGATATTTTTGTGTTTACATAATGCTGATTTGATATCTATCAGAGCTAAAACTTTGGGCATGATCCCGACCGACTTTGGGCACATATATCCCGCTCCATGCGTACCGCAGCAGAGAAACCCATGTCGGTCTTCAGACGCCCGCCAGCACGAAACCAATGGTATGATCAGGAGTGTCGCGAAGCTACTGCAGCGAAAAACGCCACCTACAAACGAACGCTGCAGTCTGCTGCAACGCGAGCCGTGCGCGAAAATTAACGGGTAAGGAGAACGGAAGGGAGGCGTCTTTGCATATGAAAGAAACGCGTGAAGGAATGGCGTGAAAGCGAGGAACTCGAGATGTACAGGGGCAGAAATCATGCTTGAAAATTCAATCAACACGTCAGGCGTCTGACCCAAGATTGTAATCCCGAAGCATCTACCTGTAGAAATGAAAATTGGAATCTGTTTGCGTATACGCAATGCAGACTGAGATTATGGAGGGAACACTTTTCTAATTTACTTGCAGGCGACGATGCCATCAATACCGCCTCTGGAGAATTTCACCACCTAGCCGAGGTCCGAGTTGCCCTTCAGCGACTAAAGAACAACAGAACAGCTAGTTCCGATGGAGTGCCTGCTGAATTGTTCAAGCCCAGCGGTGATGAGCTGATAGGGTGCATGTATCAGCTCATCAATAAAATATGGCTAATAGAAAGCATGCCCGACGATTGGAATCTCAGTGTCCTCTGTCCTGTATTGAAGAAAAGTGACTCGATGATATGCTCCAACTACCGGGGAATCAGTCTTTTGCAATCTCATATAAGGTTCTGCTTAGCGAATTGTTTGATAGCCTAAAACAATATGCCAACCCAATTATTGAACCTTATTAGTCTGGTGTTAGACATGGAAAGTGCACCATTGACCAGATCTTCACGCTGCGCCAAATCCTGGAAAAAGCCCACGAGAACAAGGTCGAAACCCATCAGATCATTGTCGACTATAAAGCTGCTTTCGATAGCCCGATAATGGATTGCCGATATGCCGCTATGTCTGAGTTCGGTATTCCTACAAAGCTAATACGGCTCTGCAGAATAAAAATGAGCAATGCGTTCAGCTCCATCAAGGTAGGAAGTGACCTCTCCAAACCATTTAATAAAGTGCGAGGTTTCAGACAAGGCGATCCACTGTCGTGCGTCCTCCTCAATTTTATCATGGAAGGGTACTGCGGAAGGCCGGTGTATATCGGAATGGCACTGTTTTCTACAAAAGTGTCTAGCTCCTCGCATATGCTGATGACATCGCTCTCACTGGACGTTGCAAGCGAGGTGTTACTGCTTATATTTTCGGCAGTTGACAAAGAATCAGCGAAAGTATGAATGTCGCTGCCCACCAGCAGGGATACTCGGCGTTTAGGATCCCATTTAACAGTGGACAACTGTTCTTTTGAAGTTGTCAAGGAATTTATACACCTTGGCTCCGCCATTAACACAGAAAACAACTTTAGTCTGGAGATTCAAAGAAGAATCGCGTTAGATGTTACTATGGGCTCAGTAAGCAAATGTGTAGTAGATCCCTCTGGACCGATAAAACTGACGCTCTAGGAAACGCTCATCCTGCCCGTGTTGCTCCATGGCGCTTGTGGTGTTTGAGAGGAAAATTTTGTTTAAAATCTTTCGTCCTGTTCGTGGCGGCGAAGACTACCATATTCGGATGAACCATGAACTGTGCGAGCTCTACGCTGATATTGCTATAGTCCCACGCATAACTATATAACGTCTGCGCTGGCTTAAACATGTCGTGAGTATGATTGAATAAGGGGTTGAAGCGTCAATTTTCGTTGAAGCGTAAGTTTCGTTGAAACGTAAATTTTCGCAGGATGGGAATATGCGATTATAGTTCTAGGAACATTAGCCTCTATTCCATCTAGACCGATAGTGCGTGGCGAAGAGTCACATGCTGCCCGAGGTAACCCTGCTATTTATAACAGAACACTACGGATCTAGACTGAGGAGTCAATAAACACCTCCCCGGATACAGGGTGTGGAGGAGCAAACCTCTATAAAAAACCTCTGGGTTGGAGTAAGATGTCATACGACCCGTGTCGATGCTCAGCCTGGCTGGGGACCCAGGTCAAAAAAAATAGCCCAGTCTCTAACGGAGTGCTCCGGATACTTGGCGTCCTCCGGTTCTATCTAGCCTTACTCGCGCACACGGACCTCTGCGCGAGCGGACCTCTCTTGTCCGATACTCGTGGGACCACATATGTCTTTAAATTTAAAACCAAATCCAAAACCTAAGGAGGGCGGTCCTCCCAAAAAACCGACAGAGGCGATCCTGTCTACCGCTAATATAAGGGTGGCAGACAGATCGATAACAGCAGGAGGCAGAAGGGGCTTAAGCGTTGGGGCTGGTCCCAGCACGAGTGCTGGTAGTAGTTGACGGGGAGGCTTGGGAAAACCGGTCTCTCGTCTCTTTCAAAGAGGTGCTGAAGGAAGAAACCCGGAGGAGGTGGTAAAAACCCAAACGCTGACTGCGGTCAGGGGGCGGGGGGCTACCCCGGGGATCTTTCGGCAGCAGATAGTAGAGGGGCCCAGCAGCTCAAAGAAGGTTACTGGGGTAGGCCAGGGGGGGCGTTTAAACCCGTCCGTCCGTCTAAGCAGGCCTATTATGATAGGAAGGCGGCCATGAGGGTCATGGCCAAACAAGAGGCTCTACCCACAGACCAGCTCACTGAGGAGCAGGCCAAATCGGTAGAGTGGGCAAGGCGGGTGCTATCCGGCTTCGGCAAACCGGCGGGTACAGCCCCAAAGAGACAACGCTCGGCTGAAGAGGCGGGTGAGGTCGCTAAAAGACAAATAGTCGGCGGCCAGAAATACCCATCCTACAGCGACGTTGTCAAAGGTGGGGGCGAGATGCTGGCCATCATTGACCGGAAGGAGGAGGAAGGGGTCATACCCAAAGAGAAGTGGAGGTGGGTGGAGCAAGCGATTGCCGAAGTCTACCTCCTGGTAGACCCCCCTTTCTGTCATGATGCGGGCTGGTATCAGAGCAGGGCCAAACTTATCGCATGCGATGACAACAGGTCAGCCAACCTTTACAAGATCGCGGTAAGCAAGGTTGGCGAGATCTGTGCGGGAGCCAAGTTAGAAGCCGTCAGCAGGGAAGAAGTTCCCAGCAGACCCAGAGCCCGGGGCTGGATCCCGGCTAAGCCAGCTGAACCGGAGAGAATAGAGGCGATTTTTAGATCGTGCAACAGGGAGCTGCCAAACCATAACTGGAAGGTAGCGAGGCTCGAGGAGCCAGTGGAAGATAGGAGGCAGGTGTTGCTGATACTCAACGCTGAGACCCTTGCCCCACTGGCAGAGAGAAACGGGGTAGTCAGGTTCGGGTTCGTTGACGCGACCGTTCGGATCTACCGCAGCGACGAGCAAGTTTTGGAACCAGAGGAGATAGAGGGTGACGAGGCTAGCGAGGCTGGCGGTGGTGAAGAAGGGTTGTCCAGCAGCCAAAGGTCGACCGACTCAGAGCAGCTGACCGGGGTCGGGCAGCTCTTTGAGGAGGACGACCTGCTTGACTACACCGAAGAAGAGGCGGACGCGGACGTTACGATGGTGGAGGCCAGAAGGACAGATTCTTATGAAGCTGATCCAAATCAACCTCCACCATTGTAAACTCGCCTCCGCGAACTTGATCGTCCGCCTGGCTTCCGGTGGTTTTGACGTGGCCCTCATCCAAGAGCCGTGGATATGCGGCAACAAAATCTGCGGTTTGAGGATGAGAGGCTTCAAGATGATAGCCGCTCAGAGCACAGGTAAGCCTCGCGCTTGTATAGTTGCAACGGATAACATTAACATCTTTTTGGTCCCACAGTTAAGTATTGGCGATACGGTGGCGGCAAGCATTGAGCTGCAAAATAGCAGTCTTTGGGTAGCCTCCGCATATATGCCTCACGACAAGGTCGCTCCACCAGAGGAGGTTCGGACATTGGTCATGGAGGCAGCCGCAGCCAAAAGGAACTTGGTTGTCTCCAGTGACGTAAACGCGCACAACACTTTGTGGGGAAGTTCAAACACTAACGCAAGAGGTGAGTCAGTTTTAGACTAAATTATAGAGAATAAGCTTTTTGTGGTAAATTTAGGCTCAGAGCCGACGTTTATAACACAAAATAGAAGGGAAGTGTTAGATATTACCCTGATATTCGATAACTTCGCTAACAATATAAAAAGATGGAGAGTGTCGAATGAAAATTCCTTCTCTGACCATCGCTATATAGAATACGAAGTGAACTTCCCACGAGCTCTAGTTAAGACCTTTAGAAATATAAGAAGAACGGACTGGGGGAAGTATAGGAAAACACTCATGGCCTCGCTGCCAATAAATCCCCCGTCTGATCCCACAGACCCTGTGGAATTAGACGGGCTGATCAATCAGGTAACCACGGCCCTGAAGTTCACTGACAGCCGGGTGCCCGGTTGTGAAACTGAGAGGCAAGGACAAACCACCTTGGTGGTCAATGGATCTAGGCCTTCTCCGGAAGTCCAACAGGCGGCTATTTAACAGGGCTAAAACTTCGGGTCTGCCCGCGGACTGGGAAGCCTACAAGGCTGAGCTAAAAATATATACAAGAAAGCAATCAGAATTGCGCAGCGACAGTCCTGGCAAAATTATTGTAGGGATGTGGAAGAAAAATCGGAAGCAGCTAGACTAAGAATCCTAGCGAGGACACCACACAACCTGGGCTACCTTAAAGGTCCGGGTGATGTGTGGAGTGAATCGAGCGAGGAATCTTTGGATCTTCTCTTAGATACGCATTTTCCAGGCAGTAGCACAGTGGAGGGTGATAACCCGGCACCTAGGGGCAGGCAGTCTGAGATAGGGAATGCGATAGTTACAGTCGATAAAGTTTAGTGGGCCATTAACACCTTTTGTCCATATATATCTCCGAGTCCGGATGGAATCAATCCAGCTGAACTGCAACAATCACGGGACATAATTACGCCCTGGGTTGTGACTGCAATTAGAAGCTGTCTAAACATGGGCTATATTCCGCTGAGATGGAGAGAAACGAAGGTTTCCTTCATACCCAAGGCAGGCAGGTCCACTCATGTAAATCCTAAAGACTTCAGACCAATCAGTCTCACGTCTTTCCTCCTAAAAACACTGGAGAGAGTGATGGATGCACACTTACGGGAAGCTATACCAATTGGTAGAATCTCCTCGGCACAACATGCATACACGAAGGGCAAATCGACAGAGACGGCATTAAACGTACTTATTGGTATAGTGGAAAAAGCCATCCAGCAGAAAGATTTCGTACTAGCGGCGTTCATTGACATAGAAGGCGCTTTCAACAACATAAATGCGAACGCCATTACGGGAGCGTTAGAAGCTCTGGGCGTCGATCCTAATATGGTAGCGATGGTAGAAATGATACTCGTCAGTAGAAGGGTAACTGCCAGCTTAGGTTCCCACACCTTAAGCAGACAGGTCTGCAGAGGCACTCCTCAGGGAGGAGTCCTCTCCCCCCTGCTCTGGAATTTGGCGGTAAAAAAAAACTGCTAGCCTTAGAGAGGGAGGGTTGCCATGTCGTCGCCTGCGCTGATGACTTGGCAATTGTGATCAGAGGGAAATATCCAAACACTCTTATGGATATTTTGCGCTCTAGCATGGTCACGCTTACTGGTTGGACGGGAAGAAGGGGATTAGGGTTAAACCCTGAGAAAATGGAATTAATCGTTTTTTCTAAGAAAAATAGATCTCCTGAGGTCTCCCCGCTAACATACAAAGGTGTGGAAATTCCGATGAAGAAGACAGTTAGATATTTGGGACTAGTACTAGATAGAAAACTTACCTGGAAACCCAATATTGAAGAAATAATCAGGAAGGCCAATATTGCTTTGTACACATGTAAAAAAGCGGTCGGAATCAGGTGGGGGCTATCTCCACGAATTATGCACTGGCTATACATTTCGGTGGTCAGACCCATATTGCTATATGGAATACTGGTATGGTGGCCAGCCACTCAGAAACAAAGCTATTTGAAGCTTCTGAGCAAGGTGCAAAGAACGGCTTTTTTGGTGCCTTAAGGACCACGCCTACTAAAGCTTTAGAAGTAATACTCAACCTACCTACATTAAAGCTGGTATGGAAACAAGTGGCCGCCACATCAGCACTAAGGCTGAAATGTGCGGCGTTATGGCATGATCGGCAGATTGGTCACTCGACTATTGCGCATACCTGGAGTAGTTCTATCCAATACATTGACCACTCTATACCTAATCTCAACTTCGATAGGCACTTCCAGACATATATTCCGTCTAGAAGAGAGTGGCAAACACCAATGCCATGGAGAAGGGGAGAACTTAATTTCTACAATGACGGATCCAAACTTGACGATAGAGTCGGTTTTGGAGTTTTCTCACAAGAATTGGGACTGGAACTTTCTTTCCGTCTCCCCGACCACTGCAGTGTTTATCAAGCAGAGTTCCTAGCCATAAAAGAGGTAGCCGTCTACTTAAATAGACATGCCGTAACAAAAAATATTATAAATATCTACTCGGATAGCCAGGCGGCCATCTTGTCAATGAATTCGGTGGCACTGAAATCAAAGGTTGCTCAGGACTGCCGAGCAGCCCTAAATGATATCAGTACCGCTTTCAAGGTACGCCTTATATGGGTTCCAGGGCATAGAGATATTGCGGGAAACTGTAGGGCTGATGACTTAGCCAGACGGGGTACCAACCTTCCTTTAGGCATGGACAGATGTGAAATTGGAATACATATTGCCACCTGTAAACTGATGCTGAAGGATAGGTTCGTGCGTGAGACCAATGGGTCTTTGGCACAAGAGGGCACTTGCTTAACGACTAGGCTAATGTGGCCGGAACTTAATAGTAGGAAAACTAGAGACTTGCTTGCCCTGCCGAGAGAGAATATCTCTAAGGTCGTGGCATGTATAACTGGTCACTGGCTTTTCGGCAGACATGCTCTCAGGCTGGGAGTATTCTCTCATGAATACTGCAGAAGCTGTGGGGATGAGGAGGAGGAGGAGACTGTGGAACATCTCTTCTGTAGTTGCCCCGCTCTGGCGAGAAGCAGAGCGGGCTCTTTAGGCAAATACGCTTTTAGCTCTTTTACAGAGGTGTCTAGCGCGAAGATCAAACAAATCCTGCGCTTTATTAGGGCTTCAAAATGGTTCGACGAGTGAATCGGAGGTGCGTTGTGGCGCGGTGGTATCACAATGGACCCATGGTGGTCTGAGTGAGCTGGTCCTTGAACTTTCTGCCACATTAACCTAACCTAACCTATGATTGAAGAAGCTCCAGCTAAAAAGGTGTCCGAAACCGGTAAACGATGACGTAGAGGACGACCATGCCTCCGATGGAAGGACCAAGTCGAGAAAACCCTAAACACTCTTGGCATAACCGATTGGAGAAGATGTGCAAAGAAGAGGCGCCTGGCGAGCGCTGTTAAGTTGGGCCGTAACCCGATAGTGGGTTGTTTCGCAGATTCTGCGATGAGCGAAAGTAATCAAGTAATTGTGTGTGTGTTATATTTTTCATTTAGAACTTATTGTTTATGTTATGATTTTTCTGTTCGTTGTTGTTAAGATGGTTAGTTTCCTGATCTGTTTGATTTTATGTTTTATGAACCTAGGTGTAATTTTATTACGCCTACATTCTTTTGTAAATATTTCGTCGTTGGGTTGCAAGTATTCTTGATCTAGTCTGTTTTTATTTAGTTTATCGATTCTTTTATTAACTTCTATTTGAAATTTTTTCTTTGTTATTGGGTAAAGTGCTTCTTTTTAATCGTTTAATTTCCTTAAGTATTCATGTTCGTTATTGAATTGTATATTTTTGTTGAATGTGTGTGACATTTACCCTCAACTTCAGGTCTTGTCCGGTAGTCTCCTTAAATGGCATTGAAATCCCGCAAACATCTGAGATCAAATACTTAAGAGTGCATTTCGACCGACGGCTCAGTTGGAGAAAGCATATAGAAGTGAAGAAAATCCAAATGAAACTCAGGCCAAGGCAAAAAATAAAGGCTTAGACTGGAATATAAAGTGCTTATATACAAGACTTTAAGTAAGTCAATTTGAACTTACGGTTTCCAGATTTGGGCCACTACTAGTATATCAAAATTACAAATAATTCAAAGGGCTCAATCGAAAATGTTGAGGACGATCACCGTCGCCCCATTGTTCGTCAGAAATGAAAATAATCAACCGCGACTTGAATAAAGCACCGGTTGAAAGAGAACTCGTAGACTTAACCACGAAATATAGAAACAAATTTAAGTGTCATCCAAATCAACCAGCAAGGAATCTGCTTCAAGGGATGTATATAACTCGTCTTAAGGGACTACTATTTTAAAATAATATTATATAATTCTATAACTAAAATTGCTCCAATCATTGGATTGGAGCATCAATTTATTCATTAGATAGTTGTAAGCTTTGAAAAATTATTGTTTGTTTTCAATGAAATGATACAATAAATAAATGCATGTTGAATGCCTAATTTTATCTTAATTAATTTATTAAGATAGACTTGGTTCACAAATAATTGTCTTTTTATTTATATTCAGTTATATTTGGTTGTTAGGAGATGTGCAATTTGTTAACCAATTTCGAGATCAAATGTTAATTAATTATTTGGAAAAATTACTTTTTTAGGGTAATTAAGGCTCGCTATTTCCAAAAAGTTGCTCAACAAATTTTTCATAATATCCGTTTTTCCACAAAAGCCTGTTCGAAATTTCGAACACTGGCCATTTAATGCAAATGGAACAAGTGAATTTTTTTGGCTATTATTAACATATTTAATTGTTTTCGAATTAAATGGTACAAAAATAAATATTATTAGTGGCAAATTATATTAAATTAAATGTTGTTATAATTTGGAATATATGCTAAAATAAAATGAAATGGCAGAATAAAATGGCCGAATAAAATGGCCGAATAAAATGGCCGAATAAAATGGCCGAATAAAATGGCCGAAAGAAATGTCGTGAAAAATGCTATTATTCGTTTTATTGCTTGAAACAATTTGTGTGCAGATGCACATTGCATTTCTCGCACATATAAATTGTGGGCATACCACACTCCTGCAATTGACAGCGACGATGTTTTCCCTCGGGGTTTCTAATTATAATGTGTTTTCACTTAATTTTTGGAAAATTAGGGAGTCGTATTCATCATCGTCGACATCATCCTCGGTAGTTTCTTTCCTCTGGGTCAAAAGAAAAGCTTCTGTCACAGTGATTTTGCATTATTTTTGACTTATCGGTTTCTCAACATTGTATTTTGCAATCATACATTGCAATTTGCAAGCATTCACAACTGACAAATTCAAAGTAGTGCACCACAAACTCCAAACCATTTCCTTCCACGTATATTGATTCGGTGGTTTTGGACGGCATTGTCGTGCAAATCCACATCCCAATGCCCTTATCATAGTATAACAATGCTGGCTGACCATACGTGTCGTATTTACCAGACTCAGGGTTCCTTTTATATATTGATGCTTTTTCCAACGTTGAACATTGTGCAAAGGCAAGATTTGATCCAAATTTGTTACAATGGTGATTTTTTTTTATCACCTTATACGGCCCTTCCCAGTGTGTTTGCAGTTTTCTCGATAATTATACCAAATCATCCATTCGGCTTCAGAAAACGACATTCAACAATTCAACAGATACACCGTATAACAATCAAAATTGAAACAGACATAGAATATAAGCGGTACTGCGTTGCTGTATTCTTAGATGTTGCAAAAGCATTTGACAAAGAATGGCATAAAGGACTGCTGCATAAACTGATGACGATGGTGCCACTTGATTACTATTTGATTGTTGAAAGTTATCTTAGTGATCGTTAGTTTTACGTCAAATATAATGAAGAGTGCTCGTCTATTCATCTTACAACAGCTGGAGTTCCTCAAGGGAGTGTCTTACGACCACTGCTATATGTCATATTTACCTCAGATATACCACTTCCAAAAGAACTGAATACCAAAATTTGCTACCTTTGCCAATCCTCTTAGCATCTGACATAAATCTAAATACTGCGACTGCAAATCTGCAGATATACACAGAGAATGTTAAGGAATGGTTTGATAAATGATGCTTGAAAATTAATGAAGATAAGACTGAAAAAAAAATGTTTACAACTAAAACAAAATTGTACCCAATACTTATTAAAATAAACAATAAAGATATAAAAATAGGGTCTACTACTAAAAACCTTGGTATACACATGGACTCAAAGCTAAATTGGCACTACCACATCAAACAAAAAACGAAACAAATAAAAGAAAAATTTAGGCAACTATATTGGTTAATGGGTAAGCAATCTAAACTCACAATTAACAACAAGTTGCTGTTATAAAGCCAATTTGGACGTACGGACTCCAAGTATGGGGAACGGCAAAGCGGTCACACATAGAAAAAATTCAAGGACAGCAATCTAGAATATTAAGAGATATCATAAAGTCTGGTTGGTACACAACAAATGAAGATATACACCGCAAACTAAATATGACAAGAATTGACGAAGAAATAAAAAAGATATCCACAAAACATTACGATACACTGCATGGGCATAATAACGAAGAAATAAACGAGTTGCTACATCTAGAAGAAACCACCATGTGCCGTTTAAAGAGAACTCGACCAAACGACCTACTGAACTACGAAATCCAGACTACACATATTAGTAATTGTATTATAAATGTAAATGTAAATAATTATCATAAACGTAATTTTGATCAGAAATTGTTATAATATAATTATAGTGAACTATATAATTAATGTAAATAATTTTTGTTGTATCACTTCTTGGCACTGGCCAAAATGTGTTTTTAATAATAATTTCCAAACAAATTGTCAAATCATGTACTAGGTGTCATTATAATAGTGACAGATGTATGAAATAAAGGGAAATAAAACAAAAAAAATTTATCTTGCTTTGACGGTATTACCAGTGAGCGTGATATGTGTATAACGTTTCCGTCTCGACTGATAATTACGAGCCATGTGTCCGACCTCTCCGCAGGAAAAGCATTTACACGTAAAACTTTTTTCGCTTTCGGCTTGTACCTGACGGGCTCTGTATACTGCCTGGCACACCAAGGCTGCTGTCTCTGAAGTTAAAGCGCTAGCTACTGTCTCCAAATATGTAGCTTTCGGATTAGTTGTCGCAGAACGCTTTATCTCCGCATCTCGAATGCCATATACGAAGGTGTCCATCATACACCTCTTAGTGATCTCTCCTGGGTAGGCAAGATGAGCCAACCGTTCCACTTCCGCCGCAAACTGTTGTAGAGACTCAGCGCTCTTCTGTACCCGTGTTCGTAGCTCTACTTGGTACATCTGCTTCCGATGTTCACATTCAGCCTTAGTCTCGAACTGCGTTCCGAATACGCTAAAGGTCGTGGTCCCATCATAAGTAGGAGGCTTCAGTTTTATTGCGGAAAAAGCTGGCACAGGCAATATACCTTCCTGTGAATTCTTTGCTCTAATTCGTTCTGCTTTTGCTCTTTCGCGAAAAGTTTTTTTTTGCAGATTTTTCGAACGATTCCTGTTGTGTCTCAATTTCACAAACCTTCCTGTCTACCATATCGGAGATTTATTTCATCTGCTATGTGTTCTGTTCTGCTAGTTGAATAAGCCGTGTTTCACTCTGGTGTAAGCGCTGCTGCATCTTGTCGTCGCTTTGCTGTAAGCGTTCTTTGCCGTTTTGTTTGACGGATGTAACACTTTTTTCGACACCAATTGTTACGAAATTGCCCTCTTGACAATTTACTCTGTTACGAAATTGGCCTCCTGACAATTTACTCTAACTCTCTGTACTCGGACTCGTACCACTGGATCGTGTAGTTATCAAACAATCGTTGGTTAAATTAAAATAACTATCTTTATTTAATTATTGCAATTTACACATTAAATATTAGGCTTAAAGTTTACTTAGTTGCAATTTGCACTTTATTTCACAATTCATGAATCACTTTATTTACTAATTAATTTCATAACTTTACAAAGTCACAATACTGCTAATACTGCTACTTCGATTCAAATGCCTGTTGTACACACTGTTACGATCTCTGGTCTACTGCATTCGACTTTGAATAATCTTGTGGTTTTTATAGCTTTCCAAACTGTCCAATCACTTTGTGTATTATTTGTGATGTACTGCACTCATATCAAATCTGCTCGAAGTCAAAAGATGATACAAATGTTAAGAAAAGCAGCAACTGCGGAGAAAGCCATACAGCCAACTGTCGTGGCTGCCCTCTATATATAAAAATAAAAAAAACTCATGCCACAGCAAAGACAAATTAAAAAAGTAACTCCTTAAAAAAATATGTACTATTCCCATAAGCGAACCGGAACCATAGGTAAATTCTTATGCTAATATACTAAAATAAAAAACCTTTCCTGAGCAATTCAAATGAGCAAACCCAATCGTTAGATAAATCATTGCAAACATTCATGGCTTCTATGACACAAATCATTTGATCAATGCAAAATATAATGCAAGAAATGATGCGAACACAAAACATAATATTATAATCTCTATGGTCAAAACCCTAAACACCATTAAAATCGCACATTGGCATGCTAACGGTGTAACCCACGAATGCACGAATTTCAGCTCAATCATTTTCTAAATTCAAAGTCTATTCACCTTATGCTTATTTCGGAAACCATCTCATTCAGAAAAATAACTTTAATATAGATACCATCTATGATGCCAAACACCCTAGTGGCAAAGCTCGTGGTGGCACAAGAATTTTAATTAAAAATAGAAAAAAGCACTTCCCAATGCAAAATTTCAGCACAGATTATATTCAAGCAACAAGTATTGTACTCGAAGAATATGTAGGTTTTTTTGTTTTTTTTTTTAACATTTCATTATTTTTTGAATCTTCTAACTAAGAACCAATAATAAGTAAAAAATCTTACATAACCACATTTTCTATTTAAACCATAGCCAGTGCTTAGTGTAAATAAATTTAATACAATATATACTACACTATATCTAATAGATTAATAGATACAATTCATGATAAATCCATTTTACATTAAAGTAAATTTATTTAAGTTAATTAAAATTAAATCGTTTAAGACGAGATAAATTTGATTCCCTGAGCAAGTCCTTAGCTAGACTATTCGGGTGTGAGTGTAATTTTAGTTTGTAGGTTCTTTTAAATTTTACGATTTCTTCTTGAAGAGTTGGAATGTTTAGTTCCGTATGCATTCATTCATTTTTAAAATACCACGGTGCATTAGTTATTGTGCGTAGCATTTTAGATTGAAATCTTTGAATCAAGTCTATGTTTGAAATTCTGGCAGAGCAGTTGAATGTCGTAGGTCCAGATGGGTTTAATTACCACTTATTATTATTATTATTATTATTATTATAACCATTCTGTGGATTAGGATCGGGTAACATCTCCCGCATTATCTGGGAATAAGAGGAAAGACAAAGAAGATTATACTTGGAAAAATTACCGAACTTATCACATTCTAAATTAGCGGTAGGGACATACAACCCAAGACGCTACGAGGACTGTATGAATCTAACGAAGAACAACTTGAGAATCATTACGGGACTGTTAACAGGACATTGTAGGTGGAATTATCACCTAACAAAACTGGGAATTTTCCCTGATGCTCTTTGTAGAGGACGAGACCGCACAACATGTGTTAGGAACTTGCACCGCCCTGATGCAAAAGAGAAGGAAACACCTTGGCGTATTCATCATACTCGATGACGAACTCGGACTCTGTGAAGTAGGACCAATACTCCAATTCATCGAGGGAATTGGGCTAAGAGAAATACTCTATGTCCACGAAGGGGGCACAATAGATCTTATAGGTCGCAGTGCAACATCCCCTCAACGATATCAATAATTACAACTTAATATAGGAGGATTTTATTTTCCATGCATAAAATTTACCTACTAAGGAGTCTATAGAGTGTAATAGTCTTGAGTTTTAGTTGTGTTTAGTAATGAATCCCAAGTTATTTTACTTCGCTTGCTTGTGGAACATTACACCATTTAGAGATAAAGGAGGGCAAGTTTCCTGACCTAAAGTAGATATTATGTGAACGACTCGTTGACCTTAATTCTCCATTTTAGTTACCAATCTTGTATACGTCTGATGTAATTCTTTAAGTTTTGTGAGGCAATGTTGGAATTCTTATGGGAATATAAATTGCGGTATCGTCTGCAAACGTAGATGTTGTCAGCTTGTAATGTTATGGTAAATCATTTGTGTATAGGACGTACAAAAGCGATGCAAGTATACTCCCCTGTGGAACTCCAGCTAGGATTTTGTGGGTGTCTGTCATATGGGTTTTATGTTTGACTTTAAATTTCCGATCAAAAAGGTAGGACTTCAAAATATTACCATATTCGGGAAGGTAGTTCTGAACTTTGTAGATGAGACCGTCATGCCATATTTTATTGAACGCTAGTGCCACATCGAGAAAAATTCCAGAGGAATATTTTTTAGTCTCCAATGCGTCTCTAATTACTGCAGATATTCTGTGGATGTGCTCTATTTTACCGTGCTTCTCCCGAAACCCAAATTGGTGTTGAGGGATTACTTCTATTCTTTCCAATAATGAAGTTATTTTATGGATTCTTTTCGAAGACTTTAGAGAGTGTTGACAGAAGGCTTATTGGTCTATATGATGTTATTTGTATTATATCCTTTCTGGTTTATTGAACATTATGATAAAGGACAATTTCCAAAACTTTGGGAAGTAATTTTGTCGTAGCAGAGCAATTTAATCTTAGCATTTAATATATGCGTAAAATGAACAATTGCTATTTTGGTAGCATTTTGTTTGTGATAAGGTCGTGACCCGGAGCTTTTTTGGACTTATTTCCTTTCGCACAATCAATTTTACATCCTAAATTCTCATCTTGGGCGTCGTTTCGCCTGACGTACATTCAGAGGTGTTAGGGGTACTTCAGTCTGCATTAAATTTAGTGTGAACACATGTTGGGGATGATGTGCAAAGGCTTCCCAGTACCAGGGCCGCTTTATTTTACTTACAGCTTTCTATAGCGAGTAATTGGTATATGCGGTCGCTGAAAGAATTTTTAGGTTATGTTGTAGACTCAGCTCATCTTCCCCTTTTTAAAGTATTTTGCAGCTCTCTTCTGACACTTGTCAATTTTTGTATTAACCAAGGGCATCTGAATCTTTGCCATTCTCGTCTCAGTTTCCGTTTTTCTTTTATTATTCTTTGAATGTCATTTGATGTTCTGTGAGATCGATTAGAAGCTATTTCAACAAGTGGTGTGGCGAGTTTAGCTGGAGTGGTAAGTATTTGGCTAAACGTCTGTAGCGTTGAGTCGACATTGTGTATGGTTTTAAGGGCTACGTTTTGCTGGATTCAACCAGTTTGTTAATCGATTGGTTAAATTGTGTGGCTGCCTTCTATTTGAGGCTGAGAGGTAAGAGTCAAGATAACTGGGGAATGGTCAGAGGAGAGGTCATAACAAGCTTCTGCTGAAATTAGGTCTCAACTAATATTTGAGTGTTGTCAAAGTCTATTAAATCTGGTATTTTACTAAGATAAGACGGCTAGTATATAGGTTTAGCAGCTGATATAAAATCCATATTCCGGTTTCGAAGCATTGCGCTAAAGAGTTGAATCCCTTTCGAGGTAATAAGTTTTGAACTCCAGTGCGTGTGTTTGGCGTTGTAGTTTCCCGGAACAAGAAATTTATGTCCAAGGCTATTGAAGGAGACATCAAACTGTTGAGAAATTATTTTAAGCTTTGGAGGACTATATTGTACATGTAACATACATATACATATATACATTGTAACATAATTATTTACTTATATTATTAAGTTCCATATTCTGAACTGTGCGGACGCGATTTCATACGTGCTCCGTAATTGGGACGGTTTTTCACTGTGTTTAAACTGAATTCGTTCTTTAAACTTCGCGATATAGACGCCAATACGAAAGTGTAGTTTATTTACATAATTTGGTGATATTTTGTTCTGCAGGAACAGATTAAAAGTGAAGTGTAAAATTCATAAAACATTTTAAAAACAACAACATCATTAAAATTGCAAGTGCGCGCCAAAAATAATTAGCAGGAGTTGCCACCTGTGTCAGTACTCTCAGATGATTGGAGATGCCACTTAATTTTAATTTTATTTTATTTAAATTTTATATTCCTCAGAGTTGCATTTGAGCCATTTATTAATTTTTTATTTTCTCAACAATTAATGAGTTTCCCGAACATCAACAAACTTACAAACATCAGAAATGCTTATGTGACTGTGGTTGCTGAAGATTGCTGCAAAAACAAAAAAGAAATAACTAAGGATAACTTGTACCTAACAACCAAGCCAATAAATCGGGCTCGTTCATGTTCTCCTGCTTTAATGTTAAACACCGAATCTACACCTACAATTGCGCCAGCAGGTAACTTAGTCATGCCAGCCACAGGTGGTGGAAAAAGTAATGTGACAAAAAATGTTGCCACTATACAGACTGGTATAGACAGGTATATACAGGTAAAACGAAAGTTGAGTCCAGAAAAAAACGGAAATAAAAGGGCAAAAAATGCGAGACTAACTCCTCAATCGGCTAATATATCTGCCTATCCGAAACAAATAAGTAGTAACACTTTGGGTCAGAACAGATTTGCACTATTAGAGAATGAAAACGTTGACTCAACTCCTGCAAACAATTCCATCGCAAAAACCCCGAAGCCACCACCATTCTACTTGCGAGAGAGATGCTCAAATGATTTAGTTGCAACTGTAGCTAGTCTTGTAGGAAATAACAATTTCCACGTAACGTCCATAACAAACGGGAATATAAAGGAAACGAAACTACAGACATACAATGAAAGCAATTACCGCAAAATAGCATCCTATCTTGAAAAAAATGGTAAAAACTACTGTACATATCAACTGAAGAGCAGTAAAGGTCTAGTAGTTGTTATTAAAGGTATTGAAAATAGTGTAAGTACTAATGAAATCAAAGATTCTCCCGAAATAGCCGGATTTTCAGTAAACACGGTATTCAAAACAGAGACAAAGTACCACATCCACTATTTCAAGTAGAACTTGAACCGAATGGAAGGAAATTAAAAAGTAGCGAAAAAAATCCAATATACCATCTGCGTTACTTATTACATAGACGAATAACCGTTGAAGAACCACACAAAAGAAAAGGCCCTGTTCAGTGCTTCAATTGCCAAGAATACGGGCACACAAAATCGTACTGTACCTTACGCACTGTTTGTGTTGCCTGTGGGGACCTTCACCATTCCTCCAAGTGTTTGTCTGACAAAACCAACATAAATGCAAAAAAATGCAGCAATTGTGGGGAAAACCACACGGCAAACTACAGAGGCTGCCCAGTGTATTTAGCACTCAAAAATAAATTAGACCAGAAACAGCAACCAGCTTTTCATTACACAGATATTGCCAAATCAATCGAACCCCATAAGCAACTGACCAGCGACAACGGTTCTACATCAAGATCATATGCCAACGTAGTAAAGTCTGGATCTGAAGAAATTCCTAGCTTTGCAAATCCAATGCAAAATGTAGAATCCATGATATCAAAATTAACTAATTGTATGACAGAATTTATGACATCAATGCAAAGCATGTTGCACGAGTTGTTGAAAACTCAAAATTAACTTATGCAATTGTTGATATCTAAAAAATGAACTACATTAAGATATGTCATTGGAATGCAAACGGCATTAGCCAACATAAACTTGAAATTCAACAGTTCCTGCATACTAGGCAAATTGACATTATGCTTTTATCAAAAACGTACTTGACAAACAAAAATTATTTTGTTATATCAGGATATAAATTCCACAAGACAAACTACATTAAGATATGTCATTGGAATGCAAACGGCATTAGCCAACATAAACTTGAAATTCAACAGTTCCTGCATACTAGGCAAATTGACATTATGCTTTTATCAAAAACGTACTTGACAAACAAAAATTATTTTGTTATATCAGGATATAAATTCCACAAGACAAACCATCCTGACAATAAAGCACATGGCGGTACGGGTATATTAATAACAGATAGATTTAAGCATCATGCACTAGAAGAGTATGCAAATGACTATCTGCAGGCAACATCAATATGTCTTCAATGCTGGGAGGAAAAAATTGTACTAAGCGCAGTCTATTGTCCTCCAAGATACTCAGTGACTGAATTATAATTCACACAATTCTTCACATCATTGGGGACCAAATTTTTGGCAGCAGGTGATTATAATGCGAAACATACCTTTTGGGGCTCCAGGTTAATAAATCCCAAAGGCAAACATCTGTTCTCTGCACTACTAAATAGGTGTTCTAACCTAGACTTCGTGTCCTCAGGGCAACCGACATACTGGCCCTCTGACCCTCAAAAAGTGCCCGACATCATCGATTTTGGAATAACCAGTGGTATTGATCGTAACTTGTTGTCTGCAGAATCGTGTTTAGAGCTCGCTTCTGATCATTCATCAGTTATTATATGTCTACATAAGCAACCTCAACTGGGTAAGAAAACAGGTCACCTAACCAACAAAAGAACAAACTGGCTCAGGTACCGTCAATATGTAAGTAGTCATATAAACATTGGCCCTCGACTAAAGAGTGCAAGCGATATTGACTCGGCACTTTTGGCCATCAACTCAGTTCTTACATCTGCAGCCACACACTCATCTCCTGCAGCCTCATTATCCCGCTCCGCAACAACTCACACAACATCTGCAGTTATCGATAGTCTCGTTAAGGAGAAAAGGCGCTTAAGAAGAGAGTGGCAACAAAATAGATCACCCTACGCCAAGCAGAGATTAGCATTAGCAAAAAAACGCCTCCGAGAAGCACTGAACTGCGAGCTAGAGAACAGTTTGAAAAAGTTTACTGAGACGCTAACTCCAACACAAAACACTAACTACTCTTTATGGAAAGCCTATAAAAATATAAAGACTCCTACAGACTGTCATCCACCACTTAGGCAAAATAATGGAACTTGGGCAAGAAGTGACGAAGAGAAAGCCTCAGCATTTGCAAATCATCTCAAATCCGTATTCCAACCTAACCAACTGTTTTGAAATTCCATTTTTGGCCCCTAAAATACCACTAATCCCGATGAAGGTTAAAATGAAGGAAGTGCAACTTGCAATTAAAACTCAGCTAAACCCGAAAAAAGCACCGGGATTTGAATTAATTACCGCAAAAATTATTGTGGAATTGCCTTAAATAGCCATCAAAATAGTGACGCAGTTATTTAATGCAATATTTAGGATTGGGTATTTTCCACAACTCTGGAAAATATCACAAATTACAATGATTCCAAAACCAGGAAAAGACGCAACTCAACCGTCGTCTTATCGGCTCATAAGCTTGCTCCCAGTGATTTCTAAATTATTTGAGAAACTGCTTCTTCTAAAACTGCAGCCGCACATATACTCGTACAAATCCAACATTATTCCTCACCATCAATTTGGATTTCGTAAGAATCACAGAACCATAGAGCAAATTAACCGCATTACTAGTGCAATTCGAAATACTTTTGAAGACAAAAAATACTGCTTTGCTATATTCTTAGATCTTGCACAGGCATTTGACAGAGTTTGGCATGCAGGATTAATATATAAAATTCAAAAACTCTTACCAGTTAATGTGCACATGCTACTCGAATCGTATTTGGATAACCGAAAGTTCAGAGTAAAATATGGAGAATACACCACAAACGGCTTTGATATTAATGCTGCGGTTCCACAAGGTAGTGTTCTAGGTCCTGTACTATATGTATTATTCACTGCAGACCCTACTGATGATCATCTAGTCACTTCAACACTGATATTCTTACATAGCAATCCAATAGTGGCTTCGAATCGCCTTCAGGAGCATTTGACGAAAATGGAAGTGTGGCTGGCAAATTGGCGCATTAAGGTAAATGAGACCAAGAGCAATCATGTTCCGTTTACACTTAGGAAAGAAACATGCCCAGTGATTACACTAAACAATGTCGCTATTCCTCAATCGAATACTGTATCATACCTAGGAGTCCATCAAGACAGACGACTAACTTTGCGGAACCATATTAAGGCAAAAAGAACGCAGATAAAGCTATAGACCCATACAAAAAATTGGCTATTCAACTCCAAGTCAAGGCTTCGTTTACAACATAAACTATTATTGTACAAGGCAGTGATCAAACCAATTTGGGCATACGGAGCTGAGCTTTGGGGGAATGCTAGTTCATCGAACGTCGAGCTGATACAACGAGTGCAATCGAAAATCTTGCGTGCAATCACGGGTGTGCCTTGGTTCGTTAGAAATGCTGACAACCATAAGGACCCCAACATTCCTCTGGTTAAATGTGAGCTCACAGAGATTATGCTCAAACACAAAAAAAAAAAACTACAAGAGCACTCAAATCCATTGGTAAAAAATTTAGCTAGAATTAAAACAGCAACACGCCTCAAAAGATTGGACTTACCTATATTTTAAATGTACTAAATATTAAATAATTACTATTAAGATACTAAAATGAAATGAATTTAAATTGAATTAAAATCAAAAGGCAAAAATGTAGTGAAATTTAATACTAAGCCCAAACACTGGTGCGGGATAAATATAGTTAATTTAGCTCATAAGATTTAATTACTTATTGTTAGGCTCGAAATGAGTGTATTCAATAAATAAATGAACTGTTTAAAAAAAAAAAAAAAATTTACTTATATAAATTTACTTATATATTGTAGCGTACACGCTTAAATACATAAGAATTCATAACCATTGTAAAGCTTTTTTCAAGCCGCCACAATAACATACACACATACTTATACTGCCTTCCTGGCCAACGAGCCAAACAGCAGCTCTGAAGCAATCGCCGAAAATGCAAACGCACGCTTTGCTGTCGACGTTTCGCTGTCGATGTTTCGCTGTCGACGTTTTGCTGTCTGCGTTGGCTGCACCATTGACCATGAAGGGTTATGCTCTGCTAAGTCACGGGAAGAGTTTTCCGCTGATATCGCGCTATTGAAAATTATGAATTGACGCGCAGCAAATTCGGATCAAACTAGCAATCTAATTGCAATCTAAGCAATTTCTATGATATGGGCACTTGCAAGGCGGCCCATAAAAACCATGTATTAATTTAGATATAAATAGAGGTACATTTAGAATAAAGAGCCAGAGAGAAAACTGACAGCTTGATACCAGCACACATCTTTCTTTCACTCCAAAATTTAGCGTTGCTTTCTAAGCTGTTTAAAATTTAAAGAAGCAAAAACAATTAGGCTATTCGCCTGACAGAAGAGCGGCCTGCCCCGCTGTAAAAACATTAGGCAAATCCTGTTGCATCGGTTCGCTTCTAGTCAAGGTTATAGGTCTGCATCTTTACATGGCGATCCTGCCATACCGAATCCGGATAGCTGAATAATTTTTTCCAAAATACATCAGAAAACTGAAATATATTTTTTCCTGCCTACCGTTTCGGAATAGCTGAATAAATATACCATTCCGCAGTAGCTGAAATATTTTTTACTGCCACACATTCTGAGCTATGGACATCAGTAAAGAAAACCACGAAGAAGAATTAAAAGCACAAGTGGAGTACATATTCGAGAAGTGGACTGCATATTTTAAAATACCATACATTCCACAGGCCACAAACACAAACGAGCCACAAATACCTTCTTATGTCCCAACGCCAAAAATTTCAGGACCACGACCGATTTCAATTGAAGAATACACAAGACGTCAACAAAGGAACAAGAAGCCAAGTACAACACCTCCGCCACCACAACCCAAAAAGAAGGCAAGAGGAGAAAAAAATTCCAGTTTAGAAAAAAATTGGTACAACTCTATTTTCAATTAAAATTGGCAACAACAAAAGAAGAGAAGATAACCATCAATCAACAGATAAAGAATCACAAGAAGTTCCAAAAAGAATGATAGGGCCATGGAAGCCAAGAAAGGCGTATTTTAAGTACAGAATATTTTAATATTTTTCCTATATTCCAAAATTTCAAATATTTTCGTTGCCAACTATTTAAAATACATGCAAAAAACAAATTATATATATAAAAATGGGGAAAACACAGTCAAAGATTCAAAACCATAATGGTGATCCTCAAGTAACAATTCTTAATAATCATTAATAAACTATTGATAATTTTAATTATAGTAGGAATACAATTAGGAATTACACTTCTTCAAATGTATCGAAAGTACAATAAAAACAGACTTTAAAACCAGCCAAATCAATTTTTGATTTAAGTGAGGTGGTATCAAGGAAATAATAATAAATAAAAACAAGAAAGATGCCAATAATTTCGATTGAAAAACTTGAACTAATTATCAAAAATTTGCAAAAAAAATCGTAACAGAACATATTCAAATGAATATATCATTGAAATACAATCTACTTTAGATGAACAAAAAGCACTTTTTGAGCTAGAACTCCAACAAATACCAATTTTAAAACAACAAAGACACTATAGTAATATTTAAAACATTAAGTAATTTAAGTAATAATAAAACAAATAGAAAACGTAGCAGAAATGGCTGATTTCATTTTCGAAACTGCATCAAAATCTATACCCAATTTTGAGGGAACTTTTTTTTATTTATTTACCAATACTATCAGATTTGCAATGATAGGATTAAAAGAAGAAGCAAAGAATTTTCTGTTAGAATAAGTATTTTGTGTCAAATTATCTGATAAAGTTAGAACAGCAATAAGGTTCCAAATACACTGGAAGAACTAACATCCAGATTGAATAAAGTGTACAAAACTACACATACTGTAAGACAAATTCAAAACCCTTTGACTCTTTGCACACAAAATAACAATAGTATCACAGATTTTAGAGACAAAATTTTGGATTTAATTTCAAATCTCACAGACTTGCAAATTTCAGATCTAAATCAACCAAGTACCGAAACAATCGAAGCAATTACCACAATATTTGAAAAAACTGCATTAAATACATTTCAGTCTGGTATTAATGAAAAATATAGAAAACGTTATTTGCCGCAAGACCAACAACCCTCACTGACGCAGTAAATTTGTGCATAGACATGGAAAAAGAACCTAACAATAGTATTTTTCAAATCAGACGCTCTAACAGGAACCAACAACAACAACCCAATAGATGTTTTCAATATCAACAAAACAAACAAAATATAAATTTTCAATATAGGCGACAGAACTTCAGAGACAAAAACAACAATTTTCAAAACAATAGAAATTTTTACAATAATAGGAATACAAATAATAACAGAAATAATTCAATTTCTAATAGAAATTACCGTTCACAACAAAATACGCGTATTCCAGCAAGCTCGCGAAGTTTTAACACTACTAACAATGCTAATCGCAACACTAAGCGTCGTATTCACCTCTTTGAGGATCAGGGAAACGAATTCGACCCGAGGCAGTCACGCGAATAGACTTAACCTCGGGAAACAACAACTGAATAAAATTTATTTTCTATCAAAAGAGCTTACTAACTATATAACGTTTAAATATGTTAGTAGGAGCTCTCAATACACACTGCACTTTTTATTAGATACTGGTGCAGATGTGTCTATATGCAAATATTCAAATATTTTTGAGGACTTATGTATTAACAAATTGAATACAACAAAATTCACAGGCATAACAGCTCAAGAGATTTCTTCTCTTGGCACAACTACTCTGAATTTATCAATTCAAGATGCTCAGCTAGAACACACTTTCCATATAGTAAATGAAGCCTTTCCAATACAAACACATGGTCTGTTAGGTCGAGACTTTTTATTAAAATATCTTTCAAAAATAAATTTTGAGACCTTTATGTATAGCAGATGAAGAACTTATCACACCCCTACACACAAAATTATAATACACAAAACGAATTTTACCAGCTCGTTCTGAATCAATCCATCCGATACATATACAGATAGAGGAAGACAGTTTTGTTCACAGTAAAAGATATCAAGGCATTTTCCATTTGGAAAATGAACTACAAATAATTTTTACATGCAGAATATCGAAACTGTTGATGATTCCCCTGTCTATATAAAAAATTACCGTTTGCCACATGCACATCATAATATAATAAATACCCAAATAGCTGACTTATCAAATGACATTATAGAACCTTCTGTCAGCCTTTACAATTCTCCACTACTACTAGTACCAAAGAAAAGTTTAGAAGGTAACAAAAATTGCCGACTGGTAGTAGATTTCAGAAAGCTAAATACAAAAATTGTAAACGATAAATTTCCTCTGACAAGAATTGAAGACATCTTAGATATGCTTGGAACAGCACGTTATTTTTCCACATTAGACATAACTAGTTATTTTCATCAAAGACTATTAAATAAAAAGTCAAAACCATTAACAGCTTTTTCAACACCAACTGGACATTTTCATTTCAAAAGATTACCCTTTCGTCTAAAAGTTTCATCTAATAGGATGTTAACTTTGGCCTTGAGTGGTTTAGAATCAGAAGCTTTCCTTTATATAGATGACATCATAGTTTTTGGTTGCAGCATAAAGCATCAGAATAAAAATTTACAAATAGTATTTGAAAGATTAGAAAAATACAATCTTATACTAAATGCTAACAAATGTTGCTTTATGAAGCCTGTAGTAGTATATTTGGGCCATTTGATAACTGATCAAGGCATAAAACCAGATCCAAATAAATATACAACTTTACAAAAATAACCAGAACCCAAAAACGCAGTTGATGTCAGCCGATTTGTAGCATTCTGCAACTACTACCGCAAGCCAAATTTTGCTGGTATTGGAAAATGTCTCAATGCCCTATTGAAGAAAGACCAAAAATTTTAATGGACACAATAATGTCAAAATGCTTTTCATACACTTAAGACAAACTTGATAAATTCTCCAATACTACAATATCCCAATTTCGACAAAGAATTTGTTTTAACCACAGATGCTTCAAATTTCGCACTAGGTGCAGTACTTTCACAAGGAGATATTGGAACAGATTTACCTATATCCTATGCTAGTAAATTTTTAAATAAGCACGAGTTAAACAAACCAGTAATCGAAAAAGAATTATTAGCCATACATTGGGCCATACAATTTTTCCGTGCATACCTCTACGGACGTAAGTGCAAAGTAATAACCGACCATAGGCCTTTAGTATATTTATTTACTCACAAAAACCCTTCTTCCAAACTCACATTCGTTTGGATTTAGCCATTATGATTTTGAGATAATTTACAAGAAAGGAAAGTTAAATACTAATGCTGACGCACTATCACGTATAAAAATAGACTCTGATACACTTAAAGCTATGATACCGAATTAGATAGGAAACAAAAAAGAAATTCTAGTAACAACAAGGGGCATGTTAAAAAGCGCGCAATAGCAGAAATATGCATACTCAGTAAAGCCTGATCAACTTTACATTTGGGAATGCAAATCTCTCTCTGATATAAAAAACATGAGACGTCTAAAAATTGAAATAGCGGACGATATAAATTTGGCCAATAATAATAAAACTTTCGATATCGAAAATACTGCAATTAAAGTCCGATTCAGTGAAAATTCTGTTTCGAAATTCGTTTTAACAAAAATTAATCTGACATCTGGAAGATGCAATGATAATCCTCACTCGAAATTCGTCTCAGTTTTGGAGAAGTTGACATCACGCATTCGAAACGAAAATAAAAATACTATAGCGCTAGATAGAAATGATGCCATATTTGAAAATATCCAATATGAAGAATTTAAAAAGTTGTACAAAGCATATATGTATAAATCACGTTCGCCAATAAACATAATTATATATAAAGGTCCCCAAAGAATCATAGATGATATAATAAAATACAAACTCATTCATGAATATCACACTGCAAGTTATGCTGTACACTTTGGTATCAGAAAAACATTTTTAAAATTAAAACAAAAGTATATCTGGAAAAATATGCGAAAAACGGTTCGCGACTTTGTATCCAATTGTTAAAAGTGTGCCAAAAATAAAATCACCACACATGTTAAAGAAAAATTGACAATAACAGACACTCCAGAGAAAGCTTTCAAGTAATAGCAATCGATACAGTAGGACCACTACGCATATCAAATGGATACAGATATATCCTAACCATGCAATGCGAATTAAGAAAATTTGTATTGCACATCCTATTGAGTCAAAAGATGCAAAAACGATTACATCGACATTGGTGAATGAACTTATTCTTAAATTTGGTTGTTTTAAAGTAATGAAATCAGATATGGGTACGGAATTTAAAAATGAACTAATGCAAAATATCTGCAATAAATTAAAAATAACACAAACATTTTCTACCCCCTATCACGATGAAACATTAGGCACTGTTGAACGCAATCATCGCGTTCTGAACGAATTTTTATTAAATTCAATGAATGAAAATCATTGGCATGAATGGATATCGTATTACACCTTTGCGTATAATACGACACCACATGTCGATACAAATTACAGTCCTCATGAATTAATTTATGGAAAACTTGCTTTCTTACCAAATGACGTAGTCTCTGACTAATCACCAATTTATAACTATGATGACTATTACAATGAATTACGAACTAGGTTACAATCAGCTTCAGGAAGAGCCAAAAGCCTTGTAGAAATGGCAAAAATAAATAGAAAATATAAGACAGATTTACTTGCTACACCAATTAATATAAAAATAGGAGATTTAATATTAGTAAAAAATAGTAATAGGAAAAACCTAGATCGACCATATATAGGACCAGTAGAATATATCATAGAAGTCAATATAATAATTATTGATAAAGTAAAAAATAAAACAATACACAAAAATAACATTATGCGATATATACATATACGAGTATACGATATATACTGCATACTTCGCACTGTGTGTGTTACTTGTGGTGAACTGCACTCATCTCAAAACTGCCTGAGGTCAAAAGAAGACCCCAGTTAAGAAATGTAGCAATAGCTAAGAGTGCAATATGGAGGCTAACCTGTATATATAAATATCCAACCAAAACTAATGCCACAGGAAAGACAAATAAAAAAAGCAACTCCTACAAAAATCAGTCTTATTCCCATAAGCGAACCGTAACCTTAGGGAAACGCTTATGGTAATATACTCAAAGGAAATCCTCCCCTAAACAATTCAAATGAACAATACCAATCGTTAGAAAAATCATTGCAAACATTCATGGCATGACACAAATCATATGCTCTAAGCAAAAAATGGTGCAAGAAATGATGCGAAACCAAAACATGATATTACAATCTCTATTGTCAAATCCATAAACACCATAAAAATTTCACATTGGAACGTTACGGTTTAACCCAGGACAAATTTGAGATAAATAATTTTCTAAATTCAAAATCTATTGACCTTATGCTAATTTCGGAAACCCATTTCACTCAGAAAAATAGATTCAATATTGATGAATATACCATCTATGATACTAGTGGCAAAGCTCGTGGTGGCATAGCAATTTTAATTAAAATAGAATAAAATTTTTCAAATTCCAAAATTTCAGCAATGATTATATTCAAGCAAGCAATGTAAGTGGACTAATAATATCAGCAATCTACTGCCCACCTATACACAATATAGAGGAAGACAAACATAAGCACTTTTTTGGTACTCTCGGTATTAAATTTATCGCCGCTGGAGATTTCAATGCTAAACGTATGCGTTCGGGCTCTCGCGTAGTAACTCCAAAGGGGAGTTATCAACGATAACTAAACTAAGGCTGGATGTTTTCTCTTGTGGCCGCCCCACATATTGGCATACAGATAAAGGTAAGATACCAGACCTTATATACTTTGGAGTCGCCAAAGGGACATACAACATTCACTCCCACGTACAACCATCGCTAGATCTGTCCTCAGATCATACTCCGACAATAATAACACTCAAAATCCAAACATTGACGAAACGAGACTACAAAAAGGCCCTATTTTCCAAACAAACGGATTGGTTGAAATATAAAATGAACATCAGTTCGCATCTCAATCTGTCTGTGTCCCTAAAAAGACCAAGAAATAAATGCATCTGTGTATGCATTCACAGAATTGTTATCCCAAACGCGAAGGTAGCTACCCCGCTCTATAAACCTGCTACTCGGCAAGAATGTATTCCGAAAGATATATAAACAGTTTTATTAGAAAAACGATCAATTAGACGCAAATGGCATAAGCAGAGATCCCCAACACTAAAATGGCAATTACTCTTTTGATTAAAAGAGGAAAGTCACTTCCAGCAATTTATTGAAAATCTAACCCCTATAACAGCAACTAGTTATTCTATCTGGCGAGCATCTAATAACTTGCGAAGCCTCTCAAAAGGCGACTGGGCAAATGGTAATGCCGAAAAAGGAGACTTTTCGCAATTTATTTTAAGCAAGTGTTTACTCCAAACATTGCTATTCATGATTCCAAATTACCTCACCTCAGCTATAACTCAAATATGTTATGATTAGCAATAAAAAATAATTGGTAGACGCTATTAACGAATTAGATGTGAAAAAGCTGCAGGGTGTGACTTAATAACAGGACAGATGATAAAGGAATCTCCAATAGTAGCCATAAAACATCTTCTGGATATATTCAATGGGATAATACACCCTGGCTCTTCCCCCAAATAAGGAAACATCGCAAATAACGGTGATCCCCAGGCCTGGCAAAGAACCGACAAAGATGGAATTTTATAGACATATAAGCTTATTATAAATTTTTTCAACACCTTTCGAAAATTTAATAGAGAGGAGGATTAAAACTACCATATATGAAAAAAATGTAATACAAGATCACCAGTTTGGCTTCCGCGAAAAGTACGCCACGGTTAAACAAGACACCCGCATTGTAAGCACCTTCAAAAAACTTGCGAACCTAAGAATATTGTTCTGCTGTGTTCTTCCCAAGCATTCGACAAAGTTTGGCATACAGGACTTTTAGTAAAGTTAAAAACGTGCTGCCTTAAATTTATATAAGATACTAGCAAGCTACCTCTCGTGTAGTAAAGCACAAAAGATTCATCCCAGCGGAATACTCCATTCCACCAGGAGTTCCCCAAGGGAGTGTGTTGGGCCCTCTGCTCTACATGATATATAATGCTTATATGCCAACCAATGAAAAAACCGTCACCTCAAAAATTGCCGATGACACTGCAATTTTATGTTCCCACTCGGACGCAAACATTGTGTCCAAGCTGTTCCAAGAACACTTGAATACTCTGCAGCACTGGATGGATTGTTGGAGAATCAAATTGAATGAAGAAAAGTGCGTATACTTAACAATTACATGGGGTTGAGTGAGTGGCAGAGTCACAGAGTTTGCGTGTTGAAGAATCACACCCTGCTAGAGGTAACCCTGCAACTGAACACAACACAACGGATCTAGACTGTGGGGTCCCTACTCCAGGGTGTCAGGCGACCTGTGCCAATTGGATGGTGAGCAGCCAGGGGTAACCGGCTGTCTTAATACGGAGCCTCACTGATACCTGGTGGACTCAGTGAGTATTGTGACCATGCCGTGTTAGGGGGGCTATGGCACGGCTGACCTACTGACCCCCACACTCGTGAGAAATATATGGATAACAAAAAAACACTACACAGAATAGCGGGAAATTATACCGCATCACAACTCGTGAATCGGGTGGAGGAATAGCTCCAAGATACCGACCGCCAGGCGAAAACGACAAGGAAAACGGACGGGACCAAGGACACGTACCGACGGGGTCAACAGGGTAACAGACTGGACGAATAGGGAAAGATGCCAATGCCAGAGGCAGAGTAGGACCTACAACTATACCAACGGCATCTACAAGTACTGGTCTGCCCGGAGGGTTAGCCAGAAAGAGCGGCGAAACCGGAGGTCCAGTCTCTGATCTACCGTCAAAAATGTTACGATTACTTGACATACGTAAGACGACGAGTTTGAGTGACGCCGGTGCGAAATGGTATATGAGGTACCTAAAGGAGGGTTTGGCAAATGAAGCAGCTGATGAGAAAGCCCTGAATCGTGTCAAAACTACACCTCCTAGTGAAGCTCCGAAACGAAATGCCACATAGGTCTCTCCTCTGACGAATAATGTGGCAAAGAAGAGGAACGAGGACAAACGCACTCCTGTAAATATTGCAGCCAGGGGGTCCGTTGTCAGTTACGATAATGCAGCCAGGACCACCACAATGGCTGTCATACCCAAAGCGTTTCCCGAGCAGGTCCTTACTCGAGAACAACACGGAGAAATTGAAGAAGCGCCCGTGGACGCCTCGGCAAAGGGGTGGAAAACGATAATAGCATTTGAAGTTATATACTTGCGCCCAGGGCACATACTGGTGGACTGCCTCGGCAAGAAAACTGCGGAATGGCTGCAGGAAGTTATCTCCAAACTACCTGGCTGGAAGGGAGTAGATCTGACGACGTGCCTGCGTGATAATCAACCAGGAATACACATCATGACGGTCTACTTGCCCAAGGTTGCAGGTAAGGTAGACAGCACGCTCCTGAATATCCTCGTGATCCACAACGGGGGCCTCCATGTCTCGTTGTGGAGGATTTTCAAGAGCAAAGAAGAAAACAATTGTACTGGAGTACTGCAACTCCAAAAAACTGCCACTGCTGTAAGGATGTGACGCCAATGCGCACAATGAAATCTGGGGCAGCTCCAACAACAACACCAGAGGTGAGTGACTATTTGAATTTATACTCAGTAGCAAACTAGAAATCTTTAATGTGGGAAATACACCCACTTTCGTAACAAGAACTAGGAATGAGATATTAGACTTAGCAATGGGGAACTCTTACTTGAAGGGCTTAGTCAAAAACTGGACTGTGTCTGATGAGCCTTCAATGTCTGATCACCGAATTTTTAGGTTCGACATTGGGGTCCATCAGGCCACAGTCATTAACACAAGAACTCCCAGGAAAACAAACTGGGAGTCCTTTTCTAGGTACCTTGTGTACAATGTCAACTAGGTAAATCTGGGCAAGTCCATAAGGAACTCTCTCGAACTTGAAATAGTGGTTGAGGAGCTAAATAAAACCATAAACTCATATAAAGCTAGTTGCCCTACGAACAGTTAAGTCCACCAAGGACTGGTCCTGGTGGAGTGATAAGCTTTCAAATCTTAGGGTAAATGTACGTAGACTATTCAACCGGGCTAAAAGCGTAGATAATAGGAGGAATATACGGTGGCTCTCACTAACTACAACAAGGAAATTAGAAGTGCCACATGTATAAGTTTAAGGAAATGCTGTGAATGTATCACTGAAACTCCGGAAGCTAGCCGGCTGCATAAAGCTCTAGCAAAGGGACACACTATTTCATCACTCACTCTTAGGAGAGATGATGGCAGTTATACTGTAAATGAGGCAGAAAAAGCTTTGCTTCTTCTGAAAGCTCACTTTCCAGGGTCGTTTGTACGTAATGAAGATGGGCACAGTGCATAGACTCAGATATGAGGACTGGACTATAGCAAAATCTATATGAAATGGTGATCGGCTAAAATGGGCCATCCACATATTAAAACCATTTAAGTCACCAGGGGTGGATGGTATTTTTGCAGCCCTGCTACAAAAGGGGTTAGATCTCATCCTCCAACCACTACTAACAATTATTAGGAGTAGTCTGGCACTGGCCTATATACCAGCACCATGGAGGACGGCCAAGGTAGTTTTCATCCCGAAGGTTGGGAAGAAGGATCCACTTCATCCCAAATCCTTTAGGCCAATATGCCTAACCTCATTCATCTGGAAAACAACTGAAAAGGTCTGTGACAACTTCATCAGAACACAGATTCTGGCGTATGCACCCCTCCATCCGAACCAACATGTATATAGGGCAGGCAGATATACTGAAACTGCTCTGTACTAGCTGACGGAAACACTCCAGCAAGCCGTCGAGGACAAGGAGGTGGCGTTAGGGTCCTTTTTGGATATTGAAGGAGCTTCCCTCACCTCAACAACCACAGTGGTTAATACTGTTCGAGGATGTCCGCCGGCTGGAGTACTATCTCCCCTGCTGTGGTGCCTTTTGGTGGATGAACTTCTCTGGGAATTAACTAATATGGGGTTATGCTGTCAGGGATACGCTGATAACAAAGCGATTACATGCAGGTGAAAGTTCGAGAGTACACTTTGTGAACTACTCCAATGTTGTTTAAGAATTACAGGTGATTGGTGCAACAGGATGGGACTTAAAATCAACCCCACAAAAACTACTGTTGTCCCTTTCACGAGGAAATATAAACTCAAAAGCCTTATCAAATTAAATGGAGTGGAGATCAATATGCGAACTGAAATGAAATTTCTAGGTATCATACTAGATAGGAAACTATTATGGAGGTCTCACATTAATGAGACAATTAGTAAAGCGAAAATATCTCTCATGATATGTAATGTGATCAGTCGCGGGGAAAAATTGGGGATGCAATCCCAAGAACTGCGGTGGATGAAAATAATGATAGTTCGCCCAATTATCACTACCGGAGCGGTTCTGTGGGCTAAAGCAAGACAACTAAACTTTGCGCAAGCACTAGCTTAGGTGCAAAGGCTTGCTGGCGAGTGTATAACTGGAGCTATGAGAACCTGTCCTACAGACGCCCTGAACGTCATACTGGAACTTACACCCCTACACATATTTGTGGAATCACAAGAGAAAAGGGCTCTGTATAGAATGATGAGAGCAGTAAATGGTCCTGAAAGTCGGAAGTCAGATGGGAGAAGCATTATTGAAGGCCACTCCAGACATCTGTATACCGAAGGACTTTACAATAACCCGCTACAATTTTACTAAGTTGTTAAAACAGAGAGGAGCTACAAAAACGCATGGAGAGGTCTCAGCAAAACCTACAGGTTAGATCAATCCGCGATCACCTGGTACACCGACGGAGCTCTCACAGAAGAGGGTTCCGGCGCGGGGGTATTTGGACCTAAATACAAATACTATGAGGCAAATATAGTAGTCTCTTCCAGGTGGAAATCCACGCCATTAAGAGATGTGCACATTTCAACATTGAGAAAGGTTACGAGCGCAAGAAAATTGCCAAACTATCGGATAGCCAAGCGGCCATTAGGGCATTTAACTCTTATCAGTATATTCGAAACTGGAATGGGAGTGCATCAAACAACTTAATGCTCTTGGCTCACGCAACAAAGTTAGAATTCTATGGGTTCCAGGACATGCTGGCATAGAAGGGAACGAGATTGCCGACGAACTTGTAAGGAAGGGGGCTGCAACACCCTTTATTGGCCCAGAACCCTTCTGTGGGGTAGGCAGGGGCAAGCTGTTCAGCCAGCTTAGGATCGATGAGGAACACCATAAGCACAAACACTGGATTAACACATCAGGCCTAAGGGTATCAAAGAGTCTGCTAGGGTCATACCACCTAAAGAGATTCGAATCACTCATCAATCTCTCTATGAATAATCTAAGGGCCTACTCACAGGACACTTATGGTGAGAATGGGGGTCACCTTGGAAATCCTGCAGATTCTGTATGGAGCAAGTGGAGACATCTTTGCATGTGTTGACAGAATTTCCGGCTCTCATGCACACCCGCAGGAAATACTTGGGATTTTTCCAGGGCTCTGCCAGTGATGTGAAACCTCTGGAGCCAAAACTTGTCATCACGTTTATCCAGAGGATAGGACTCAAAGCTAGACTTTGAACCTCAGATGAGGGGCACAATAGATCAAAAGTCGCGGTGCTTAAATCCCCAACACATAATAATAATATCAATTACATTATGTACAAAAAACTTGCGTCTCAGTACAGACTAAATTGAAGCCTATCTTTGTGCTCCAACACAAAATAATTAGGTATGCACCTTGATCGCCGACTAACATGGTCCAAACACATCTATACCAAAATCATGCAGATAAAATTAAAAATGCTTGAGCTAAACTGACTTCGTAATTGGCAATTCAGACTCAAACTGGATTACAAGATCTTACTCTATAAAGCCATAATAGCTTATATGGACTTACGGTATCCAACTCTGGGGTACAAAATATCCATCCACTGTTGAGACACTACAACGGGAACAATCAAAACTATTGCGCACAATTACCAAAGCCCCTTGGTACATTAACAGTGCAAATATCCTCAAGGATTTAAATATCCCGACGGTATGTAAAGAGATAACAAACTTAGCTAAAAGCTATAGTTCTAAACTTGGAAAGCACCCAAATAATTTAACCAGAAATTTATTACAAAATGAAGGCTACATCTGATCTAGAAGGAAGGATACTCTAAAACTGCATTTAATTTCAGGTAATTATATGAATTCAGTATTATTAACATGTAAAAAAAACTTTGAAACTAATTTCGTTCGAAGCAGTAGCAACGAGTAACATAAAAATGTAAAATTTTAGTTTGTATATATAAAGTTTATTTAAATTTTGTTAAATTATTGTTAGTTCTAAACTAAGTTAGAAGATCTAATAAAGGAAAATATGAAAAAAAAATGTTCATCTATTTTTGCACATTGCACTCCTTTCCGTAGTTTTCGTGATGTAGAAGGGTTATTTGTTTGTAAAGTTGTGATAAATTTGGTATTAATTGTTGTTGGTAGTACACATGTTGGAAGAGTCTCGTTAATAGAGGGAATTAATGCCTTTCTAAGGGCAATCGTGCTCAACTCATATTGGGGATCCAAAAAACTGAAAATAGTAAAAACCTCTTAAACCGATTAACCCATTTCGCTCCTCTGTTCGATTTTTTGAACAGTAAAAATTTCCCATTTACAAAAAAATGTTTTTAAATGAAAATGGTGGAATATCAGTTAAATTTTGGTATTGGTATTCTTTCAGCAAAAGAAAAAAGGTATCCCGCATGACCAATCCCTTTCCCTCGATACTAGGGGTATGTTTCTGCATCCCTTATTTTTGGCACTCTTTGAATTAATTGCTAAAATAGTTTAGAATGAAAATTTAAAAATAGTCATGAGGATTTGTTGTTAATATGTGTAACTCTTTTATAATACATAAACCACATGTGCATGTATATGCGTGACGCCACAGATGTGTAAACTTTACTGTTCGCAATTTCGAACGCTGGCGCTTTACTTATATACGAGGTGTGATCAAAAGATAACCGTTATTTTCATCTTTTCGTGAGTTACGTGTGTTCGATGTTCGCATTTTTTTATTTTTATGTTGGTACACAGGTCTGTTATATATGTTGGCAATACCATTGAACCATTTTGGATTGTCAGTTTGTTTTTGACAGATAAAAAGGTTAGTCGTGTTTTGGTGTGCTCTACGATTTTGTACTATTCGAAAAAAATGGATCAAAGTAACTATATTCAGTTTTGTGTAAAAAATGAAATTAAATACACAAGGACATTTGAAATGTTGACTGTGGCCTTTGGCGAGTCTACTATGAGCAGAACACAAGTTCAATTGTGGTATAACCCGTTTAAGGAAGCCCGAGAAGATGTCAACGACGATGCTCGTCCTGGTCGCCCGAGCACGTCAACAACCGATGAAAACATTGACGCAGTGAAGAAAATGATTTTGGATTATCGTCGAATCACTATCAGAGAGGTTGCTGATGATGTTGGCATATCGTTCGGCTCATGCCAAGCAATTTTTACGGATGTTTCAGGCATGAAACGTGCGGCAGCGAAGATTGTTCCAAATTGAATTGAATTTGAATGAATGAATTGCTAAATTTTGAGCAAAAACAACGTCGCATGGACATCGCTCAGGAGCTGTTGAACATCGTCAACGACGATCCAGATTTCCTCAAAAAGATCATAACTAGTGACGAATCGTGGGTGTATGGCTATGACATTGAAACCAAAGCCGAATCATCGCAATGGCAACGTCCAGATGAGCCAAGACCGAAAAAAGCAGGTCAAGTTCGGTCGAACGTAAAGATTTTGCTGGCAGTTTTCTTTGATTGCAATGGCGTGGTGCATCATGAATTCTTGCTACAAGGTCGTACGGTCAACAAGGAATACTACCTTGAAGTTATGCGCCGTTTGCGAGAAGCACTTCGTCAGAAACGCCCAGAATTGTGGAAAAACCAATCATTTATTTTGCACCATGATAACGCACCAGCTCACACATCGATGCTTGTGCGTAATTTTTTGGCCAAAAACAAAACCATTGTCATGGCTCAACCACCGTATTCACCGGACTTGGCCCCCACTGACATTTTCCTCGTTTCCAAAACTGAAGACACCGATGAAAGGAAAGCGTTTTGCTACGATTGAGGAGATAAAAGAAAAATCGAAACAAGAGCTGTTGGCGATACCAAAAAAAAGCGTTTCAGAAGTGTTTCGAGGATTGGAAAAAACGCTGGCATAAGTGTATTATATCTGAGGGGAATTACTTTGAAGGGGACAAGATAGTTGTTGATGAATAAATAAATACTTTATTTTTTGATCACACAATAACGGTTATTTTTTGATCACACCTCGTATACATATAATCGTACTCTTTGTTGTCTGATAAGGAGATTTGTGCTTCGGAAAACGTTCGTTCCAATCGATTTACTGGTGGGTCTGCTGAATTCAAAACCGGTAGAAAATTACGAAGGGGCGATTTTGATTATACATTTGACGATATACAAAAAATATTTATATGTAGACACAAACAAATTGTCATTATGGCAACAAATTTCCATCAAATCTTGCCTTTGCACAATGTTCAACTTTGGAAAAAGCTTCAACATCAAAAAGGAACCCTGAATCTGAACCCTGAAATCTTGCCTTTGCACAATGTTCAACTTTGGAAAAAGCTTCAACATCAAAAAGGAACCCTGAATCTTGTCAATACATCATGTAAGGTCAGCCAGGATTGTTACACTATGATAAAAAGGGCATGAAGATCTGGATTTGCACGACAATGCAGTCCAACACCACCGAATCAATATAGGTGGAAATAAATGGTTTGGCCTTTGTTGTGCATTACTTTGAATTCGTTAGTTGGGAATGTTTGGAAATTGCGTTGTGATTATTGCAAAGTACAAAGTTGAGAAACCGATGAGTCAAAAAGAATTCAAAATCATTTTGACAGTAGCTCTTCTTTTGACGCAGAGGAAAGAAACTACCGATGATAATTTCGAAGATGATGAATATCGACTACCAAATCTTCTAATAATTGAGGGAAAACACGTTATAATTAGAAACCCCAAGGGAACACATTGTCGCTGTCAATTGAAGGAATGGGGTAAGCCCACAAATTTATATTATTTCAGGCTATAACACGAATACAGGCATTTTTTCATGACATTTCTTTCGGCCATTTCATTTTATTTTACCATTTATTCCAAATTATATCAATATTTTATTTTTATATAATTTTCCACTAATATAATCATTTTTGTACCAATTGATTCGAACACAATTAAATTTGTTAATAATAACAACAAAAAAAATCCAAATGTTCTATTTGCATACAAAGTTGTCATATAGAATAAGCGCCAGTGTTCGAAATTTCGAAAAGGCTTTTGTGAGAAAACGGATAATATGAAAATATTGTTGAGCAGATTTTTGAAATCAACGGGCTCTAATTACCTAAAAAAGTAATTTTTTCCAAAAAAATAATTTAAAATATGATATCGTTCCGAAATGGGTTAAGCTATTTTCTGGATTATTTGGTTGTCATGAATTTTATCTCGTGTACGAACCTTAATTTAATTTATTTTGAAGGCTTATTGACGTGCTAGCAGTGGTTCTATCAAGTAATGATTTAGTTCATAACTCGCAGCATTTAATCCACTAAGAAAGCATTTGTGTTTATTTGGCACTAGGTGCCAGAAGTTTCACATTAATTTTCGTCAATCGAGAATACTTTCACCTGCTTTATTTCGACTATGTGGAAGAAATTTTTTCCATTGATTTATGACACTTTCATTAAAAATAAGTTTTACTTTTGACTTACATTGTTATCACTGACTGTTTGAATACATTGTATTGCAGAGTTACCAAGTAATGAATTCGTCAATATCGAATAATAATCAATAAAGCATATCAAATTCATTAACATTTAAAACGAGTATAACTTTGTTGGAGTAATGGAAGAAAGTGTTGTAATGCCATGAATGATGTAATAATACAATTTTGAGCATTGGATTTATAAGTATTATCAATATTAACAAATAAAACAGTTTAAGAAGTTTAAGATAATTAAAAAATTCCTGATGTAAACCAAAGCTGGAAACATACTCGTATATACTTTATTAAAGAAGTCCCTAAAATAGCACAGCTAAATATCTTATTTCCAAGTTTATTGTTACGATATATGTAACAGTTAGTCGAAATTACCAAAAAATGTTCTGTATTTCTATCTCCTTAAAAAATAAACTCTATAAAGATTCTAAGTAAAAGTTTCTGTATTGGGACATAACTATATTATGGATCTTGTTGATTACATGTAGAGGATGTACCATATGTACCATGATGGATGTACCACGTACTATATTCATTAATGTTAAAGAGGGGTATCCAATTACATGATTGTATCCAATATTTCCTCGATATATAAGCCGTACAGCCACTTTATTACTGTGAGAGTTGTTTGATTTCTTCTCTTACGAGTAATTATAGCTCGGTCTCTAAGGCGAGCTCAGCCTTCTTTACTGGTAATACATGGAACAGTAGTATAAGTATATGAATAATTCATTAACTTTTCACAAATAAATATTTGGAGTTGTCGAATATGTGCCTGTACATGCTTATATATATTTTTATTTTATGTATTCGGGATCGAGAATGCTATTTTAGGACAACCAAAAAATCGGGTATACACAGACAAAACTATTTTATTTGATTCCTTCTCAAGTTAGAATATTAACTCATACTTATAAGGTAAATTAATGATTAGTTTGAACCTAAACGTAAGTATTGAAACGTGGCTTTCAATAGAAAAAGATAATTTGAAATGTGACATATGGAGTAATACTTGTAACGTTTTGCGGCAGAAGATTCGTATCAAAAGTAGGTATGAATCGAGCAATCGGCTGAAAGTAAAGCGAACAAATGTATTAATTTAATAAGTTAAACAGCAATTTTATCGATTATAGCTTTTCGTATTGATTACTTATATTTCTTTCCAAAATATTCAGATTAATTTATTATTGGTTTTATTTTTGGTTTGCAACTGGTTCCAAACCAGTTTTTATGAAGATTGAAGAAATCTCCGAAAGTATGGGCGTCCAGTCAAAAGAACTTCTTAAATTATTTCATAGCTATATATTTTCATCCAAATTGCAAGATTAAAAACTTTTTTTAAATAGAAAAAATATAGTAAATAAAACAAGTAAATAGTAGTTACGACGAGCTTTATGCAGTAATTAAATGATAATAACTCCTATGGTACGCTAATTTAATTAAAATTTTTGTTGGATAACGAAACTGGATTCGGATATGGGAAATTATGGTTTCATATTGATGCTTTGTACTTATATTTTAAAATAATACACAAATATATCTATTTTTTGGTAATATTTCTAGTTTTCTCTGAAATACATTCCAATGTGGGAACATATAATATTAGATATATCTAATTTATAACTAAATTATATACACTATTCAGTTGCAATCAATTTTACCTTTATTAAATGACCACAGCCCGCACAATCGTCTGAATGTAAGGGTAAATTTGTGTCATTTGTTGATTCCGGACTACTTGGTGGGCCATAGGGTTCAGTTTTCAAATAGATTCTGGAAATTGTTGGATCTGTAATTTCCCGACAAAATTTTCTCCTTCTATTTGTAAAATATTTTATAGGGGAGTCGTCGAATGTTATACATTCCGCTGTTTCGAAGCTGTGAATTAATTGATATTAAATCTAAACTACTTTTTCTGCTTGGAATGAAATATTTACCCTCTATGTGAGTCACTGTATGCTGTTCCAAATGACTTATTACTCTGTTCACAAATGTCAGGGCACGAGGAACAGGATCTGTAGAGGAGACTATTATTGACTGCACCTGTAGCACTAGCACAATTATTTCTCCCTTGATGTGCTACAGGTGGTGTTGCACTTTTGTCTCTTGCGCTTGGTCCGAGAAATCTTGCGCTCTGCTGCTGCAAATAGAATAAACCATTGATAACTAGTAAAAAAACTATAAAACAAAACTAATACTACAAATAATTACAAATTGTTGCGCCTATTTTCAGTAGTAGATAACCACCATTTCGTCCATTATTTCATGAATAGGAATATATCAGAACATTTTTATATTCATATATTTGTGCACACAATATCCAAGATTTTCATGAAATACACTCAAACTCGGAGTTCCATATTAAGAACTATATAAAAGAATTTGCCGACATTAGTAGCGGTGGTCTTCAAAGACGCTAGAAAATACTAACTACATTTTAAATAAATCCGTATTGCGTCGTAAAAGTCTCCGAAAAAATTCCACCTCGTCTAGTGTTATCCTTATAGAGTCAAGAAATGTATCCATATATTCTGGATGAAGTATATGACAGTTCAGAACATATTCTACATGTACGAGTGTATTCTAAATTTCCCAGAATGCCGAAGCGCTTGTCAGATGTATTAGGAATGAACAATGTAAATTCAGTGTATATAATAGTGAAATAAAATGAAAATATCCCATAATAAAATTTATTTTTTCCGACACACAATTTTGGCAGTTATTTTGATTCCTACTAGACTCCAGGTTGAAATATGGGAGATATATATTTATCATCTTGCCCACTCTTAACAAGTTTCATAACTTGTAATCTATGAGAGATTTCTGGACGAATTGGTCGAGTAGGCACATTGGCATTGTAAATACTTATTTAAGGTTGATCAGATAAATGAGAAACTCCTTTTCGATATAAAGAACTCCCAGTACTAAACGCAAATTGACTACAATAATACATCCCCAATTTCTTAAACAACACAGATATACTTATGAGCAGACCATAACCTTATACATACAAATAAATATATATTCTATTTAATCAAGAAACGCATACATATATTCTATTTAATCAATGCACGTTCACCATGCACACAACCGGAAAGAATACATATTAAAAGAATGTAAGAAATAATTTTCAAATACAGTTTTCTAATTGGAATATTAATAACTGTCAACTGATAACAACTAAGGCGCAGTAACACCACTACGCACTTGACAGCAGGTGGGCTTCTTCAATATTGTTGAAGGTCGTTTAAGTTCGGGATAGAAGAACAACAACTCGATGGCCTTAGCAACAAGAAGCGACTGTCGAAAAAAAGGCCAGCGGGACTCGCACAACAACAACAAGTATGCAAGATTGACTATGAAAGCGACTGGTACCAGGCATACGCTCTTTTTTTTCTTATGCACACCAATGGAGACGGACCAAAGGAAACCCGAAGGAAACGTTGCCGAATCATCACACGCCACCACAAGGAACTAACAGATCTAAGGCACTAGTTTCTTCGTTTGTTACGACTGCGACTGTTGAGCTTCGTCAAATTACGCAGTCAAGCAGAATAGCGTCGAGTTAGCACCAACTACAGGACACACACATTGTCTTCGCCATTACCCAAGAATTTTATAGGATGGTGAAAACAGGCTGGGTGTACCAACAACCAAGTGATTTTTGCAAAGGAATTCATTTTGTAAGCTACAGGCACAGTGGACGAACTTCGTAAGCGGCTAGGATAGTTTTTCACCAAAACATAACAGAGAGTTTATGGCAGACAGCAGTGCTAGAAGAGTCAGATATTTTTGGCAACTGTAAGGTTTGGAGAGTAGGCATGCCAGCTAGAGCTACTTATCATGCCTGACTCCAGTGATGATCTTCTTCTTGGAGTTGACTTCCTGACAAGTCTAGGAACCATATTGAAGTGCGGTGATTAGGAGATCACACTGAAACCTCATAACTTTTGAGCAACACCGAGATTTTGCAACGTTCTCCCCAAACCGTATTGATAATGAAAATTTATAAATTAAAGTCTAGATCATGGCACGGTTACTTAGAGAGTTAGAAAGAGGAATAAATTTTCAAAACACGGGAATTTTAAGCAAAGTTGGCTTACTATTGCGGTTATCTGTGGTTTATATAACATATCAAGGGATGGCTTGTACCTCTTTTTTGACATAAGTTTAGCCAAGATTCCTTTTCGAGCAACCGATCTAGATACTGAAACCGCTTAAGATTTCGTGCTCTATTGCGGACACCAAGATTATTGAAAAGTTACGAGATTTTCTTATATTTATTTTTATTATATTTTACTTACACCGTTTACTTCAAGGTAAAAAACGGTATACTTAGTTTGTGCAGGTGAGACGTTTTTCAACAACAGGATGTAAATAAATTGATGCTCCGCGCTAGAGCTTAGAGCAATTTTAGTTCAAGTAATATGTAAATTATGTAGAAAAAAAATAAACATTCACATTATTGAAAATCACCATATCTTCGGTCTAATGAATGGACTAGAGACTCAATTTGATGGTTATGTAGATGTGGGACACTAAGCAAATCCGTGGACGAACTATTGAGGGAACCAGCATTTGGATACTATAATTCGAACTGATCAGAGAAAGGACTTTCCAAAAAGGGAACTTTTAGGACTAAAGTTAAAATTAGGCTACCTATGCTCGTATTGATGCTATGTGGACAAAAATTGTCAGTTTTGTATATTATGTCTCTAATAGTGTGTGTGATAGGGGATATGGGAATCATAGCTCTCCTACCACGCCCACAATTAACCAAAAATTATTACTTGGTTCCTCTTGAAGATTCACAAACGAAATTGCAAAGGAAGGTTCAATATCATATAAAAAGTGCATATGATATTCACAGCCACGGCTACTATGGACGCATATTTATAACTTACGCCCTATACAATAATTTTAGACGAAATTTTCTATAAATACGTATATAGACGCTGCAAAGCTATACACATTGGACCATCAGATAAAAGCCACGCCTCCCTCCCATAAAATTAATTTTGGGGAACCTACTTAAAATTACCCTATCTATGCTTCTAATGATAATATATAAATACAGCGTCCATTATGTCCGAACTAGCGTGTATCCAAAATACGGATAGATTATTAATATTCTCACGCCCACAATTAACCCTCCGGCGGGTGAGAAGGTCGTGGAAGGAATGGAAACCAATCACTTTGAAAGAGTTCGATGCTTTTTTGGCTATTATTTTGTATGCTGGACTCACTAAATCGAATAGTGAACCTCTTGAAGAGTTATGGGGACCAACGCGCTGTCCAATATATAAAGCTGCATTATCATTAGATCGTATGAAGTGCATAAAACAATGCCTTAGATTCGACAATGGAAATACGCGACAGCAGCGACTAATCAACAGCAAAACTGCGGCTATTGATGATATTTGGCAAATGTTGCAGTCTAACTTGGCAGCAGCTTACACTCCGCATGATGCAGTGACCGTTTATTAGCAGTTATTCCCATACAGAGGCCGCACCCGCTTCATACATACACAGTACAAAGATATGGTGGTTGTGCGACTCAAAATCATTTTATCCTGTCAAAGGAATGATTTGCTCTGGGAAATTGCCTGACCAGGCACGAGAGGTGAATCAAGGGCAGAATGTTGTACTTCAAATTTCGGAGAGATATTTGAATACAGGCCGCACAATTTATGCCGACAATTTTTTCACAACTTTGGATTTGGCGCGTACTTTGATCAGGAAGAAAACCGCATATGTTGGAACAGTGCGCTCGAATAAGACATGTGTGCCTCGGGAATTCCAAAAAAATCATACGCGTCCTGTCAACAGAACATTGTTCGGCTTCATCGAAGACGATATAGCACTGTGTTCATATGTGCCCAAGAAGAACAAAGCGGTAATTTTGCTGTCGACACAACATTATACTTGCGGTGTGGACATGCAAACTGAAAAGAAGAAGCCGTTTGGTATTTTGGATTACAATGCCAAAAAATCGGGCGTTGATACAATGGACCAGATGCTTGGCACATATACATGCAAGCGCTCAACAAACCGCTGGCCATTGGCCATGTTTTATAATATGGTGGACATTGCTGCATTAGCTGCATTTATTTCATACAACGAGATGAAGCCAATAAAAAGAAGTGACACACGACGTTCATTCCTACTGATGCTGACAAAACAATTGGCACTACCAAACATAGAGGAACGAGCGCTGAACAACCGTATAACCGCATATCCAAGGATACGGAACGCAATGGAAGCATTTGATACAAAGGTAAGAAAAAACAATTCTAATGTTCAAAAGCAGAATAACTACATAATTTTGTTCTTTTTAGATATTATCAAGACCGGCAGAAGGAGCTGCACCGTCGTTTGCGTCTAGAACGAACAGACCGTCATGTCGCCTATGCCGTTCTGAGTACGGACGGCAGCGGAAAACAAGGGCCTATTGCCATTCCTGTAACAATCCAGTTTGAGCAGAGCATTCAACACTTATGGATCGATGCTATACCTGCACAGAAAATATGTTGGACGAGGGACAATCTACACAATAATAGTTTTTTAGGCTTTTTTCATATAAAACTCATAAAAAATTAATAATGTTATATATACAAAAAAAAGAAATTTTTTCTAACATTCATTATACATGTATAATTAGTAAATAATAATAAATCAAAACAAAAAAAATGTAAACAAAATGCGTTTTCATATAAAATTCCATACAAATAGAAATAGGTGGACCTTGTACTTCGTATAAGGCAACGGATGACTCAACCGTCGGAGGGTTAAGCAATATACATTTCTAGGGCTCTAAGCTAAATTCATCAATGCAATTTCTTACGAAGGTTCAGAGGTACATTTTGGGAGCCACGCCCTCTATCTTGACATATTTATAGCATATGACCTATGCCAAATTCTTGGACAAAATTTTCTTTGAATTAGTAAAGTAGAAAATAAAAAATTTGAATGGCTTCAAAGCCAATCACAAGAAATGGTGACAATTGAATCTCCTTCTATTAATCTTGGTAAGCAATTATACAATCCTATAGGCAAAAATCGAGATTTACTTTTATAAAATGCAATCAACGCAAAATAAATGAAATAAAATGAAATAAAAATCAAACTAAGCTAAATTGGTATGTGTTGGTAACAAAACGAAAACGCAGCTCCTATTCAGCTGTGGGTAATAAAAATATCAATAAAGTGGAAAAACCCAAAGATCAGTGCATATAACTTTGCTAAGCACATTTTGGAAAAACTTTCGCAAAATCGTTAATGATTGAGAAAGTAACAACGAAAGCATCAAAACATATTAAATAAAAAGTAGAAAAAAACTATCAGTGCTTTCGAAGGGGATTGAACTAGGAGTTTCTCCAATACAAGGGTCAGTTGAATTGGAAAGTTTTAAAATCTCGTTTTAAAAAGTTCTTAATATTATTAAAGGAGATATGATTCCACGGCCATTAAAACGTGTAGAGTAAGAACAAATAAAAACAAGGCTGAAGAAAACTGTAACACCCTATACATAACGTCAGAAAACTAATAGTAGAAGAGCCTCGAAAATGAAACGGACCAGAACAATGACAAAATTCTGATACCGAAGCCTACTGTAAGTTACCAAACCGCCACGCGGAGAAATAGATAATTTAAGTGTTCTTATTGTTGTTGGAATTATTTAATAAATAAAAAGATTCAATTAGACGTTGAAATTCGTCTGTTTTCTCTTGAGCGAATTTACTTTATGGATGCAAAGGGTACTCTTCTGGCGGAAGTAAGGTTGAACATACGAGAATACAGAAACGTATTTGTTATTCATAGACAAGGTCGCAGGGTTCACTGGTGCGGAATCAGCGGATCTGCCTTCCGAGTTGGATAGATTATGCATTGGTGCAAATTTGCAGCAAGAGGCGTAAAGCCGGACGATTAGCAGGAACTTTGCTCGTTGTTGAGGAATACTCTATTTGAAAGTGAGGACTCTGGAGGAAGTGACTCAGGAAATTAGGGTAGGGCAACAACTGGCGAATGAGGACATCCGAGGTTTCACTAGATGGCACAGAGCACTACAGGGGGTGGCAATGGAGATAGTGAGAGGAAAATATCGGGGAACTGGAGATGCAGCGCTATTGCATGAGATAGATAAGTCAGGAGTAACAGCGTTTTTAGTAGGTCTACGATAGCCCGCGCTCAGAGTTTACATGCTAGGTATGGGGTCAGGCAATAGGGAATAGCTGACGGAGGGGGCTATTAGAGCACACTTCTTGGTGGAACGTAGCCGGGTTAGCATTGGTGAAGCACAGATCATAGGGATCTGCCCCCACTGTTTTAACTGGGGGCAGAGAGTTCGACAGTATAGTGTCGAATACACCCGGAAGAATGGATGGTCCGGGGGTCTGCGAAGATAAGGGGGGAATAGGAAGGATGTTTCAACAGAGGATGCCCCTGTGTTCATTTTGCTACAAGCAGTGCCTTACGAGGGACGAATCTTTTACAAGAAAGCACACACCATATTGTATGGAGTGTCAATCGTATGGGCACGAGGCGAGTTGAAGTTGCACTGGAGTAAGTAAAATTCCAGCACGGGGTGCGAAGAAAGTTCCAGCATAGCGCTCGAGAGAGCCTGGAAGTAATGCCGTTGCTGCTTGGGTGGCCGGAAAACCGAAAGGCAACCTTCGATCTTCAGCTCGGCAAGTACCGGGGGTAAACGCTAGTGGTAGACCTAATGAAAATAGTAACGGGCAGGGGTTGAGGTCCTACGCATGTCGTCGCGTCGGCCATCGAGCGGTAGAATGCAATGATGGACAGACGCAATGGCGCCGGGGAAACTTCCAGCGGACCAGTCGACTGTAGACTGGGAAGTCGAGAAGAAGAAAGAAAATGTTGAGCCAGGAGCAGTGGGGGAAGTTTCTCGCATGCCCAGTACTGTGAGGAAGGTGACCAGGAAGGAGGATGGACAAGAGGTCTCTCGGAGCACTGTTGTCGATTGTGTCGTTGTCTGGTTAGCAGTGGTGACTATGGTATTTGAGTTGTGGTTGGGTAAGGCCAGGGAGTGGAGCAGAGTGGCTGTAGATGCAGTCCAAGGATCTAGGGTAAAGTTCGCTAGGTTATCTTCTAGAGAGTATAAGAACATAAATAATAAGTGCAATTAGTGTTTAAAGAGTGTGGAAGAAGGTGCGCATCCGCCCTGTCGACAAAGGGACGTTGTTTCATTATGAGCAGGACGGATGATATATTCGTCGAGATACCCTGCAAGGAGGGAGCTGGCGGAAAAATTTGCGCTGCTAGTGTATTCGGGGCAGAACCAGCCTCGTAAAAAGCAGTGTTTTCCAGGAAGAACTGGAGGTCGATAGGACAGATGTGCGGACTCTTAACGGTGCTTTTGGTGGATGCATCGGAACGTTGGGGTCAGGGAGGATGAGACACAGTAAAATTAAGGGGCATGTAATTGCTTTGGAGAAGGAATAGCCTCTGCAATCGCACCATTTTAGATGCATTTGAAAAGAGGCTTTTGTTTTTGATATGAATGAACATAAGGTACTATATCATGGCAGAGAGGATAAATTAATAAAGTTAGAAGTAGTCGCACGGGGGTGGTACGTACAAGGTCGTTAAAGGTAGTCACGTTCCGTGTAAATAAGAAGTTACCAACTGTTGTTTTGCACAATTGCAGCAGTTGCCAGAAAGTGTTTACATTTGAGAATCGGTGACGCACGTTAATGGAGGCAGGGTATATGCTAGCGTGCTCAATGCTACGAGGAAGATTTCTGTATCCATACAGATTATAGGCCTAATTTTACAAATTACGATAATAATACATAGGGGATCGGATAATCAGGTTAGTCAAGTAGACGTAAGGAAAAGAATAGAGAAAGTGCTGGAGTTAGTAAAGTTAGATCAAAGCATAAATTCGGAGGAGAAGTCCTGCATAGAAAATATTTGTGCGTCATTTCATGACATATTTTTACTGGAAGGAGACAAGTTAACCTACGCACCGGACGTAGAACACAGAATACTGATAATTGCGGATCTGCCACCTATTAATCAGAAACAGTTCAGGTTGCCACAGGCACATAACGATGATTTAAACAGACTGGTGCAGGGGATGTTGAAGGACAACATCATTTCACCGAGTAGCTCGCCCTGGAATTTACCCGCTATTTTGGTACCGAAGAAGGAGGCTATTCCAGTCAGAGGAAGTGGAGAATGGTCGTTGACTTCAGGAAGTTTAACGGTGTCACTATCAAGCAAGTGTTCCCAATTCCAAGGTTATAAGAGATCGTGGATCAGTTGGAACACAATAGCTATTTTGCTACATTTGATTTAGCGAGAGGCTACCATGAAGTTTTGGCGGTAGGGCCACCAAAATCTTCACGGCGTATCTGCCAGGGCATCCGTTTAAAATTAACACTGACCACCAGCCATTGCGTGGCATAGCGAATTTGAAGGACCAAACATCCTGGTTGGCCACGTTCAGGCATAAGTGGTCTGAATATGAATTTGAAATCATCTATAGAAACAGTAGACAATGCTAATGCGCTCAACAGGTTATCGCAGAAGGTGCCAATAGTACAAACTAGCGCCAAAGCAAGGTCAGAGAAGGAGAAGGCCGGGAGAAGTCAAGAGGGTAAAAGTGATGCGACACTAAATGTGGGTGTTACGGGTAGCGATGGCAATGAACAACCAGCCAGCAGTGTGGAATGGCTGGATGATGAAAAAGATATCCAGGCAGTGTTAAAGGGCTTCCATGAATTACCTCTAGGTGGTAACCAGGGATTCTGGAATTCACATGAGAGAATTATGCGAGTATACGGATGGAAGGGTATGCTCAGGGATATGTGGTGACATCACCACCTAGTGGTCGGGTAGGGCAACGCAAGCAGGCGCTAGTTCCACGCTCCATCTATTGACGCGCTGTCGCTGCCGCACAGTGTGTTCATGGCAAGCGAAACTAGCCTATGCTGGCTGCCGTATAACGGACTTTGTGTTTCCGGCCTTTTTGTTTTTTTTCTCTTCTTTCGCAGCGCAGGAACCGGATGGACGCTCCAGTACCGCACACGCATCTTTTCTGATTTAAGCCATCGTAATACATTTTATATTTATTAAATCAAATTTAATCATATTCTATTCTCTTTTTATATTATTATATTGATTGGCAACGCTATAACCGAGCAAACAACCAAAGATATACATCAGGAATTATTAGGTTAACAAGAGTACCAGGCTCACTTGATAAGCTTTATATGGACACTGTAGGAATCCTTCCAGAAACGGTTTAAGTTAATAAATATATCTTTATATTTCAGGATGATTTTTCTAAAAACATGGCGTGCGTGGCTATACACCATGGTGAAGCATGTACGGTAGCCAATGTATTTTTTGATGAGATAATAAATAGCACCTTAGAATACACCAAAAGTCAACTGGTCAAATTTCGTGTCCCAGTTATTTTCTAAAACATGTAAAATGCTTGGTGTCAAAAATTACATATTACGCCAAACCATCAGCAGGTTTGCTGGAACGGAGTCCTCGACCTCTGGCAGAATACTTGCGTAGTTTTGCCTGGGAAGACGGTTCCTATTGGGACCAGTGCACTGATTTGCTAGATTCATTTTGAAATCGATTGTCATTCAACATTTTTATAATTTTTTATATTTTTTTTACTATTGTTTTTTTTATTATTATTTTATAAATGGTTAATTTTCAGCTTTTGTAAAAAATCTTATGAAAAACTTGTTATGAATTAAAAACAAATTACGTACATTGGGTGGTAGGGTATTTTGGGTATGGAAGTATTTTTGGCCACCGACTCCATACAAGTCCGACCACAGTGCAGTGGTTGACAACAGCTATGAACGTGCACAACAATACTGTGCATATGTCAACTAAACGGACGCCATTGCGAACACTTTACGGTTCTGCCTTTAATATGCCTACCAATTTGAAGCGCAAGCGCACGTCTGTTTACAATACGGAAGACTCATCTAAGATACTTAAATACCAGCTGCAACGGGAGCACGATCTCGTTAGGGAAAACCAAGAGCGGGCAAAAATATTGTCAAGGGGATCTTACAATAAGACTCTAAACCCAGTTGTTCCTCATGTGGGTGACAGGGTGCTCATGAAGGATTAGGCAAGAATAAGTTTTCCCCTGAGTGGATGGGGCCGTATTTGGAAGCGAAGGTGAGCTCTCCAGTTACAACTGTGGGAACAAATAAGGGCAAGAGGAAAAGCTTCACAAACATTTATTGAAGATATTTCGAAGAATTCCGTTGCACACAATTTATAATAATTCGAAAGTAAAGACTAGCTTTGCATTATTCTGAAGAAATTAAATATTATTTTGTGTGCAAATCAGCACAACTGCATTGGTTTGAGCATGCAATCGGTCACCAAGGTTGGGTATGTAGCGTAAGTAAAATAATTTAAATGAGTAAAAAAAAATAATGAGACTAGGTCGAAGAATCAAATTAATGGGAATAGCTTAGTGGGTTAGTGAGTAATATGGTAAGGTAAAATTTGTTTTAAGTAGATTAAAGGTACCCTGCTTTTAAAAAAGATGCAAGCAAAAAAAAAAAAAAAATAATAATAATAATAAGCAAAAACACAGAGACAAGGCCTGGGCGGTGTGGATTTATTTTTTGTAAGGCGTTCGGTCCAGCCAGAGTGTGCTTTTTGCAAAGCGCCACTGTCTCCATGGGTTTGGTTGAATTATAATGGGTATATGCGAATATATGTAATTATAGGGTCAGAAACTGGTGTAGTAAGATTATAGTCAATGAAATTCCTCTTTTAATTAGTAACGAGATTAGAAAATCTGAGAAAAATGTTTCCTTTATTCAACCGATGGCAAATCAGCAATTTGTGGTTTAATTGGTTAGCATGATTTGGTAGGTTTTTAAGAAATATGTTAATAAATAGATAATAGGTGTAGTAAATTAGATAGGCATAAGAGAGAAATAAAATGAGGGGTATGTGTATTTATGTATGTGAGGGCAGAATGCGAGCTTTTGTATATATAAAGCAGGTTAACTGAATGAGTTAATTATAATATAAAATTCATGTTAAGAATTTGTATTCATTGGTTGTGAAATGGACCTTGCAACCTCTTAAGTGTAGATGTGTGGAGTAATCTTCATTTATGAGAGTACGGTTTGGGGCAAGTATTTGTTTATGTATTATGTATGTACATAGTTAAGTTGAAGCACTATAAAATGGGAATAATATTCTTAGACCACACAGTTTGTAAATTATAAAATCTAACAGGGTACTGTTGTTGGCCTTACTGACTTAGATAGAGGAAGCAGAGCGCAATTGGAGGTCATACGAAATGACGACACACCAGGTTTTTTTTTGAAGAAGTGGGGAAGGCGTGGTTCTATCCTGTGGAGTGGGCCGTTCTCACGAAGCTCTCACCATTAAATTTTGGAAATTTTCTCGGAGCAGCAAATGCGTTTCTGCAGAACGCAGAGCATTTTTGCAAGAGGGCCAGGCAGAATCCAGACTCAGTGATAGCAAATACTTCATGCTGCGCGACCCTAAGGGAAGCAAGGGCTATAGTGGCTAACCTGAAAACCAATGAACAATTGATTTAGGCAATGTTCGGAAGTCGAAAGACTAAACGGGGGGTCAATTTTGTGGGTGAGATGTTCCACTATGCTTTGGTGAAATGGATCACCGAGATGCGTCGGAAATATACTGTGTGACCAATTGAAGCTGATTGACGAGAGGGACAGCCGAACGCACGAAGTGCTTAAGGTGCGGATCATGGTCAACAATGAGAAGATAGCTAATTCTCTGCTGGAATTAGTACAAGAGGTTGCTGCTCGTCGACTCACAAGAGTCACTGAATTTTACAAATAACGCCAGGATATCTGAATTGAAGTCACTGTACGCCTTTTGGAGATTCAGGTGAGGGTTAACGCATATTTAATAGAGATACAACGACATCAGACCACCGAACTGGCCAGATTAGACGACCTACTCCGCGGGGGTCCTCACCCATTTGTCTGAGCTACGAAAGTAAGAGGAAATAATGGGGAAATTAACCATCGAAGGATGACCAACTTGGTTCTTGTCGCCATCTTATAACGTATACCAAGCGACAAAAGTAAGGGCATTCCCTATTGGGAACAGTCTAGAAGTAGCAATCAGAATACAACTTCCGGAACGGATGAGCTACACCATGTTAAAGGCGTACCCAGTGCCCATGTCGTGAGAGAAGATTGGAATATGGTGGTTAAAATTAAGTTTGACTACGTAGTGGAGTCTAAGGACCGCTTGAAATATTTGGACCTATCCTCCAGCGACAAAGCAGCTTGCCTACTGCTTGACGGTTTAGGAAAGGGTGAAAAAGAAAGTGGTTTGCTATGCAGACAGCCTAGCCAAGTAATGACAAGCAGAAACTTGGATTATGAGGTGCAGTTGTTACAGAGGCGACCAGGACAACAAGGCGGATGTTATCAGAGAGTAGTGCCTGCGGGAGTGGGATTACTGGTGAAGATGAAGAAGATGAACATATAGCTGTACAAGTTTTCGAAACCGGCACAATTCGAGGTGTCCTGCGACAATGGGACAGAACCGGTTTTTCACGCTCCAGAACAATTGCAACTTGATTATACCATTCGTGAATGCAGATCAGATGTAGTTCAGATTCGGCCAGATGAACCATACGGAATACGGATACCTGGCGGACTTAAGAAAGAGTTGGCAAAAGGTATTGAGAGGGATCCCAGCGGTAAATGGAAGCCCATGTGAAAGAGCAGCACACCAATCAGAGTTGAAGCAACAATTGTTGGAAGGTCATCAAGTTTTAATGAATTGAAAGACAGGTTGGAGGACAGCAGGATGGTGCAGCGTTACCACGAATAACAACGATCGCAATGGTTAATAGCGTCTTATGTGGGGGTAACCTTAATAATAATTGTAGTAGGTTTCCGAGGAAGGGGCGAGGCCCAGACCATGCCAGCGAGAAGAGAACGACCACCACCAGCGGACTAAAGCTGTGAAATTCCAAACTTCTAGCGAGGGCAGATATCCGGACCAATGGTCAGGGACAGGACGGGTAAGCCCGTACTCAGCAGGAACCCACCACGAGAACTAGCCCACCACCGAAATCTACTCAGAAGACCGTATGTTCAACCAACAGGGGGACTTCAGGTGCCTACCATCGGGAACGAGTGTCACCAGGGCCAACAGCTGCCAGTAACACGTTCCTTGGGCAACCTCAAAAGAAGGGCATCGTATAGGACGTAAATATTTAAAACAGAAATAAGTATATAAAACTGATATTTATTTAATAAAATTGAATTGCGATTTGACCAGGGGTAAAACATGGCGTCTTAATTTTGGCAGCTGCTGAGAAGACAGCGAATTGAACGAAGTGTACGGGTTTTCAGGTGCAGCAACTGAGCAGGAACTGTCAGCTACCGACAGCCTCAGACAAGGAAGCCTACTGGAGGACTCGCCGCAACTTTGCACTGGGCAAACCACTACACCATCTATTCGTTTGGCGCTTGATTGAATATTCTGCCAGCATTTAACCATACTATCAACGCTACCTTTGGTTTTGTTGTAATCTAATATGAATAGTGGCTTCTTCTTTTGACCAAAAGTAATATTGTTGCCGAAACCAAATAGGGTGGATTCCGCTGAACGTCCTTTTGGAATAAGAAATTGTGGTGGCACAAATTGTCGTATTTTATTCAGATCGATGAATTGCTGTCCTTCTTGAAACTTTTGCCCAAATTGTAGCTGGTGAACAAATTGTCGCACATAATGTTTCGTTCACTTCCACGGATTGACGCACAAATTCTTCACCACTCTTTAACCTACGTTTGTTCCTACACAAGACAAATCTACACCGGAATGGGTGTTGATTTATCTTGTCACCACACTTGTATTCCAAATTTGGCGGTTTAGTATGTATTGTACGAAATCAGTATCACCCCGATAAGGATACAGTTGTTCATCAAGAGTGACGTTGGTTTCTGTTACATTATTGACAAGTAGATTGCTGTTCTGAATCAAAAAAATTGTCTCTATTGCTGCTGCTTTGCTGGAGTGTGTTTCCGTTATCCAAAAGCATGGAGCGATATTGTCCAAAATCGTCGTACACTCATTGCAACACGATATATCCGATGTGAGGTTGTTTTCCACAAATCTTTCATATGTACGTAATCGGAATGCCCTTGCTGACTGGTCGGTCTACCGAACAGAATGCCTAAAATCTTTTGAAAACTTGACATTCAATAATATTCATCAATAAGCTGCTATAATTAATAGAGCTATTAGATCAGCCGCAAATATAGCCATTCGTCAAACTAATCCTATAATTGGTAGAACTTGTACCCATTGGTGGAGGGATAACTTCAAGAATCTGTAAAAAGAAAATACTTCTTTGGTGCGAATACAAACGTGTTACATCCATAGTAAATCCAATAACTTTTAAAAGGACCCAGGCTATATTTAAGAAATCAGTTAAAGCAGCAAAACGTAAATCCTTCGAGGATTTTTCTTCCAAAGTGTGTCCCCCACCAAAAGAATATGGGTCGATATTAACTGTCTCTCCGGTATACCCCACCCAAAAATCAAATCCATACGTCATGGGGTCAGGTTAGACTGTCAACCTCAGCTAAGAATTTAGATACTTTGTAGAATTTAAACTTGCTACACAAAACGGCAAAGGAAAAACACCGGGGCATGACAATACCCTATGATAAAACATCTGCCAAAATCTGCTAAAGTGAAGTTGTTAAATCTCTATAATACTGTGATGGAAAAAGGAATGTACCCCGACACCTGCCGGGCTGCAACCATTCTATGTTTCCATAAACCCTCAGACGCTTTCTGAACAGCATCGGAGGATCGTATACTCGTATGTGAGTGAATCCAACATCTTTCATTCCCTCCCCAAAGTAAAGACCGACAGGGTCAGCATTCCTGTGCCAAAAAATTGTCCAAATTTACTTAATAAAATTGGCGGTTCTCCCGTACACATTAAGACACTGGCAGACTTAACAATGCCGCCAGTACACTTAGCTCAGTGGAAATCTCAATGCGCCTCACCGTACACAACCGAGCAAGAAAACATGCACAGACTAAGAATGTATTAAAAAAAAGGAGAGCGTAACACATATACATCAGCGAAGGAAATTAAAATATCTGCGCAGCGCAATATTCCTTTTTCTGATGAGCTAAGTCAGCGTACTCCTCTTTCGGGTGAAAAAATTACAGCTAAGGCGACATTACAGACAGGCATAGATCGCTACATGCATGTAAAGCGAAAATCCTCAAACTAAATTGGGCGAGCAACCAGCAAAATCTATAAGCCAAATAATAATAATAAAAGCAATCTCTCTAACCAAAATCGTCTTGCTATTTTATCCACAATCGATGCTTCGGACTCGGGAGTCCAAAATCAAATAACTTCCAAATCATATAAGTCATCACCTCTTTATCTACGTGATTGCAGATCTAAAGCATTAGCGCAAAGTTTGAGTCAGCTAATAGGCAGCAAAAAATTCCATATTATTCCTTTAATGAAGGGTAAAATAGCGGAAACAAAAGTTCAAATTTACGAAGAATGAAACTACTGTATTATAATATCGCACTTGGATAAAAATAAAAAGAGCTATTATAAATACCAACTAAAAGTAGTAAGGGACTTTTGGTAGCTATCCAAGGAATTGAATTTGATATAGATCCGGACGAAATACAAAAGGCTCTTGAAGATGCTGGTTTTAAAGTGAAGTCCATTTACAACATAAAATATAAGAATAAACTACCACAACCACTGTTTCGAGTCGAGCTTGAACCTGACACGCCAAAATTGAAATCAATGATTTTAACCCTACTTACTATATGCGATATTTCCTGCATCGACGTATTACTGTAGCAGAACCACACAAGAGAAAAGGTCAGGTGCAATCCTCAAATTGTGAAGAGTATGGCCATACAAAAAAGTATTGCACGCTACGTTCAGTATGTGTCACCTGCGGGTATCTTCACCATTTGTCACACAATCTAATGCTGAAGCAAAAAAATGCAGTAACTGTGGTGGTAAATATACTGCCAACTGTCCAGTGTATATATACCTTAAAAAAGGCCCTTCCAATGGCAACAAATCCAACCCAATCCTACTTCTGAGTCGAGACCACTAACCTGAGGCAGTCTGGGTCTTCAAATAGTTCGTCTGCTATGTCATACGCAAGCATAGTAAAGACTAACATTAACCCAAATACAACCAATAGTACGAACTCCCAAAGTATAGAAGGTATGTTAATGAGTCTCACTCAACGTTTAACACATTTCATTACCACAATGCAAAATATGCTTCAAGAGGTCATAAAATGCAAAACCAAGTGATGCAAATGTTCTTTTCTAAACAATTAACTTCATTTATATTTTTTACTTTAATGCCAATGGTATCCGCCAAAATAAATTGGAATTAGGAAACGTTTTGTCTTCCAATAAAATTGATGTTATGCTTGTCTCGGAAACTCATCTTACAAACAAATTCCACTATACATCCCGGATTATAAGCTGATTATGACGAATCATCCTGATGGGAATGCCTACGGTGAAATTCGTACATTAATAAGAAATAGAATAAAATAGTATTCAGGGTTACCAAAAAGACTACATACAAGCCACTAATATAGGAATTCAATTTCTTGAGGAAAACATCATCCTAATTAATTTTTTTAAACTCTTGGGAAGAATTCGAGATATTAATGGGAAGCACACTTCCTGGGGTTCCAGGCAGATTAATCGCAAAGGCAAGCAAGTATTCCATACCCTTATGAATCGTCGCAACCAACTTGATTTCGTGTCCTCTGGCGAACCAATATATTGGCCTACAGATCCTCGAAAAATACCAGATCTCTTGACTTTGGGATTATAAAATGTATTAAAAAAAATTTATTTTTAGCGGAGTCATGCCTTGATTTATCTTCTGATCATTCACAAGTAATAATTAAACTATTTAAAAAAGCTATAGTTTACGAATCTAATTACTTAGCCTCCTCAATAACTAACTGGTTCAAATATCGAAAATATGTTAGGAATCATATAAATATTTCAACACGTCTAAAATGCGAAGACGAAATCGAAGCAGCCCTTCAAAATATAAAATCCGTTCTTAATTAATGCAACTCCTCCTTTCCCATCGCATGGTATCCGGAAAACTACCTTGGACACTGAAACCCCAGTCAATGAAAAAAGACGTTTCAGACGCCATTGGCAACAACACAGATCGCCTAAGACCATACAAAACTATGCTTTATATAAAAGACGTCTCAGTGAAGCTTAACACGCAGAGCTGGAAAGACAGTTAAAACCCTACTTGAAAAAATTAAGCCCTACAGAAAAGTCTTATTATTCATTGTGGAAAGTTAATTAAAACAAAGAAATTCCAAAGAAAAAATTCCAAGTCAGAACCACCACTTAGATTGAGTAATGTGAAATGGGCGAGCTCATTATCTGGAAAAAGCGTTTCAATCTAATCCTGGGACTAATGATTTCGCAATTCCACCTCTGGTCACCCAAAAAATGTTTAAACCAATTAAAGTTAAGGCAAAGGCATTAAAGTACACTGTGCAAAATCATTTCAACTTGAAATATCTCCACACTACGAGTCAATTACTGCTAAATTGGTAGCTGAGCTGTTTAAAGCTATATTTCGAATTGGCTATTTCCCTTCAGCTTGGAAGATATCATAGGTAATCATGATTCCGAAACCCTGAAAAGATAAAACACAACCGGCGTTATACAGACCAATTAATATGCTGCTGATGCTAAAAAATATTAACAGATGTCGAAGAAAGTGGCATAATTCCACATCATCAATTTGGATTTCGCCAAAAACACAGTACAATAGAGCTGGTAAATCGCATCACCAGCGAAATAAGAAACGCTTTCGGGGATAAAAAGTACTGCTCGATATTTTTCCTTGATATTACTCAGGCGTTTGATCGGGTCTAGCACGCTGGTCTCATATACAAAATCTGCAAATTCTTGCCTGCAAGCGTGCAACAGATACTAAAATCGTATTTGTACATTCGCAAGTATAGAGTGAAATTTAAGGAGTTTATTACCCCTGACTTTAGCAATAAAGCTGGAGTCGCACAGGGAAGTCTACTCGGGCCGATTCTTTACCTTGTGTTTAGTTCGGATTTACCCACAGGCAGTCGCCTTATGATGGCGATGTTTGCTAACGATACTGCCATTCTCAGCTGCCATAAAAATGCGAGAATTGCATCGAGCGATCTTAGTGAGGACTTAAAACTAATTGTGTCATGGCTGGTTAACTGGCGCATTCGCGTAAACGAAAAACAAAAGCTACAACGTCGCATTTACTCTTCGTAAGGACAATTCCCCTAAGGTCCCATTAAATGACGTATCTTTTCTACAAGCTAACGAAGTAACCTACCTTGTGGTCCATCTCGTTCTTAGACTGACTTGGCGCAAGCACATCGAAGGAAAACTTACGCAAATGAAATTAAAAGCACAAGGGTACTAAACAAAAAATCAGGACTGCACCTAGAACAAAAATTTTATTGTATAAGGCACTCATAAAGCTAATGTCGACGTATGGAGCCCAGCTGTGGGCAAATGCTACCACATCTAACAATGAATTAATACAGCGTGCACAATCGAAAATTCTCCGAAGTATTGTAAGCTCCCCCTAGTACATTAAAAACGACAACATCCAAAGCGATCTTAATATACCACTGGTAAGAACTGAGCTAAAAAAATTAAAACTCCGACATCATCCCAATTACGTGGCAAGGCAATTATTTCAAACTAAAATACATACACGGTTATGTAGGCAAGACTGAAATTATTTAATTGAATTGTTCTCACTAGTTTAACTTGTTATAATTAAATATTTAAATAATTTACTTTAGTTACTTAATAACTCCAATATACTGGTTACAGGTTAATATTGCTAATAGATTTAAATAGTTATAGTTTGTCGTATTATAAGAGAATTCAATAAATAAACCAACTATTAATAAAGAAAACATACACCCAAGAAACCTTCTCAAGAAATTTGTGGGTATAGATCAATTAATCTTCTGTCATGTTTAGGGAAGATTCTGGAAAAATGCTCGCAAAACGACAAATGTAGTATAAATTATCGAATTAGCACTATAAGCTAATTAAAAATGAACCGGAGTTATTTGAGCGCTATGCGCAGTTGGTTTATTTTATGAGCTGGTTAGAACTAACTTAAAACGAGTACAGTAGTCTGAAGTCGGGTTAGAACGACTTCGAAATACCATTTACCTTTGCGTGCGAGTTCAACAATGAGGATGTTTTCTTCATAAATCATCATTAGGAGCATATTCACGAAAAAATTAGTCACACCCACACCAATAAAACTAATAAACACGCAGAAGCGAAACAGCATTGCTCTTTGCACAACAAAAAAAATAAGCACAGATTCTCAAGCAGACTCGGCTGCGCTAAATATGCCAGCAAACTTTCAGCTCTCTTGGAGTGGACAATGTGCCTCTCCAAATTCAACAGCATCTCCTGCAACACAAATCAAAAATAACAAAGGTTCTGCTGTGAGTATATATAAGCAACAACAACTTACCAATGTTGCAAATAAAACTATAGAAATACAGTGTGAAAAACCAAACATAAGGACACAAACAGGTATTTAGCGATACATAACAAACAAAAAACTTGTTAAAAATAATACAGATACCCTAAACAACAACCGTTTTGCTCTATTAAGCGATAGTGCAGAGTCTGAACCAACTAAGAGTATTGCATTCAAACCACCACCAATTTACTTGCGGGAACGCAGTTCCAACTTATTAATAGACAGTGTTGCCAGCTTAATTGGTAAAAATAATTTTCATGTGGTCCTGCTGTTGAAGGGTAAAATACAAGAAACAAAAATTCAAATTTATTTGGAAAAAAACTATCGCGCAGTTTTTTCTTTCCTTGAAAATTAAAAAAAAATTACTACACTTATCGGATCAAGAGTAGCAAAGGGTTGACAGTTGTTATTAAAGGTATAGAACCTGAAGTAGACCCTATAGAACTAAAATATGCACTCCAAGAGACTGGATTCACAGCAGAATCTGTATTTAATATAAGGAATAGGGAAAAAATTCCGCAACCACTCTTCAAAATAGAACTAGAACCAGGGAATATTAAATTAAAACAAAATGAAACCCACCCCATTTACAACTTACGATATTTGATGCATCGTAGAATAATAGTCGAGGAGCCTCACAAACGAAAAGGCCCAATACAATGCACAAACTGCCAAGAGTATGGGCATTCGAAACCGTACTGCACCCTACGTACTGTATGCGTTGCGTGTGGCGACTTCCATCCATCAAAGGAATGCAAGCTGAACAAAAGTGAGAAGGATTCAAAAAAATGCAGCAATTGTGGGGGAATCATACTGCTAACTACAGAGGCTGCCCGATATATACACAATTAAAAACCAGTATGAACCAAACTGCTAAGACAGTTCGAACCCAAAAATATAGTGCTATACCTACCAACACACACCATATTGGAAGCACCACCGAAAACATCTCTTCATCCACTAGCTATGCGAATGTACTGAAAACTGGCGTTTCTGATAAACCGAGTCACCCTATGCAACCTAAAAATTTAGAAACGTTAATATTTAACTTGTCTCAGTGTATTACTAACTTCATGTCCTCGATGCAATCTATGATTCAAGAGCTTGTACATAACCAACACTTACTTATGAAAACTCTACTTTCACAAAAATGAATGTTCTAAAAATATGTCACTGGAATGCTAACGGTATTAACCAACACAAAATTGAATTAAAAAATTTTCTAGACAGTAATAGCATAGACATCATGCTAATCTAAGAAACACATTTAACTGTAAAATATAACTTCAAACTAACAGGCTATAATTTTTACTCAACAAACCACCCACAAGGAAAAGGTTATGGTGGTACGGGAATTCTAATTAAGGCTCGATTAAAGCATTACTTCCTGGAATCCTAAGCAAAAAAAACATCCATTCTACTTCCATCTCTTTACAGTGTTGGGGTGAGCCAATAGTAATTTCATCAGTCTATTGTCCTCCTAGGTTTCCTATTTCCACAACCGATTTTGTTTCTTTCATTAAATCGCTCGGTAACAAATTTCTCTCTGCCAGAGACTTCAATTCTAAACATACCTACCCCAGTTCACGGTTAATCAACCCTAAAGGGAAGCAATTGTTTAATGCGCTGATAGACTCTCGGAATGGTCTAGACTTTGTATCATCCGGAAAACCTACATACTGGCCAACTGATCAGAGGAAAATTCATGATCTTATTGACTTTGGCATAACTAAAAATATTGAAAGGTGTTTCTTGGAAACCGAGCCCTTTTTCGACTTATCATCCGATCACTCACCGGTGATTATATATTTAAAAAAAAGACCAGAGTTCATTGAAAAATAAATAAAACTGACCTCCAAGAAAACAAACTGGCTCAAATATCGCAAATATATTAGTACCCACTGTAAGAACTAAAATCTTCTGTGGGAAATTTTGGCCCACACTACAGGTGACAGAGTCGCTGCGAAACTATATACACACAAACATCATGAATAACAGACCCGAATAATTGCATCGAGGAAACGCCCACAATGCAACCGAAGCAACTGCAGTGAAAACTTAACGAAAAAAACTACAAACGTTGTAACCAATTAGCGCGGCCGTGGCAGGAGCACAGATCAGCAGCAGCATATTAGACCAGTTGGAATAATAGCAATTACAACAAAAGCGACCACCACAGCCAACGATCTTGCCAACCAGCGCTACGCTTGCGAAGAGAGGAAAAACACCGCGACTAAGAATACAACAAATACACGCAGGACAAGAGAAGGTGAGTGCACGAACTCAAGCGGTGGAATTTTCCGAGTGCGCTCGCTCGGTAATTTTACACTAACAACACGAAGAAACGAGAGCAAAGCACAAGAGGGACAACGACAGAGCGACCACCACGCCAACGACCAGCAAGTACAAAGCAAAAGGAGGAATGCAAATGAAATGCTGGTTGCCAGTTAAATTGAACATAAAATATTGAACAACAACAACACTACAGGATTCCGGACAGCGCTGCTTGCAGCCAACAATACTGCAGGCCAACCAGGGACCGCTGGAGTGAAGTGGCTGACCGTCAGAAGTTGAAGGTGGCCCAAGGGCAAAATACTGCAACAACAACAAGCCTGACTGCAACAACAACAAGCCTGGCCACAACAACAACAAGCGAGGCCGGCCAAACGGAAGTAAAGTTACACAATGGTGGCCCGTCAATAACAACATGTGTCAGCCGCTGCAACCTGCGACTATATAAACCACGTAGCCCAAGCAGTAGGTCTCTTGGTCGATGAATTCCTGACTAGCAACAGATCTACGCCATACAAAATACAATACGAACACAGAAAGCTTAGCGAGAACAGCTGGTTTTTTAATCGTTTTCTCGCTAAGCCATACACAGACAGAGACTATAGGGATTCAGTGAGAGCCTCTGGTTTTTAATCGTTCTCCCACTGAATCACTGAGACACATACGCCACCGAGACTTAGGGACTTAGAGGGAACCTCTGGTTTTTTAATCGTTTTCCCACTAAGTCATACGCCGTACAGAGACAATAGGAACTCAGTGAGAGCTTCTGGTTTTTAATCGTTCTCCCACTGAGTCACAGAGACACACACTTACCGAGACGTAGAGACATGAAAACAAATACACATTGAATAAGTTCTTTATACAAACATAGAGTTAAGGAAGTAGAATTGTTTCGAGCAAGGACTAACAAGAGTCCATAATCAATATTCTAAATAAATACACTGAAATAAATTTACCCGCAGGATTTTTATATTTTTCTGTATACGACCCCTGGAGCCGCTGAGTTTTACCCCAGCTATAAAAAGAGTCGTTACACTACGTGTGCGTTAAAACAAAACTTAAGAGTGGAGAGGACATTGAATCAGCGACGCAGGCTCTTGGATCAATAATAAAAGCAGCTGCTGTTAGTGCCACGCCCGCACAAAACTCAACTAAAACTAACGCGAGACATACTACGTCGCACTATGTAGAATGCCTCGTTAGAGAAAAGAGGAGATTAAGGCGTGAATGGCAAAAATACAGGTCGCCAGCACTAAGAGTAAAATTAAAATCATTACAAAATCAGCTGAAAAACACTCTACGGGAGGAAAAGGAAGAAAACCTTAATAACTACCTTGAAGATTTGGCTTCTCTCAAAGTCAACAATTAGTCACTCTGGAGAGCGACAAGAATGGTTAAAACACCGAAGGATAGTGAATCGCTTCTAAGACAAAGCGATGGAACTTGGGCAAAAATAGAAGAAGAAAAAGGCAGCTTCTTTGCAGCACATCTGAGGTCAGTATTTCAACCTAACCCGCCGACCTGCAACAACAATAGCATACAGAACTTTTCAATTACGAAGTCAGCAGTACTAATTCATTTCAAACCAAAGGAAGTTATACGCCTATGTACAACGAGTCTAAACCCAAAAAAGGCACCTGCTTGTGACTTAATTACCAATAAAATGGTAAGTGAATTGCCGCAATTAGCTCTAATACATCTCACACACATTTTTAACGCAATACTCCGTCTGGGCTACTTCCCTACAACATGGAAAACATCGGAAATAATAATGATTCCAAAACCCGGAAAAGACCCTACTCAGGTAACTTCTTATCGGCCCATAAGTCTCCTGACAACGCTCTCTAAAATGCTCGAACGCTTATTGCTGGAAAAATTAGCACCAAAGCTCAATTTAATCATTCCTCACCACCAATTTGCTTTCCGCAAACATCATGGAACAATTGAACAGGTGCACCGTATTGCCTCTGAAATAAGGCGAGCATTTGAACAGAAGAAGTACTGCTCCGGAATATTCGTAGACGTCGCACAAGCCTTTGACAAAGTCTGACACGAAGGACTCATATATAAAATTAAAAAACTTTTGCCAAAAAGTTCGCATAAGATACTGGAGTCATATTTAACAAATCGCAAATTTAGGGTTAAATATAAAGAATTTGTAACGCCAGACTTTTAAATTATGGCTGGAGTACCACAAGGTAGTGTGCTTGGACCTATGCTTTACACTCTGTACACTTCCGATCCGCCAACGGATGAAAAGCTCGTTACCTCGACTTTCGCTGACGACACAGCTATCATGAGCTCTGACCTAAATCCACGGATAGCCTCCCGGGATATAGAGGAACACCTTAAAAAAATAGAAAGTTGGCTAGCAGATTGGCGCATCAAAGTAAATGAGCAAAAAAGTGTACATGTGACATTTACTCTTAAGCCCAGTTCTTGTCCGGCAGTCTCCTTAAATGGCATTGTAATCCCGCAAGCAACAGAGGTTAAATACTTAGGAGTGCATTTTGACCGACGGCTCACTTGGAAAAAACATATAGAATCCAAGAAAATGGAAATGAAACTCAAGGCAAGTTCCTTGTATTGGTTTACCAACCGAAAATCAAAACTGCGATTAGAGTATAAAGTACTTATATACAAGGCTGTAATTAAACCGATTTGGACTTATGGTATTCAGATATGGGGCACTACTTGTGCATCAAACTTGCAAATAATTCAAAGGGCTCAATCGAAAATTCTGAGAACGATAAGCGGCGCTCCATGGTTCGTCAGAAACGAAAATATTCACCGCGACCTTAATATAGCACCCGTTGAAGAAGAACTAGCAGTTTTAAAAACAAAATATCAAACCAAACTCCAGTGTCATCCTAACGAACTAGCAAGGAATCTGCTTCACAGGATGCATACATCTCGTCTTAAAGGGCCACTTTTTTAAAAATAGAGTTTCTTTATACATATTTATATTTTTATTTTTATTTTTTCTACATAATTTACATAATACTTGAACTAAAATTGCTCTAAGCACTGGCGTGGAGCATCAATTTATTTATTAGTTGTAAGCTTTGTAAAATTATTGTTGGTTTCGATTGAAAAGATGCAATAAATAAATCCATGTTGAATTAAAAAAAAATAAAAAATATATATATATATATTCACGGTAATTTTTGGTAGGGTACCTTGAAATGATTATATCAACCCCATTTCTTGTGTATGGCTTTCTAGTGACAATATAACTACTAATATAAAAGTTTGTCAAAAAATATTGTGTAGGTCGAAAGTTATAATGATATGTCAATAGTGGGAGTAGCTGTAAAAATAACACGCCCATTTTTTGTGTAGTGTTTAATGCTACTACCCGAAACCTTCCTGTGAAACTTCGTTGAAAAATCTTTAATAGAAACACTTTAATAGACACACGCAGTATCAATAATCTGCCCATATTTGGAACGCATGCTAGTACAGACCCAGTGTATACATATAGCAAATTTTTTTCATATATCATCACCAGAAGCATAGATAGGGTAATTGTCTTTAAGTGGGGTCCCCAAAGTTCATTATATGGGTAGGAGGCGTATCCTTCCTCTGATCAACACCGATCGATCGATCGTGTATATGGCTTTGTAGGGTCCATATACGTACTAATATAAAATTTCGTCGAAAAATATTGTATAGGTCGCAAGTTATACTAATATGTAAATAGTGGGAGTGGCTGTAGAAATAACACAACCATTTTTTGTGTGGTGTTTAATGTTAGTACCCGCAACCTTCCTGTGAAACTTTATTGATAAATCTTTAATAGGAACACAGTAATGATTTTTGGCTAATTGTGGGCGTGGCAGGTGTATTATGATTTCCATATTCTGCACACACACTATTATGGATCCCATGTATGTTTCTCCCAATTTTTATTCCGCTGGCATCAATACGAGCATAGCTAGGTTAATTGTAATTTTAGACCCGAAAGTTCCTTATATCAAAAGTGGGCGTGTCTTTTCTCTGATCAGCCCCATTTGTTGCAGATAGCTTTATAATGTCCACATGTTCCTTCCCGTAAAATTTCGTCCTTAAATCTCTACCAGATCTTAAATTATTAATATTTGTTAATAGTGGGCGTGGCAGTTAATATTTGAGCTATCTTGGAACATTGTACAAGAGACATAGTTTAACGATCTCCGCTGTGTGCTTTGGATCGTTATCCTGATGGAACCAAAACGTCGTTTATAAGTTAAGATTCACTGCACTCAGTTTTAAATTTGTCTTTAAAATGTTTAAATATCCCCATTTATTCATTATGGATTCAATAAATGCCAGCTGACCCACACCACTAGCCGCCATGCAACCCCACACCATAATTCCACCACCACCGTGTTTGACTGTACCAACTAGACTTTGTTTCTCAAGCGCAGTTCCTGATTTGCGCCACACAATTTGGCGGCCTTTTATACCGAATATGCAAAATTTACTTTAGTCCGAAAATATGACTCGTTTCCAAAATTCTGAAGGTTTATTTATGTAGGCATGAGCAAATTCAATGCGCTTTCGTCTATTCATAAGCGAAGTGTACGGTTTTCTTCGAGCGACTCTACCATGATATCCAGCTTTACGTAAAGTTTTCCTAGCAGTTTCGGCACAAATGTTTTTTTAAACATTTGACTTATGTTGTCCACAATTTTTAAAGATGTCATACGAGGGTTAACCCTTGCCATATTGACTACTTTGCGCTTTTCACGGACTGATAATATTTTTGAACGCCCAGATCGCGGCTTACGAGCTGGACAGAGGAATATGTTCTTCCAATATTTTGGCCAATTTTTCGGAAGCTTTTCCATCTTTCCACAATTTTATAATTATTTTTGTTTCACACACACTAAGTTCTTTTCCTTTGGTTTCCATATTTCAAAATTATAATAAAATCACTACTAAGCCACTTAAACTATCAATAATAATTAGAAGGAATGGAAAGTGAGCAAAAAATGTAAATACTTTTTAAAAAGTAATGGTATTATCAAAACAAACAAACTGAACGCAGACTTTGTGGCAGCCACAGACGGACAGACGGACGGACAAAATAAAAAATGCTTAGAAAAATTCTGATCATATCTGTATACGATATGTCCATACCTACCACGCCTCCTTCTCGAAATTGCAACCCCTCTCAAAAGCACAAAATTAGTATACCCTATTTAACTTTTTTAAAGGTAAAGGGTATTATTATTTCCTACCTATCTGGTTGTCCCTATGCTTGGCACAATTTCGTTGACGTTGTTGTTGTTGCTGCAGTACCTGCCGGCAAGTGTGCAGTTTTGTTGTTGTAGCGCTTGCCGGTAAGCCTGGAGTTTTTCGGTATGGGCTGACGCGGACAGTTCTCGCGCTTATTGAATGGCGTGGTGAAATTCCCAGAACCGCTAGGCCAGCGTTTATTCCGTGGCATGTGTTAACTGACCCCCCCCCCCCCCACTCTAAGTTGAGGCCGTCTGCGGCCGCTTTTATAATCTTGGCTACCGTCTTTTCCTTGTAAATTGTGTCATTTATGCGTCTGTTCACTTTACATTTCCAGTATATGAGGGTTGCACCAATAGTGGTAACGATAATCAGCATTACCAACATACCTTGGGTAGAACGGGTTCGGATTACATCATGTAAGTTTTCAATGTGGTAAAGGTTCCTCAGATTGATTATACGCAAATAAGGCAAGCTTAAGATTTCCAAATCTTCTGTCAAGTTTCCGAATTGTGTTGAAGGAACTCCAGGCCGAAGTGTTGCTTTCGCTTTCTCGTTGACGAAGATCGTGCCATTTATGCAGACTTCCCCTTCGAAGGTTATCAAATAAGTGCCGGATATTATAACCGATGAAGTTTCCGCTTCCCGAATTTCGACTGTTTGGTCGTTTATGACAATTAAGCCGACTTCGATGATTGGATCAAATTTGTTCAAAGTAGTTTTACACGTTGCCTTATGACTGTTGAATAGTTGTCGCATACATGTAGTGTCTGTGTTTATTTTGCAGAAACTTGCAGATTGTAACAGGAATTGTTGAAATACCGCAATCCGCAACAGTGTCGGTTTCCAAAAAAATTACTTTTTCGTCGTGTGCCACGGGAAGACCCTAACTAAAGTACATAATTTCTGTATTCTTGGGAACTTAATAATAAAGTAAATTATTTCATTATTTTGGAAAATTTTCAGCTTAGAATTACTTACAATATGCTTACATTAGAATTGTACTCAGTGATCAATATTTTTGAAATTTCTTCCGTATTCAGAATTATAGGATTAACAACATTTAACTTTCCCAAAACTATAGAGTAGATGATATTGTCCAGATCCGTTATAACAGCTCTATTCCTAGCCATTAATAATTCAAATAGATGGCCCGTGTCAATTTCCGTTTTCTTCGTGTTTTTCACAATTTTGTTAACTGTCTCCTTAAGTTTATTGATTTGTCGCTGTATTTGAGTATTGATGAAAAATTTACGGTCACTTCTATAAGTGCTTGTTCCTTATATTTTACTTCATTAAAATCGTCAAAATCTGGAGTACCAGCTATGTACTTCAGTGCAGTACCAATTATGTTTACGCGTTTATGTGGTGTTCCCCTTTTTCAGGATTATCTGATTTCGAAATGAATTGACAGGGTTTTCTACCACTGGAATTACTTCCGTTCGCGATTCCTCACTATGTATCGTAGCGGATGTGGAATCCTCTGAATGCTCTATTGCATTAATTTGTTGCCGAGATAACGCATCGGCGACAAGATTATCTTTACCGGATTTGTAAAAAAATTCAGGCGAAAACTCCTCAACAAACGCTCTCCATCGCTTTAATTTCGTATTTCGTTTCTTATCCAAAACAGCAAAGGCCAAAGGCTGATGGTCGGTGAATATATTCAGCCGTCTTACACCATGTAAATAGTTTCGTAATTTCTGAAGTGCCAACACAATTGCCAAAAGTTCCCTATCATTAGTGGCGTAATTCTCCTCGGTGGTCGATAATGTTCTGGAAATCATTGTTATCGGTTTACCCCCTTAGGATAATACGGCGCCAACAGCGTGTGCTGATGCGTCGGTGGTTAGTTCAAATGGTTTATTATAATCGGAATATAGCAGAAGTACATCCTCAGAAGATAAAATCTTTTTACTTTTTCAAAGGGTAATAGTGCGTCATCATCTAGCTCTATCTTAACATTTTTTGATTGATTGGCCCCCACATGACCATTGTCTCCTCTTAAATACCTTGTGAGGGGCTTTACTATAGAGGCATAATCTTTAATAAACCTCCTATAGTATCCAGATAATCCCAAAAATGCTCGCAGGCCACGAAGAGTGCCAGGTGTTTATAATTTAGAATATCATTGACCTTATCAGGGCACGTTTTAATCCCTTCCTTCCAAACAATAAATCCAAGGAATTCGACTTCTTCCTTGAGAAATTTGGATTTTTCCATTGAAACCCGCATATTTGCCTGATAAAGTTTTGACAAAATTCTGTCAATGTCCTTGTTATGTTGCTCCTCTTGTTTGAAAATATGATTACATCGTCAATGTAAACATGGCAACATTTCCCTATCTCATCCTTTAAAACATCGTCAATTGCTCTTTGGAAAATTCCAGGGGCATTATTTAATCCAAAAGGAAGCCTGCAGAATTCATACTTCCCATTATTCACCGACAACGCTGTCTTTTCCCTGTCCTTTTCCGCTAAATTAATCTGATGAAATCCAGACTTTAAGTCAAGTGTTGTGAAAAAGGCGGATTTCCCCATATTTGTTAGAATAACAGAAGTATCTGGAATAGGATATTTATCAGAAATTTTTTTCGCTTTTAGTTTTCTAAAATCGATCACCATTCGCATTTTCTTTTTCCCATTTTCGTCTATCCCTTTTTTATCAACAACCCATATGGGATTTTTATATGGCGAACGAGAAGGGCGAATAATTCCATCTCGCAGCAAGTTTTTAATGTCCTCGTTTATAAACTCTGAAGCGGCTAATGGGTGGGGGGATGATTTCGAATGAGTTGGTTCATTACCAACCGTTCTTATTGTGGCAACTACATTAGTGTTAAAGGGCAAAGCTTCATTTGGACTTGCGAAAACTTTCGAATGTTCCTCCAATATAAGTGAAACCCTGCTACAACCCTTTGGTACAGCTTTGTTTACATCCCTACAATCTTAATATTGTAATTCCTCTTTACCATCTTTATAGTGCAAGGTTCCTGGTTTCAAGTCCAATTTTGCATCGACATCCTTTAAAAAGTCAAATCCGATAATTCCATCGAAAGTTTTTAGCTCTGAAAGGAGATAGAAAGGCGTATTCCTTCCGAAAATATCTATCAAACATCTTTCATTGATCTCAGAAGTACCGTGTAGGGATTTAATTTTGAAAGATTTAACAATTCCTTACTCCTTTTAAATTTTCTTTAGGTTTAATGTAATTATTTTCCGCCCCCGCATCAATTAATAATTTTATCGGTCACCCTGCCAGTGTTCCACTTACATAGGACCCAAGGACCTTCGTCTGAAAAATTAACTTTCTCTAAGAAGTTATGTTGAGACTCATTATCAGAAAAATTTTCCCGACTGAATTCTGGGTTAATTCTCTATATTTTAGGAAAATTATGCCTATCACGTTCACGCTGCCTCTTAACTGGTTCCCTTTGTTGAAATTGTTGGTTATTGTAAGTTGTCGGCCTTTGGTTGGAATTTTGCGATGCCTGACGAGTCCTGTGGGAGTCCTGTTCTGATCCCCAATTCGGGTTAAGGTTGTTCCCTACCTAAAATGTGATATAGTTGGATCGACCTCCATAGGGATTGGCCTATGTTGAGGCTGTCTATTAACCTGCCTATAATGAGGTGAAGGATGCGGAGCAAATGTCCTTCCACCATTTTGTCCAAACTGGACAGCTTCGTTCCTGTTGGAAAAAGAATTCGCAAATGAATATCGAGCATGATTTGCTTCCAATTCTTAGGCCAGTGCTAAGGCAGTCGGCATATCTTTCGGCTGGGATGGAAACATAACGTTGCACATTAGTTCCTCAAACCGGATATGAAAACCCTTAAAGCATCCTGCCTATACTTCTGACATAGTAACTCAAAGCATCCTGCCTATACTTCTGACATAGATACTCATTAACATAAGTATTGAACAGTGCAGACGTGTTTAAGCTCGCTCCGCAAAAATTAATTCTTCAATACAAATTTATTAAGTTAAAGTAACTTAAGTTGTAAAGAAAAAGTGCAATAGTGCAGTGATCGAGTAGAACGAATCTACCGGTCACTTACTGGGACACATCTTTTAAAATAGAATAAAATAAGAACAAATCACAAATTTATAATGAGTGTAGCTGACACACTTAAACAAAAAACAGCAACAAAAAGAAACGCATATTTTTCTTTAGTCTCAAACGAAAACGACGGCAACTCCAAATTGCCGGTCGAAGTGAAAGAGAGCAAAGCACGATCTTGCTCTCCCGCTCTACTAGGAGCAATTCCCTAACTTGGAGTGTCCAATGCACGACTCCCACTATGGAGTTTAATCCACCAGTTACTACTTCAGCAACCACAATAACAACTCAAAGCTCCTCTACCACAGCTGTAACACCGGTGACTGCGACAGTAACGATTAGCTGCAACTCACCAATAGTGGCAATCGGAACAACAGCAAGACAACACAAGACAAACATTTGCACAATTAAAATCGACGCTGATAGAGTAAATATTAAATGCGTACATTGCGGTGAAAACCACACGGCAAACTATAGAGGATGTGCGATATATAAAGCTCTACAAGTCCAGAGTGTAGGGTATCACTTCGCAAGAAAGAAACAAATGAACAAATCAATATTGAAACAACCCAAAACAATCACAATACAAAAATAAATGGCCAGAAAATCATCTCTGGTATTTCATACGCTCAAGCTGCACAAATGGAAATAAAATCACAGGAGCCAAATCAAATAAAAAGCAACAGCACATATAAAATAATATCAAACAATGACGATCTATCCGAATTAAAAACAATGATGAAACAACTAATAAATCAAATGACCAGTATGATGAACATAGTAACTATGCTTGTATGCAAAATAGATGAACGCAGTAAATAAAATAAATTTGGCAATATGGAATGCAAATGGACTGTCGCGCCATGAATTAGAACTAAAGACTTTTCTAATAAATAATTCAATAGGTGTGATGTTAATCTCGGAAACATATGCTACAGACAAAACTTATGTTAAATTCCCTAACTTTGACAACCATTACACAAATCATCCTGACAACAAATCTCACGGTGGAACGGCGATCATTATAAAAAAAAAATATGAATTACATTGAACTTGACGCATATAAAAAAGAAAAAGCAACCACAATAGCACTAAAAGACTCAAAAGGCCAAATCGTAGTATCTGCTGTCTATTGTCCACCAAAATATTACAACATAAAAGAACAATATCTAGACTATTTAAAAAAACTGGGGAATCGCTATTTAGCCGGAGGTGACTATAACGCTAAAAATGTTTTGTGGGGATCAAGGTTGACAAACGCAAAAGGACGCGAGTTACTTAAAGCTATACGATATAGTAATGGTCGATTCATTAGCACTGGTGAACCAACAGATACAAAAAAACAACCAGATTTAATAGACTTCTGCATCACAAAAAATATTCTTCATAAACAGCTAACTATTAAATCATGTTTAGAATTATCCTCAGACCACTCCCCAATCCTAATGACATTACTAGGATCAATAGAGACAAGACTTTTCTCAGGCATCTATAACAATAAAATTGACTGGAATAATTTTCGTCTAGCACTGGAAAAACAACTAAAAATAGATATACGTTTAAAAAAAAAATGTAATCGATTCCGCAATCGCATACTTCAATGATAGCGTCATCGAAGCAATCACAGCTTCAACACCAAAGCTAACGTTAGCAAATACGGACACTACACCAGCGTTCATCAAGGGAAAAATTAAATGGAAAAGGAAGTTCCGGAAAACATGGCAAATCACTAGGAATTCGGAAGATAAACGCAACCTAAACAAGTCAACAAATGAATTAAAAATTTTAGTTCAGAAAAACAGAGAAAAGGAACTGGAAAAACATATGCTGAACTTGGGAACGACCACATCAACAAATTACTCTCTTTGGAAGGCTACGAAAAAACTCACTGGTGCAATAATACACAAACCTCCTATCAAAACACAAACCGGTACATGGGCCAAAACAAGTAAAGACAAAGCCAACACACTGGCCAAACATTTCCTTGAAATATTTACAAGCGAAATGGACAACAAACCACTCATCTTGACAATGTAATAAATATCCCGCAATCCAAAACAAAAAAGACATCAGTAGCAGAAATCAAAACCAAATTAAAAAATTAAAAGACAAAAAGGCGCCAGGATATGATCTGATAAGCGGGAAAATGCTAAAAGAAATGCCTGATATAGCTATAATATATATCCGAAATATATTTAACTGCATGCTAGAAACTAAGTATTTCTCTCGCTTATGGAAAGTTGCACAGATAACAGCCATCAGTAAGCCAGGAAAAGATGCCACCAAAACAACTTCTTACCGACCTATCAGTCTATTGCCAATACTATCGAAAGTATTTGAAAGGATACTACAGGACAGATTAGAGCCAATCTTAACAACAAAAAATTTAATACCCAGCCATCAGTTTGGATTTAGAAGACAACACTCAACTGTGCAACAGGTCCACAGGGTTGTAAACAAAATCCTTGAAAGTATAGACAACAAAAAATATTGCGTAGCTGTATACTTGGACATTGCAAAAGCATTCGACAAGGTGTGGCACAAAGGACTTCTATATAAACTTAAGCGAATATTTCCACAAAATTAGTATGACATTTTAAAGAGGTATATAAGCGAACGACAATTCTACAGAAAATATGACGAGGATTGCTCAGACATCCTACCAATGACAGCTGGAGTACCACAAGGCAGCGTATTAGGACCTCTACTATACTTATTATTCACAGCAGATATACCAATTCCAACGAAAAGCAATGCGATGATAGCAACATTCGCAGACGAGACAGTTTTAATGGCATCACACAATTACGAAAACAGGCAACAAATGCAATCCAACATATATTGGACAATGTAGTAGCATGGTGTGACTTATGGGGAATAGAGATAAATAAAGACAAAACTGCACAAGTTGTATATACAAACAGAAAATCGACAAAATACAGCCTTGCTATAAAGGGCAAAAAAATAAAAGCTCACTCTGCTGCAAAATATCTTGGAATAAATTGACTTGGAAGCAGCACATCATTAACAAGCGAAACGATGCAAAAAATGCATGCTTGGACGAGCATCTAGACTATCTCTCTACAACAAACTAATAATATACAAGACAATAATAGCACCTATCTGGAAATATGGAATCGAGATATGGGGCACAGCTAGCATATCAAACTTAAATTTAATACAACGAATGCAGTCATGAATACTACGAAAATTACAAATGCTGAATGGTATATCCCGAACGAGAATATACACCGTGACCTACACATTCAAACCATCACGGACACAGTCACAAAATGCAGCACCAAACATATACACCGACTGAGAGGCCATCAAAGCCTGGAACTGCTTAGTGCAGCAGACACGGAAGGTGCAACTCCAAGAAGACTGAAGCGAATTACCCCTGCAGAACTTACAGGAAGGTTTAAAAAATAAATACATAACAATAACAAAATAAATAATTAATTATATACATAAATAAAATGATGGATAAATAGAGAAAATTTAATAAACAAATAAATAAAAGAAGTTCTTTTGGCATTGGCAAAAAGAGCATATTCAATCCAAACCTGCACAAAATATTACTTAATATTATTGTTATAGATTGTAATATATAGAGGAAGAAATGAAAAAAATAAAAAAATTTAAAAAAATAAGAGCATTCTTGCCTTCATTCAGCATAATGCTCTTATTTATTATCAAAGTCAACTTCTTTTCAACTTCATCGTAAAATTCGGCAATTGACAACCTTCCTTGTTAAAGAGTTGACATCTCTTACTCAATTAAATAAACCGGCCGTTTATCTGTGTATGTGAAATCTAGTCTAGCGATAATCGCTTTAAAATTTAGCACTGTATTGAACGAGGATAAATCCTGGTCCGCCGGACCAACATTTTTGTTCCTAATAATCGCTACCGCTTGGTAGTGCCTAGAACTATTTTCGTAATTTTAAAAGAATTTGTAGGCAGCAAATGCAGCCTACCTCCATCTAACGTAACTTCACCACTGAACTCTTGCAGTGATTTTATTATTTCAAGGGACTCCTCACATCGAACGGTCTGATCTATGGTCGCTGGCTGGTACACCTCCACCTCTACTGGAGTCTCTAAAACCCTCAACCTTTCCGTCAATTGCCCTATAGTCCTCTGGAATGCTGCTCTAGTCCTTTCCGTAGCCGCGAAAACCGCCGCGGTCACCATTATTCTCAAGTGGTCTTCGTTCGTTTTATTTTTTAAAATTATTAACCCGATTATTAACAAGAAAGAAGAAGAAAAAAATTCTAGTTGATATGCTTATTAAAAAATTTTTAATTTAGATTTATTTAAAAATATATATATATTTTTGAAGCACTGGATTCGGCTTATTAGGAAAATTCCAGATTAACTTTTTTCCACTTATTATTGGTCACTGAGTAATTACATACAAAATTGATTCTACACTTTTTTTTAAACTGCAGCATTCCACTTAAACTGTCCTTTCAGGATTTCCGTGAGGGATTTCGCTCGACCTCGTCCTTTTATTCCAATCGTCTTCACTTTGCTTAGGTTCTAGTAGTTTTGTGCAAAGGTATTTTTGTAAGAGCTTTTAGCTTTTTTATTTTATGTGTGCATAGTTTTTTTGCAGAAGTATTTGTTGCAAGAATTATTAATTTTTCTTCACTATGTTGGCTTAACTTTTTTCCATTTTTTTTGGAATTTTTAGCATAAGTTTTGTTGTTAAGGTTTGAAGTTTTTACACTTTTAATAAAAATTTTAAATTAAAACTACGATTTCTTTTATTTGATTTTTATTTTTTTATTTTTAGCACAAGTTTGTTGTTAGAGTTTTAAGTTTTCTCCACTTCTTATATTTGTTTAATTTAAGTTTAAAAATTGGTAACTTTTCACACAAAATTTTTTAAATTAAAACTCAGAGACTATGGGCTTTTAAACACGTTGGGCGCCAATTATTGAATAAGCACTATGTGCTAATTAAAAATGAACCGGAGTTTATGGAGCGCCATGCGCTGTGGTTTATTTTAGGAGCTGGTTAGAACTAACTTAAAATGATTGCCTACCTATCTGCCTGTCCCTATGCTTGGCACAATTTCGCTGATGGTGTTGTTGTTGTTACTGCAGTGCTTGCCGGCAAGAGTACAGTTTTGTGGTTGTAGCGCTTTCCAGTGAGCCTGGAATTGTTCGGTGTGGGAAAACGCTGACGCGGACAGTTCTCGCGCCTATTGACTGGCGTGGCGAAATTCCCAGGTCAGGTCAGGCTAGGTCAGCGTTTATTCCGTGGCATGTGTTAACTTATATGAGAAAAAGTATGTTTATTAGTCATAACCAAGGAGAATTTAAAAAGATACATAGCACATTGGATGGTTTGTTACATCTTCAACACCATGATCTTTTGTCAAAAAATCACGTCTCGATAACCGTACCATTTGTCTTGGTTTGTCGCCTTATATGCCTTTTTATAAAATTAATTTCGCTGCTACACTGCCTCTATTCGCCTTTCTCATACTCCCTCTACTCTTACCACTCATCCAGTTCCTTATCTTCTGTCCTTGTTTTCCCTACTCAGCAGCAGCCATAGCAACAGCATTCTCTCACCGCATTCATTGGCTACACCGCCATTTACTCAGACACATACCCACTCATTCACTACGATTCAAAGCTACGATAGGCAGCTTTTTACCGAATGCTAAGATTCATTTACCGGCTATGATATCGGTAGAAAAGTCAATATTTCAACAAAAAAAACCTCTAGATAGGTGTACAATGGAGCAGCCGTACAGTTCATCAACAGAAAAATAATTCGAGAACCCAAACAGAGAACACAAAAAGGAAACATGCAATCTTTTTGACTAAAACGAAAAATATTTCGATCGTGAACCACACTTTCTCAAAGTTGTTATCTGATATACAAGAATTGGGATCGCATTCAGGCGCCGCCCTTTCAACTGCAAACTATATCACATATGTACGAAAAAATTGTTATTCTAATTTATGATTTGATAATATAAATATTGAGTGCGACAACCATTTAAATATCTTAGGTGTTACCTTTAATAAGAAAATCACTTTTGTACAAACCTTTGAAAAGCTGCCAGACAAAATTTTATAAAATACATAACTTCGAAGAATTCTGTAATAAATGTAAGTAGATATTTAATACTTGGTAAAATCGATTATGCGCTCCCGATTTGCGGGTCTTGCGCAAACACGAATACCTATTAAACGCGCCTTAGAACAGATAGTCGTCGCAGTTTGTCGTAGCATCAACGCCTTCTCAGCCTCCCCTATCAAATGCGTTTTAACGGAAGCGGGACTACATTAAAATAAAGAAAGTGTAACAGCCGACAACTTTTTAATACAAATGTACAAACCCAAATCCACAATACGTCGTTGCATTCCCTACTGCCAGGTAATTGATATTAAACCTTCATCAATTTGTAACATAATCAGCGCACATCCGCCATGGCTACTAAATCATCCATTTTTCTGTACCATTTTTCTCACATACCAACTGATATTCCGGGAACAAGCCCACAAATTTTTTAGTAACTTTAATGCCTTACACAGATCCCTCAAAAAATAAAAACACCAGTGCAACAGTTGCTGTGGACCTTTAGGACTGGCAATCACAAAAGGATGGGTTCCACAATTATTTTCAGTGTTTACGGCTGAAGCACTGGCTATACATAAATATATTGGATATCCACAACGTACTAGGGGAAGTTCGTTATCTGCATCGACAACATGTCCAGCATAGATGCTATAGTGAATATGTACAACTGCTACCAACCTATTAACACAATAAGAGAGCAATGTATCAGACACAATACAAAAAATAGTACAGAAGTCTAAAGTCGGGTTAGACCGACTTCGAAATACCCATTACCTTTTCTTGTGCGTGCGAGTTCAACAATGGGGAAGTTTTCTTCATAAATCATCATTAGGAGTATATTTGCGGAAATTTTCGGTAGAGTACCTTGAATTGATTATCTCGACCCCATTTCTTGTGAATGGCTTCCTAGGGTCCATATACATATAATTTCATCCAAAAATATTATATAGGTCGAAAGCTATAATAATATGTCAATAGTGGGTGTGGCTGTAACCCCTATGTTTTTGTGGTGTTTAATGTCAGTACCCCCAACATTCCTGTGAAATTTCGTAGATAAACCTTTAATAAGAATACAGTAATGATTTTTGGCAAATTGTGGACGTGGCAGTTGTATTATGATATCCACATTCTGTACGTAGACTATTATGGACCCCATGTATATTTCTGCCAATTTTCATTCCGCTAGCATTTATACGAGCATACGAGAGCGGATTGATATTGAAGCTACCTACGTAAGAAAATACATTTTTTTTTTCAAAAACCATTTATTTCTCAACATAGTCTCCTTTTACTTCGATAAAGTTAGTAAGACGATATTCCAAATTTTTTATACCATCTGAATAATACGATTTCGGGAACCCCTCAAAATACGCGTTAGTTTCGGTAATCACTTCTTTGTTTGAGATGAATCTATTCCCTCCGAGCCATTTTTTCAAGTTTGGAAACAGGAAAAAGTCACTAGGAGCCAAATCTGAACTATAAGGTGGATGATTAACCAATTCGAAGTGTATTTACCAGGCGATTTCACTGCCTTCGCCTTCTTCGGAGCACTTCCACCAGCTTCCACCCATGGTTTCGATTGATTTTTGGTTTGAGGTGTGTAATAGTGGACCCACGTTTCATCAACAGCTATTAATCGACGCCAAAAATCAACAGGATTACGCTTTATCATGTCCCAACACCGCTGTGAAGTGGTCTGTCGAACTCGTTTTTGTTTGACACTGAGCAAACGCGGCACCCATCTTGCCGATAGCTTTTTCATATGCAAATGTTCATGCAAAATGTTGAGCACACGTTCATATGATATGTTTACCATTTCAACAATCTCACGAAACTTGACTCGTCGATCATTCATAACGATATCGAGGATTTTCTCTATATTTTCTTCAGTAACCACCTCTTTTGGCCTTCCTGTTGATGGTATTGTTGCAGTGCTTGTTCGGCCGCGTTTAAATTCAGCAATCCTATATTTTACCATATAATCTGACGGAGCAGACTCACCGTAATGTTTATCGAGCTTTTCTTTTGTCTGTTTCGCCGTTGTCCCTTTCAAATAATAGTGTTTAATCACTGCACGAAATTCGCTTTTTTCCATATTTCAAGAAATACAAAAGTTGCTTACTTCAAACGACTACACAAATAAAGTAATCGATGAATTTGGGTGAAATTTTAACAGCTAACGTTTGACAGATCGCAATTTCTAAAAAAAAAAAAGATTTTGTGTTTGTGCTGCGCTAGGTAGCTTCAATATCAATCCGCCCTCGTAGGTTGGATAATTTTAATTTTAGAACCGAAAGTTCCTTATATCCAAAGTGGGCGTGTCTTTTCCCTGATCAACCCCATTTGTTGCAGATAGTTTTATAATGTCTATATGTTCCTACCTCCATGAACTTGCAGACAATGCAGAACGTTTTCCTGCAACAACTCCGTGTCTTTCGTTCCATACACTAAATGAGAAAAATATCTATACAAACTCATCAGTCATCTGAGTGAACCAAAAATAATCGAGTAGGCCCGCTTTAAACACCGATACGCTACAATTAACACCAATTGCATAAAAACTCGCTACCCGTACAGTGCATAATGTAATTAGACAACTATGTTTGTTCGGTTAGGGATACGACACACCCAGCTCACTCATGAGGATCTGCTATTGGGGACACAGCAACAATAGTGCCCCTTTGTGGGAGTACCTCATCAGACGAACACATTCCAAATGAATGCACATCCGTAACCAATATTAGAAACAGATTATTTGGATCCGCATCCCCATGTAGTCTGTTAAAAGATTTTAATAGTATAACAATTGGCGCGCAGTGGAGCCTCTCTCGATCTAACCTATGTGGAACTAATACCTGTTTCCATGGGTGCGATTAAGAGGGGCATCTACATGCACTGTCTTACCTTAGCGGGCAATAGATGGAGGACACTTAAAACATGTAATACATCCCGGGCAACCTGGCCAGTCTTCAACACAGCGATGTGGTATCAAAACGTCGCTAAGGCGATTATTGTAATCCATGTGAGGACTGACTTGGATCAGCCACTAAAACCAACCAACCAATCATAACAATTGGAACTAATTTCTTTAAAAATGTGGCTAAATCTATAAATTGTAAACTAATTATAAATATAATTTAACATCCAATTGGCCGCTAGTACCCGTCAATTTATTTTGTTATAATATTTTATATTGTATCAAATATAAAAATAGATAAATAAATTAAGCTTATTTCTCTCGAATTTATTAACAGACAAGTTGCGCACGGTAGATGCAAATGTGCGGTAATGCCACCGCAATAATTATCAGAAGGAGAATTATTAAAACATTTTGACAGATCTTATAGTTATTTCGGATACATCACTTGTCCTCATCGGATATCTTGCAATAAAAGGCAATTTTTCCCCAAGTATTTATTAAGTCTCAGAAATCAGCAGCACACAACCATGAACCTTCCCAGGAATTGAGCCTTCGCCCTCAGCTATTGTACTATGTCCATCCAGACAACTACGCTACCTGCAAGTGAACTCACTGATCAAATTGTCCTTCTACTGTCTCATTCCATCGCAATGTATAGTACTGTGTATCATTATTACCCCTCATTTGTCCAGCTAATTTGCTCTATCTATTTGTATTATATTTCTGTGGTATCATAGTACAATTTTTTTTTATTGGCAGGCTAATTAAGCCTGATCCATATTACCATTTAGAGTATTTTCTATAAAGCTTACAGTTTCTAGTGAACATTCGGTATTAGATATTAGATATCACTTTTTGGCCGTATTCCGCCAAATTTTCCTTCTGATAATTTTTACGGTGGAATTACCACACATTTGCATCTACTGTGCAACTTTTCTGTCAATAAATTCCACAAAAAAAACCTTAATTTTCAACTGAATTGAAGACTACTGAGTTACTCTCACAAATAAAGTGGAATACGGCTAAAAGGGAAAAATGATAGAATAGAAGATTACAGGTCCGCTATTCCTCTCTCGACAAAAACACAGCACAGCTGATTGGCTGTGACGTCACGTGGTACTTTAAAATATTTTGTAATATGAAAAATGCATGCCCAAAGGCAATAGTTTGTATATTAAAAGGTTTTTATTTATTAAAAATTATATATAAGCTAACAAATGCACTTGCAAGTAAACGAGTACACTATTATATTTGTATTATATATTATATTATATAATATATAATTATATTTGTATGCAAAACAGCATTTAATCCAAATACTTGTCGAGTTTTCATGGCGCATTTTGATGAAGAGTCCATAGAGACGAAATAGGAGGCTGAAATGGGTAAGTACTTTATTTTGAAAATATATTAATTAAATTTTAAAAATATTAATTGCAGAATTTAGATTGAGAAGGTTTTTAAAGCCGGGTACTTTTCAATCTTTGGACAAAACTTTTGAGAAAATACTACAAGTTCAACTGAAGCGGCTGCAAAGGCTCAATTATAAAAAAAAGTGTTGCTTCACTTCTACAGGATTCAAGTTTAATATTTTAATTTTCTATTGCAATATCATAAAACGAGTACAGAAGTCAGAAGTCGGGATAGACCGGCTTCGAAATACCCTTTAACTTTCCTTGTGAGTGTGAGTTCAACAATGGGAATGTTTTCGTCATAAATCATCATTAGGAGCTTATGATAACGGTAATTGTCGATAGAATACCTTGAATTGATTATATCGACCCCATTTCTTGTGTATAGCTTTGTAGTGTCAATATAACCATTAATAGAATAGAATTAGAATAGATTTAGTCCAAACATTTTGTATGGGTCATAAGTTATAATAGTATCTCAATAGTGTGCGTGGCTCTAAAAATAACAGGCCCACTTTTTTTGTGGGGTTTAATGTTAGTAAACGAAAGCTTCCTGTAAAATTTCGTTGGTGAATCTTGTATAAGAACCTTGTAATGATTTTTCGTAATTGTGGGCGGGGCAGTAGTAGTAGTCTGCCCATATTGGGATTGCATGCTAGTACAGACCCAGTGTATACATCTACCAATTTGTATTCATATATCGTCACTAGATGCATAGATAGGGTAATTGTTTTTAAATGGGGTGCCCAAAGTTATTTATATGGAAGGGAGGCGTATCCTTTATCTGATCCACCCCGAATATTGTATATGGCTTTGTAGGGTCCGTATACGTACTAATATATAATTTCGTCCAAAAATATTGTATAGGTCGAAAGTTACAATAATATGTCAATAGTGTGGGTAGCTGTAAAAATAACACGCCCATTTTTTGTGGTGTTTAATGTTAGTACCCCCAATATTCCTGTGATATTTCGTTGATAAACCTTTAATAGGAACATAGTAATGATTTTTGGCTTATTCTGGGCGTGGCAGCTGTATTATGATATCCATATTCTGCACACATTATTATCGAACTCATGTATATTTCTGCCAATTTTCATTCCGCTGGTATCAATACGAGCAAAGGTTGGCTAATTTTAAATTAAGACCGGAAACTTCCTTATAAAAAAAATGGGCGTGTCTTTCCCTGCTCAGCCCCATTCCCCAGATCTTAAGTTATTAATTTTGGTTAATAGTGGGCGTGGCAGTTAATATTTACCGCCTACTTTTTGCATAGTGTTTAGTGGCATCCACATCTCTATAACTGCCAAATTGCGTCACGATTTCACCAATTGGACCGAAGTTTTCACCTTTTGAAAAAAGGTGAAAAAATTTCCTTGTATGGAAGGTAGGCGTGGTCTCTGTCCAAATTGGCCCATATAGAAATCTTGTTCTGTATCTTTTCCCAGATTATAGTTTTGCAAAATTTCATTAAGATAGCTCTAACGGTGTACAGACAGACGAATAGACGAACAGACAGACGGACAAAAGAAAATTTGTTTCAAAAGTAATTCTGATCATATCTGTATTTATATGTCCATACCTACCACGCCTCCTTTTTGAAATTGAATCCCCTCTCAAAAGCATAAAATTAGTATAACCTATTTACCTTTTTAATGGTAAAGGGTATAATCGTAACAACATTTGCTTAGCTTAAGCTTTTGGATTTTTAACTACATATACTCGTATATGCATGCATATCTGTACGTATAACTATGTATGAACATAAATATATTAATAAAATAACTACAATTATAAAATAAGTACATAAATGTGTACATTTGTTTTTTTATTTCCCTTCCCATAATTATTTCCTTTTATATTCCGCACCAAAAGACTAAATAACAATTTTTAAGGCACAAATTTCACAAAAAAATTACTGAATAAAACAAAATTTTTAATGCCAAATCAATTCAAAATATCTTAATTTACATTTATTTATATAAATATTATCATAAAATGCGATAAATATTAAATTAGTTGATATTGAACACAAATTATCACGTTTCTCACACAAAAATGTATGCATTTCGGCTGTTCGCTCATTTCGTATGTACCTTATGACCAGATGTGCAGAGAGAGGAAATTTTCGTACCAGCATTTCCGCAATCTTCTATTCTATCAATCTTGGCTAAAAGTTTATATCTAATATCTAATAACGAACGTTATCAAGAAATTGTAAGCCTTAAAGCTATATCACAGTGGCGCAAGAATGATAGAATAGAAGATTATATCATGCGCAGGCCCGCTATTCCTCTTTCGACAAAAACTCAGTACAGCTGATTGCCTGTGACGTCATAAAGCGCTTTCAAATATTTTTTTATTTCAAAAATGCATGTGCAAAGGCAATAATTTATGAATTAAAAGTAATTTAATTATTTTTAATAATATATAACTTAACAAATGCACGTAAACGAGTAAAAAAATTGAAAATATCGTTCGATAAAAAATACTTAAGCAGCGGACTAGCCGGATTTTCATGTACCAAAAAAGAAAAGGTGAATTTATGTAGTGATTTAATAAATATACGTATATTAATATTAAATAAATATACATATATTAGAATTTCATTTCCCATCATTATTTCATTTTATATTCCCATTATCGTACCAAAACAGTAAATAATAACTTTAAACAAATTTAATCAACAAATTATTGAATATAACAAAAATTTTAATGCCAATCAATTGAAATATATTATTTCACATTTATTTATATAAATATTATCATAAAATGCGATAAATATTACAAATTTTAATATTAAACACAAATTTTCACATTTCTGACACAAAAAGGTTTGCATGTTGGCTGTTCTGTCATTTCGTGTGCGCCTTATGACGACACGCGCAGAGAGAGGAAATCTTCTATTTTATCATTCTTGGCAATAGCTGTGTTTCTTTCAACGCGAGTGTGAATAAAACACCCGCTTATGCATACATATGGACCGCTGGTATTTGTATCCGCTTATGGTTTAGCGCCTCCAACAGAAGTGCGGCCAAGACATTTTTGTTGTCCATTGTGAACGAGAAAAATTGTAAACCAAGAATTAACCGCTATATTTATACAAAAAGCTTTAATTATAGAAAATGTTGTAACCTAAATAATCACATATATAGTATATTATCGTGTATTAATTAATATATACACAATTAAAGTCAAATTACCAACTCTTGCTCAGAATTTGCCATTTTCAATTTCTCCAGCTCAAATTTACTTTGTTTACAAATGTGTGTGTATAAGAATTTTAATAGTCAACGGGTAGCGTTTTATTAACACTCGCGTTGAAAGAAACACAGCAAATGGCGCGTTAGGTCGGTCGCGCGTTTGACAGTTGAAGTAGAAACAATGTAATTAATTATATGAAACAATTCGAAATGCGGTTTCATGCGTTTGATCGTAAACTTTTACAAATATCGTAAACGCGTTCAAAACGCCTGACTATGGCAAGTTTCTAGTCGGTCGAGCGCTTGACAAGCAGTGTTTTATTAGTTTTCTTCCAAAACGCTCGGCAACACTATTGACAATTTTCAAAATTTCAGCAAACTTTGTTATATACAGTAGACTACGGATAAGTGCACATCGGTTTTCGCGGGACTTTTTGTGCACTTATGAGGTTTTTGCATTTATACAACACTCGGATAAGTGCACAACTATTGCATATATACAAACATTGCATAAGTGCACGATTATTGCATTTATACAAACATTAGATTATTTTTTATTAATCTGTAACACCAGATCAGTTTGGAAGGAACTTTAAGAAAATAATTAAAATATAAAGCTGTTTAATGTTTTTATTTATATTTGGTTAACATTACATTACAGGTTTTTTATAAAAACTTATAAAAATCAGTTCAGTTTAAGGTATATACATATAATAAAAAAAATCACAAAGTTATATTTCATTGTTTTAGTGTTTTTCGTATTTCATACAAAAAAAAATTAAAAATATTCAGTTCTGTGCCAAAATAAGAGCTGTTAATGAATCATTGTAACCATATTTTGCACCATTGGTTTTTGCAAAATACATATGAAATTGCATTCAATTCGATTCACCTAAACCACGTGTGGTGAAAAAGTCTGAAATCTTTTTTTGAACCGTGTTTTCTGATCCAACCTTATATATTTTTTCCTCCAGTTTCTCTAAATCATAATCTACATTTTTGATTTCAATGTAATTCTTCAGAGTGTGAAAGGCCTCAATAGCCTCTGTACGACTAGGACAAGGCCTTTCACCACAATTTAAATCCTCATCTTGATCATCACTAGGGTCTTCTAATATATCACTTACCGTGAGATCACCAAAGCATTGTAAACCATCATCACATTCTACAATTGAAGAGAACACTTCTGACGGAATTGGGGGTAAATCGATAGTTTCACAATCCTCATCATTAGAATCTTCTGCGCAGTTTAGAAACCCGGCTTTCCTAAAACAGTTATTGATAACTGTAGGTGTTACAAGCCACCAGGCTCGTTTAATTATTTGTAGCGCTTGAAGGATATTCTGTTTTCGTACTAGGGATGAGCGGTAATGCACTTTAAAATTTCTAATGATTCCTTGATCTAAAGGTTGAATAAGAGAGGTTATATTTGGTGGCATGTAATGAATAGTTATGTGTTTAAAAATAACCTCATCCGGTATCTTATGACAACTAGCGTTGTCAACAAAAAGTACAACATCCTTATTCAGACTTTTGTCGAAATCGGTTAAAATTTCAACCTATAAGGAGCTACTCATCCAGGCATTCTTTTGCCCATAATATGGAATTGGCATCGCCTTTCCCATGCAGCAGTGTGGCTGTTTGGCCTTTCCTATTGCATAAACACGCTTATCGGACCCATCCGAATTACATAAAAATAGTAACGTAATTCTCAGTTTGGACATTTTCCCTCCAAAGACTTGCTCGCCTTTTAACGCAAAAGTACCTGTAGGCAATGCCTTATAGAAGAGTCTTGACTCATCGGCATTGTAAACTTGATCAGGAGGCAACTCTTTTATTATATTTGGAAGGGTTGATTTTACCCACTCTTTACTAGCTCCATAGTCAGCAGCAGCCTTTTCACCGCAAATTTTGCGAAAAGCAATGTTTTGGTTCTTTTTCCAGCGGTGCAACCACCCATCGTTCGCCTCAAAACCATCAACCTTCATTGAAACAGCAAACTGTTTAGCCCTCTCACAAATCATAGGACCAGTGATGACTGCATTTTTAGACCTCATGCCTTGAAACCACATTGTGACGGCCTTATTTACCATGCCATATTGCCCTGGCCTGAAGCGTTTCCGGGTGATGTTTTCATGACTGGTCCTTATTGCTTCAAACTTCTGTTGATTTTGTAACACTCGCGTAACTGTTGAAACATTAATGTTATATTTTTCAGCAAGTGCCTTCCGACTGCCGCCGTCTTTAAAGGACTCAGTTAAATTCAGCTTTTCTTTAATTGTAAGGGTGTGTTTTGAGCTCATGATTGTCTGTAAGAAACACAAAAAATTACATTAAACTCTTAAATCAACATCAAATTCGAAACTTGGATCACTTACAAAAAACACAGATCTCTTTCATTCACTGATGCAAAAGAAGCAAAATAATGAAACATACGCAGATGACAGCAGCTGATTTTGTTTTCCCTTTCGTTGCTCTGTTCTAGAGAGTTGTATAAACATGTATGTAGTAGTATGAGAGATGTGCATTTATGCGTGCAAAGTTGTACTAAAAAAGTACTTTCAGGTTAGAAAAAGTTGTGCATTTATCCGGTTTTTGCATTTATGCGTGTTGCACTTATCCGTGTATTTTTGTATGTAAAAGTATAAAAAAGGCTAATGGCTTCAAGTTCCAGTGCACTTATGCGGTTTTTGCATTTATGCGATGTGCACTTATCCGTAGTTTACTGTAACACCATATCAAGGTGCCATAAAAACATATTAAAAAGAAATACAGCAGTGCACGAAATAGCGCAGAAATTGGATAAATCATGTAAGTTCTGCAGTTGCACTATTCATTGTAAATTTAATATTAAATACAAACTCACACTAATTTGTTATTTTTCTTCATATTGATGAAATGAGGAAAAAACGGCATCTAAACGCGCTATTTCGTTCTAGGAACGCATATCTGACGCGTTGTGCAAACGATAACGTAAACGAGGAGTAAACGCAGAGTAAACGCCGGTAAACGCGAGTTATACCCCATCACCATGCATAACTCAAATAGAACAGCGATCCCCAACTCCGATCACATAACCGCAATTGCAGCGACCAAACAACGATACAACAGTCACCGAACACCCCGGTACACCTATAACAACAGTCACCAAATCCATCAACATAAACAATCAACAAACACAAAAACATCAACAGTCACCGAACACCCCGCTACACCCACATCAACAGTACCCAAGCTACTCAACCGACGGTGCCTCAGCAAGTGTAATACGAAGACTCGAAAATCCAGGCCACACACGTAACCACTCCATGAGCGACAAAATTCAACCCATGTCAATAGCTGCTACACTTATTTAACATCAAATTACATACATATTTAATTCGGCAATAAATAATTTCATAGCATATTCAAGCGGAACAATATTTCTTTGGAACAATGCACTCAAGTGCACTAGCGTTACCAAATGAAATATGCAATACAGCACAAATATGTTACATATATCACTGCATATTTTTCCTATGTACTAGGTTAATTTAGATAAGCAAAGGTTTCATTCTTTGTAAAAGTAGAAGCAGAAATCATGATTAAACTTGTAACGAAACTGTAAAGTAGTGTTTTACTTAACAAAAATATAAAGTTGAGAATATAAGGGAAGTACATTAAATAAATTCTGAGGGATTTATTCAACAAGTCTCAGGGCGAGACGTAACTCGCGTGGCCGACCTAACGCGCCATTGTCTTATAGCCATTATAGAAAATACCCTAAATGTTAGTGTCGATCAGGCTTAATTATCCTGTCCACTAAAACAAAATGTACAACGACTCCAGTGAAATAAAAATGGAGAGAGCCACTTAACGGAAAAAGTGAGATAGAATAATGGGACACTGCACTTTAGAGTGCGGTGGAATGCAATTTGATCAATGAGTTCACCACTTGCAGTTAGCGTAGTTGTCTGGTTGAACAGAGTACAATAGCTGAAGGCCCAGGTTCGATTCCTGGGAAGGTTCATAATTGGTGTGGTGCTGATTTATGTGTCCTAATAGATCCTGTGGAAAAATTCTCTTTCATCAAAAGATCTCTGATGAGGACAAATGGAGTGTTCGAAATAGCTATAAGATCTGCTAAAATGTTTCAATAATTCTCCTTCTGACAATTATTACGGTGGCATTACCAAAGGACAAAAACTCGATAACAGACACTCGATATGAATGTATTTGTACGAGTTTCTGCTTTTGTGAGAATGTTTTAATTGATTTATGTAGTTATAAAAATACTGGGGAGCCCATTTAATTTTATCCATCGATATTTCTCAATAAACTTAACTTCTCAAAATAACTGCAAATTTTTTGGAAAATTTTTCATTGTCAATGAACTCTCAAGATCCACAAGTCGAAATAATGTAGTTGCGTTTAAGTAAAAAAATTAGTTCGACAAATTCAAATATTAATTTTTATTATTACTAAAGAAAGAAACACTACCTCGGTTTAATAAAAATAGTAAAGCCGATAACTTGACCTATTTTTAAGATTTTTCTGAGATTATTGAAACTGTTGTTATTTAGGGAACACTGTAAAAAATTTAATTTCTTTATGACCGGCAATTTCTTAAGTTTCATTTTCCTATGCTCCTAATTCTTCTAAGTTTCGTATCCCTATGCTCTTTCATTCGTCCATGGCCATAGTTAAATATGCACGCAGAGGAGTTTTACTGATTTACTCGGACCCCATTTTAAGTAAACTTTTATTAATTATTTAAGTTATTAGTAGTACAATATTACGCCAAAAACAAAACAATTATGATTACCATGGTGTATTAACAGAGAAAATGGAAAGCAATTGAATCATATTTTATATTAAGAATAGTTTATCTATTAATTGAACTTGTTAACATTTGTGTTTTCAACTCCAAATTGAATATTATAGTTTTCTTGGACTAACTATCACCTTTTTTTTAGAAGTTTCGTTTTTCATTTTAAATCACAAATGAAGTGAAACCCTAAAAGTTTAATTTATATGTATCCCTTATTCCATATGATTTTATTTCTCCAAATATTTGCTATTTTACACAAACAAAGACAAAATCCCAGAAGTGAAACCAATTAATTAAAATACTAGTGAATCTCATATGTATGTAAAATTCATATATAAGTATGTACTCGAACATGTATAATAATTTTTGTGCATAAATTATGAATGTGTTAAGTCAGGATATTAATTCATGATGCCGCATTTCCACTTTTCTTTGCGGACACTTCGCGGATATTTTAAAACACGTGTTAATTTAAAGATTTATCTCTAAAATGAGGAATTACAAAAAGATAATGAAATTAAAAAAAGAATAATAACTGTCTTTCTTCAAATTCCAATGTTTGTTTTATCAAATTGACAAGAAAGGAGCAAAAAATACACAAAATTTATTATACGCGCAGTGAAGTGCCGCAGAGGTCAGCAACTGGTTAACTTATAGATAAGTTTTAAAGTAGCAAATTAACCACTTGAGTTTTTACTATTATATTTATTAGTATATTTTGAAGACTGTCTATAATTTTCACTACAGACTACAAGGATATATTATACGTGTACAACAAACACATTAAATTCAATTACACTATACGTGTGACCAAACGGTAAATAAATAACGCGTCTTTTCTTATTCTTCTTTCCCATTACCATGCAACTTGTCGTCAATAAACTATATAGAAAAAATTTAAAATTTCAACTGAATTGACGACAACTGTATTACTCTCATAAATAAATAATTAATAAGATTATATATCAGTCTTCGGCTAACACTCGTTGCGAGCAGACTGGTTAGTTAAACCTTTTTCCGCTTTTTCTAAATTCTAGGTTTGTGCTTTTACTACAGTGCAGTTCTGTCACTGAAACCCACTAACGTGCTGGGAACTTTTCTTATTTAACATGGTTATAACTTATAAGTGAACAAAAAATAAGTGATATCGCAGCGGTATGGCCCCTAGGACTCCTAACTTAGGGGACAACCGCTTTGCCATACTTGGCGAAAGCCCCCCTAAAAAAAACAAAACCAGAAAATAAAAATAACACGCCCGTAATCAAAACTTCTACACATAATTTCAATATAGAAAATAATTCCCAATCACAAAAAAAAACATTATACACAGAAAAACACCGCAGTCCAAACGAAACCACCTCAGCCCTCTCTTCTTCCTCATCACTCGTCTGTTACTCAGACTCGTCTGTTACATTATTAAACAATAAATTCAGAAATTGTTCCCCCTCTGACGACTCTTCTAAAATTGATTATCTCTCCTCACTTGAAACTAACCAGTTTGCCCTTCGGCAATCGTCTCTTTCTAATTTAGAAAACAACAACAACAATCATGAAATCATATTAAACATATATTCATTTCTTATCACATATTACATATATAAGCATATATAAAGCTAAATACATCAATTGTTCAAACCAATTGTCCCACTTTCCCTTTTCATGTTCAAATTGCTACAATGGAATATCAAAGGTTACTTCAACAATTACCATGAGCACGAAATTCTTATCAAAGAACACCTCCCAAGCTTTAACTCACTGCAGGAAACCCACTTGCCTTTTAACTTCTCCCCAAATACACCAAATCAATATTCAGGATACTTCCTAAACTTACCCCACAACAAGAAGAGCAAACAAGGAATTGGAGTACTTATTAAAAACTCTATTCCACATAAGTACATTACACTTCAATCTAGTATAGCTACAATCGCTCTAGAAATAGATTTGGGAATGTACATTCCAACACAACAAGTTTTTACGTCCCAGGATATTAATAATATTTTAAATCAATTTCACACCCCAGTTATTATTGCAGTAGATTTCAATGCTTGGAGTCCACTATGGGGTTCCTCTTCTTGCAATCATAGAGGCAAAATTCTGGAAGACTTTGTTTTATGTAACAATCTCAAAGTATTAAATGATGGTTTTCCCACCCATTTTTCGAAACACAATACGTTCACACACATAGATTTCGCCCTGTGCTTCAGTCTCATTGCACCAAGATTAACCTGCAAAACATTTACAAACCTTCACGGCAGTGACCATTTCCCATTAATCACTGACTTCGCTATACAAACAGCTATAAAAACAGCACCAAAACCCAAATTTATCACCGATAAATCTGACTGGGTAAAGTTCCAATCGCTCTCACAAGAATTTATTAGTAATACCCCTGTATCTTATAATATCAACAAAGAAACAGCGGTGTTAACTAAAGGGTTACGGCACGCAGCGCACTTTGCAATTCCTCAAACCAGTCACCATTTTGTTAAAGCTGGTGTCCCCTGGTGGAACTCTGATCTTTCTAAATTACGAACTGCAAAGCAAATTTTCTGGATCGAATACAAGCGTAACAGAACCACTCCTAACCTTATTAACTATAGACAATCGAACGCAAAGTTCGAGAAAAAATCAAAAGAATGCAAAAAGGAAAGCCTCGAAAAACTCACATCACTCCTTTATCTAATCCAAAAAAAATATGGTCAGACATAAAACGTCTCTCAAGCTCATACAAACCAAATAACATCCAATTTATCAAGTCATCCAACGTCCCACTATTCTCTCCCAAAGATATATCTAATTACTTTGCATCCACTTGGTCTCATTACTCCCACAACTCCAACTTCCAATCTAACTTCATTTCATCAAAAAATAGCACACTGAATGTAACCTCCCGTCATTACAACCCATTGTTGTGATTTAGAATCAATCTACCTACGAGTAGTTGACTCACAGCATCGACTCCTAATAGATGCCACACTCTGTGGGATTAGCATGTGTTAAAGCTATTTAAGAATAGAACATACTCGTACTTTTAGGGTCCAAGTATTTTAAGTTGATATGATCTGTGTAATGTAATCATGTAAACTTTTAGGGTGTTACAGTTCCGCAGTCGAGTCGACGAGGGCAGTGTAATGCACCGTCGACAATTTCATAGTAGATCAGTTGGCTTGACCAACTGACACCAATTAGCAGGTGCGGAACTAGAACACCAGAAAGGTCAGTTCATAGACTGAGATGAGTCTTAAGAAATAGTATATAAGAATTTGTTTTTGTAAGAAATAAAGTCTCCTTCTCTGGGATCCGCGACAAGCGTTCCACCGTCCGGAGAGCACCCCTTTTTACCTTGTAGAACCTTTTGGGTCCTTGTTTAGCAACACTATCGCAGCACGTGGCTTTGCTTGTGCCAGGCTCGTCGTCCTTAGCTACAATAGCCGCCGCAGAGTGTGCAGAGGATTTTGGATTCCCATCCGAAATAGCGTTTAGAGACCGCACGTCAGTTTTTTTTATTTTTAAATTATTCATCTGGTTCTTACGGCCACCCGCTCGATTAATCATGCTAAGGCAGCCAAAAATTTGAAAGGGGAATGGGTTGGTCAACTGTGGCAGCGCCCTGTACCACAGCAAGGCCACCGTTACTACCTGAGGCGGCCTGGTGTCAGGAAGGGGAGCTCCGTTAGGATACAGCCTAATTAACCTCCTGGCTGCAAAACAACATCCAATGGGCACGATCCCAAGAACACCCTGGATTAGGAGGGAGACAGTTCTTAGTTGGATTACTCCGCAGTAGTCAGACCCGGCTAGGGTAATCCCATTAGAGCCGATACTCCGCCATCCTAACACATTGCGTCATTGCAATCCCTTAAGCCTTCGTACCACGACAAGGTGACTGCTCTTCACGAAGGATAGAGTAGTATAGACAAATAACTTCGTAAATCGAACAACAATATCAATGTGAAATTGTATGCAAGTGTATGTGTGAGGCAAGAAGTATATTTGAGTAAGCTGATTGCTTTTTATTTACTTTACATCAAGGACTCACAAAAATGCGACAGCGAGTTCGTGCCCCACACGCATAAGATCATGTTTCACACCGATATCAAAGAAGAATAAGAAAAGATATTAAATTTTCTCCATTTTTATTTACCGTTTCGACCATTTTTTTTGTGCGTTATGTAAACATTGGAATTGGGAATTGAATGTATTTTCTTATTCTTCTTTGCCGATACTGCCGATACTGCCGAATGCCACTAGCAATGTGCTGAATATTTTATTATGTACTTATAGCCAACATTCACAGCATTAGTCCATAATTAAGTAAAGCGGGCTACGGGCAAATTCCAATAATTATTGGTGGAAGTTTTAATATAGATTTAACCAAACAACAAAACCGCACTTTTATCGCTTTCATGAAAGACAGATTCGATATGGATCTCGTTAGTAACCAAAAACACGATCAACATCCTGCCTTGACCTTGTGTTCAGCAGGTATATTTCCAACATAAATTGTCAACCATATATTACGTACTATTCATACCATAAAGCAATTTTAACAGAAATAAAATATAATGTATAAACTATTTAAAAATCACTTGAATATAAATTTCACACTGTTTTGATTTATTATATCTATAAAACCTGTACTATCTCATTTCAGTGTAAGTTTTATAAAAAAAAAACATTTATTCAACGTACGACGTTACGATACATCGAAACTGCCCACTTTTTTATTTTATTTTTGGATATCTATTTTCATTAATTCTCATAATATTCTAAAGTGTTTTTTTAGTCATTTACTTTTTGATCATTTACATTAAATCCTAGACAATAAAGAATTAACCGATGTTCATGTTAAAAGTAAAACTGAATTATTAGATCTGGTAACTCTATATATATATATATATATATATATATATATATATATATATATATACATACATATATATATATATATATATATATATATATATATATATATATATATATATATATATATACATATATATATATATATATATATATATATATATATATATAAATATATATATATATATATATATATATATATATATATATATATATTGTAACGACTCAAATTTATAGCTGGGGTAAAACTCAGCGGCTCCAGGGGTCGTTACAGGAAATTACTCGGGCGTTGTATTTTCAGTTTTCTTTATTTAAAAGTTATGGTTATCACTAGGCTTACACGTTATTATACAGAAATGATGGGCTTTATGAAGGCCGCTCCTGAACTTAGTGCTGTGCCGTCCTGTCTCCAGTCTCAACGGTGGTGGATTGAAAAACCACTTCCACCGGTTTGACTCTGAGAAGCAAGTCCTGGTTTTCTATGAAGGCGGATTGAAAAACCCAGCGTTGGTAGCAAACACAGTTCTTCTTAATGTCTCGGTCTGTGCCTTTAGTCTTTCGTTTCAACGGTGGTGGATTGACAAACCACTTCCACCGTTTCTGACGCTGACGAACAAACTCTGGTTTATTATGAGAGTGGATTAATGTCCAGCACTCGTAGTAAATGCAGCGCTTGTGTGTGTGTGTGTCCGTTGGTAATGTTTCCTAGCCTCGTGGCGTCTATGCGGCAACGTTTCTAGAGTCCTTACTTGCGCGATGTCTTAGCAGGAAAAAGAGAGCTTATGTCCGGTTGCAGGCGCTTTTATAGCCACCTGTTGAACTTCTAGTTGTTGTTCCAGTCCCGCTGGCCGTTGCTCCGACTACCGCTTACTGACCCTCAGCGTTTTCCTGGAAAAGTCCGGCTGTTGTCAAGCGCGTAGTAGTTGCAGCGGCAAGTTGTTGCTGTTGCACGCCCTGTTGTTGTTGTTGCACGCCCTGTTGTTGTTATTGTACGGATGATTTCTTTCTGCTGGTGGTTAATATTATTTAAATTATCCACCAGCGTTTGAACACTATTTGTGGGCTTCTCCTTTGTGTGATGTCCGCACAACTTGTCTGCTCAGCGATTGTCATGTCGTTCTCTCTTTCCGTTTCATTCGTTGCTCGTGCTGTTGTTGTTCTATTTCCCGAGCTAACGCACTCGGTAAATTCTACCGAGTCGTGTTGTTGTGATTAACGACGGATTAATTGAAGTCTGCTTGCAGTGTTGTTGTTGTTGTCGATCAGTGCAAACGGCTGGCTTGAGTTCGCCAAGTCTGTCGGAGCATTCGTGTTGGTATAATTCACATGCAATTCCTTTTCCTTGTCGTACGCAAGCGGCTGGCTTGTCTTTGCCAATGCTGCTTTTGACATTCCGCTTGCGTAGTTGTTGGTACAATTTGCATGTGATTTATCAACGTTTATTATTTTATGCATTTCATGCGCTCCCGCTTTCGCCGTGGTTTCTATTGGTGCGAAGGTATTCTAACAATTAACATTAAGTGTTGATGGGGCCGCACAAGCTGATTGGTTACAGCACTCAAACTTCTTCGCACGCGAGTGATGCTGGCGGTCCATTATTGTGCGAGCAAAATTAAGAAATAATTTTGCTCGTCACATGCCCTCCCCACTTCACCGGCGACGAGAAATGGTTATCCCGCAGCGATGTATTGTGACTCGGTATGGGTGTCTATCGTACCGGATTCATCTGAGGGTTAACGGCTTGGCTGCCTGGCAAATTACCTCCTGGACTAGTTCCACTGGTAGGTGAGCTGTTGCTTCCGCAGTCAATTCACTGGCATCTTGGCAGACAAAATCCTTCCAGCCGGACTCTTCGGCAGGTAGTTGCGTAGCCTGGTCCTTCCTCTGGTGTTTCCAGGTGCCACTGTGCGTGTCGTCGGAGCTAGTGGAATCGCAGCGCTGGGATTCACGTGGTGTAGCTACACGCGGAACTTCTGTGTGGGTGGGCTTCCTGGTTGTTAGCTGTCGTAGTAGGTGTTCAATCTCCTTGCGTTTCTTGGGAATCTTCTCGGCCGCATACCAGTTCCTTAGATCTGTAGACTCCCATGTTTCCCCACGGATAGGCTCCGTAAAGAAGCTCTCCACGTTCTGCAGCACGAACATGCCACAGTCTGTCTGGTTAGTTTGCTTGGGCGAGCTCAGTGTGTGTGCCGGTATGTCACGTGCGTCATAGGGCGTGGTCGGGGCTGTTGGCAGCCGTGTCTTGCGCTCCTCGTAGAGATATTGGCGCAGTACCCTTGCTTCTTCGTTGTGTGACTTCTTCTTTAGAGAATCGAAAAATAAAATGGTGGTTCCCTTTCGGCCTGCTGGAAAAGCTGCTGGGAAACAGATGATGGCCACGTACCAGTGCAGGCGCTGGTTGATGGGGACAATGATAAAGTCGTACTGAAACACACCTTGCCCCTTCGTCCATCGTTTGACTCGTGTGTGCTGGTCCACCGGAGTGCCCGGCCGTTGCGTTAACTGTGAATAGAAATGAGTGGAGAACACATAAACAGGTGTCCGCTGCTTGTGTGGTACGCGATTTAACTGGATCGATTTAAGATAAAAGTTCAGGATGACATCGTTCAGGAGACATCCCTCTTGAAGACACTCGATATCGCAGTTCCTGACGGCGATTCCCCCTTTACCCGGTGGATACACCACGAGCGGGCGATCTCCATTCTCCTCCACTTCACTCTCGCTCTCCGATCTCCTAGCTCCAGTGGATTCTCCACGATGATTTGACTAACGGTGACGTATTGCGGTGCCATGACTATATTTTTGATCTTTTTTTTTCCTTGGATTTTGTTCCGAAAACTTCCTGGTGTACTTACGTTTAGTTTGGTGACGAAAATAAAGTTTTAGCGTGCATACTCTCGCTTTTATACACTTTTTGTAAACTTTTGTAACGGTAGTATTTTTCCTTGTTCCTTCTCCTTTATACCGTTGCGTCCGTGACCCCTACACCTACTCTCGATTCCCTCCCGACAACGCTATAGGTTCGGGCCGATCATCCGGCGCGCAGAAAAGTTTTAATTCGCCGATGTGGGCGGTCCTCTCAGTTTGGTGACCTTCCAGTGTCATCTTGACTATAACCGGCGAAATGAAATCTTTGACACGAAACGGCCCATCGTAGCGGGGCGCAAGTTTGGCGGCGAAATGGTCTGTCGCTTTTGATAGGTGGTGTTGTTTTACCAATACCAGCTGTCCTATGCTTGGCTTCCACGCTCTGCGTCTTAGGTTATGGTACCTTCGCTGGTCTTGTGCTGCCCTCTCTAGGTTTCGTTTCACTAGCTGGTATGCCTCCTTGAGCTGTTCTGAACGTTCATTAGGTGTTTGTGGTAACGCACCAGTACCCAATGTCGTTTCGTCATACAGCGCTTTTGGGAGGCGTGGTTCACGTCCTTGAACTAAATATGCCGGGCTATATCCGGTCGTCACCGAGACACTTGTATTCATGGCCAGCGTCAGTTCCGGGAGCAGTTCATCCCATCGTCGCTGTTCCTTGTTGGCGAACTGAGCAATCATAGTTTTTACGGTGCGATTGGTGCGTTCAACTGCGTTCTCCTGTGGCGTATATGGTGCGGTAAACTGGTGTCGCATTCCGTAGTCTTCAGTGAATCGTCGGAACGCCCTGCTAGTAAACTGGGACCCATTATCGGAGACTAGAACCTTTGGCACGCCAAAGCGAGCTAGAATGCGCTCCCGGAAAGCCCGTTGTAAAGTCTCGGTAGTGGCTTTCCGGAGTGGCGCCATTTCAGTCCACTTAGTGTACTTATCATGAAACACTACCAGCATAGTGTTCCCATGCGTTGACCGTGGAAGAGGTCCCACGAAGTCGACACACAGAACAGCCCACGGCTCCTCCGGAATCTGTGTGAGCATTTCTCCGGCCGGTTGTTGTTGGCTGCATTTATACTGCTGGCAAAGCTTGCACCTTCGTACATAGCGACTGGTATCCCGGAAGAGTCCCGGCCAATAGTAGCGATTTGCGATGCGCGCTATGGTCTTCCGGATGCCTAAATGCCCCGCTGTTGGTGTGTCGTGGTTCTCTCTCAGGATGCGTTCCCTAAGCGCAGTCGGCACACACAGTTTCCAAGGAGCACAGTCCTCGTCGCCTGATCGATTTGGGATGTGCCGGTAAAGCTGTCCGTTCTCGAGAGAGTAGTCTGCGAACTTGGCCGGCTCGGCCATCACCTCTGCCCTCCGCTTCTGCCACCAGTTACAGTCCTCATCCGGCTTCTCCTCCACTGTGATGGTGCACGCAGCCTCGACTGGCTGCCTTGATAACGCGTCGGCTACTACGTTTAGCTTTCCTCTCCGATACTGCACCTCGAACGAGTGCTGTTGGAGTTCCAACGCCCATCGAGCTATACGTCCTGAAGGGCTTTCGATTGAGTTAAGCCACTTCAGGGACAAGTGATCCGTTATGACCGTAAATTGATAGCCTTCTAGGTATGGCCGCATCTTACGTATACCCCAGACGATGGCTAGGCACTCTTTCTCCGTAGGAGAGTAGTTTCGCTCTGCTGCGTTCAAATGCCTGCTGGCATAGGATATAACCCGCTCTGTTCCTTCTATATCCTGGGTGAGCACCGCTCCCAACCCGTAATCACTAGCATCTGCTGCAGAGTAAATTTCTGCGAAAAGTCTGGACATGCCAGGATTGGCGCCTCGGTTAGCTGCCGCTTCAACGTTTCAAAAGCCTGCTGTGTAGCGTCGTCCCACATAAAATGCTTCCCTTTCTTCAGGAGTGCAGTCAGCGGCTGTACGATTTTCGCAAAATCGGGGACAAAACGCCGGTACCACGAGGCTATTCCCAAGCAACGTCGGAGCTCTCTTTCTTCTGTGGTGGTTTTAGTTCCCGTATGGCCGCGACTTTGTCCCGATCCGTATGGATTCCCTTTTCACTCAGCACGTGGCCCAAGTACTTAACTCCTTCCGGAAAAACGCACACTTCTCAAGATTGAGTTTTAGATTAGCCTTGCGCAGTCGATGGAACACCTTCCCCAGATTTTGTTGATGCTCCTGCAGTGTTCTTCCAGTGACGATGATGTCGTCTAAGTAAGCAAACGCGTGTGGTTCCATGTCGTTGCTGTTGCGGAGTGTAAGCCAAATGGCATGACTCGCCACTGAAAGAGTCCTCTGCCGGTTACGGTAAACGCTGTATACTCCTTACTCTTCTCCTCCATCGGGATCTGCCAATAACCGTTTTTAAGGTCCAGACTACTAATAAACTTGGCTTCGCGTAAGCGCTCCAAAATGTGCTGAATACGGGGTAATGGGTACGCATCGGGGATGGATCTCGCATTTAATTGGCGATAATCCACACACAGTCGCCACCTCTCGTCCTTCTTCCGAACTAATACGATTGGGGCGCTATGGGGACTGTGGGAAGGTTCTATGCAGCCTTTCGCCAATAGTTCGTCTATCTCTTTGCTGATGAGCGCTTGTTGTGCCGGGTTCCTGGGGTAATACCTTTGCTTCACTGGCCTGTCGTCCTTCATCACGATTTTATGACTAGTTAGCTCGGCAGCGAGAAATGTGTCGATCATAGCCTCCTCGGAGATAGCCTCAGCTAGAATGGTCGTACACGATGTGATACCCTGTGATTGCACGCCATTGGCCTGTGGTCTCAAATTCACTACTTGATCCCCACACCTTATAGTGGTTCCCTGTTTCGTCAAAAAATCTAAACCCAGAAGCAAGTCGTCGGTGGAGTCAGGCATCGTAAGTAGTTCCATTTGGCATACCCGTTCTCCAAGCCTTACATTGATCACTAGCGCCTCCGTTATGTCTCGAGTTCGTCCGTCAGCCATACGTGCTCTAATGAGTGTAGGGACAACCCTACCGGTGGTAGTACGTAGTTGACGAGCGAGCCGCTCGCTAACGAAGCTTCGTGTAGCTCCCGTGTCGATCGTTGCTGTTATTTCGTGTGCCTCTAGGACGACCGTTGCACATATACGTTGCCCATCGCAACGCAACGCGCTTGTTGATGATGAGGCGTATTGCCGGAGGACTGCGCCGTGCCTCCCTCCCAGCGGCAGCCCTGCCCGTTTCCCCCTGATGCCCTGCAGCACTCCACTGTTCTTACATTTCTCCTTCCGCACTCCCAGCAGAACAGCATTTGCGCATTTCGGCAGTGTCGCGCAAAATGCCCCGCTTGACCGCAGCACCTGGAATCTGTGCGCACATCTATGTGTCCCTCTGTTCCCGCATGAGTAACTGGTGCCACTTGTCGATGGCGTGTCTCATGTGGTGGTGTACGCTCGACTCACGATTGCACAGGGGTTACTCGGTGAGTCTCACGATCACCACGTAGGCCTTCGAGATCAGCCATCTCCACCAGCTCCTCCAGAGTCGCAAAATCTTTGCGGCGTACATACCACTGGTACTCTTCCAAACTATTCCGAAAGATCCGTTCCAGTTTCTGTGCTTCGGAGTACCCAGCATGCCGCATGAGATTTTGTATTTCCACAACGTATTCCTTAAACGTCTCCCGTGGTTTTTGACGCCTTTGCCGTATCTCATCCTCTAACTTCTCCAGGTATCTGGCAGGCAAGAAGAATTTTAGGAAATCCTTTCGGAACATGCTCCATGCTGTCCAGGAACGATTGTTATTGCGATACCATAGAAGCGCACGATCCTTTAGGAGTTCCGGCATGGTACGCGGCAGCATGTTCCTGTTGAGCCCATACACCTCCGAAAGCTCCTCCACCCGTTCAAGAAATGCCAGCGGGTCACGGCCACTATCGAACTTAATCGACCACTTTCTTACGTGATCAATGACCACTGAATATGGACTGTTTCCACTCCGGGGAAAGTCCGGCGGCACACTTTGTACGGTGTCCTGCAGTGGTCCGGGTTGTTCGCCCCTACATGGTGATAGCGTATCCCTCCTTATGTCTATCGACTCACTAGCAACCTCTGTCCGCTCGATGCCATGGGGTGTCCTGCAAGTCAAGCTTGTACCTGGGGACAAGCTTCTCATGTGGTAGGCCTGCAATTCAGCAACTCGAAGCTGCTGATCCTGGCTCAATTCGGTGCCGCCAACCCACTCCGGCAATCGCTTACGGAACTCTTCAACTGTTCCTGTTGTATCTTGCTTGAACTCAGTGCAGTAGGCCACCAATTGATCTTTCCTCAGCGAATAAACCCAACCCGTCATCACCATCTTGTCACCACGTTGGTTATGGCAAACGTAGCTTGAGCGTTAGATTTCCTTCTTTTTATAGTCCCTGCTCGGGCGCCACTGTAACGACTCAAATTTATAGCTGGGGTAAAACTCAGCGGCTCCAGGGGTCGTTACAGGAAATTACTCGGGCGTTGTATTTTCAGTTTTCTTTATCTAAAAGTTATGCTTATCACTAGGCTTACACGTTATTATACAGAAATGATGGGCCTTATGAAGGCCGCTCCTGAACTTGGTGCTGTGCCGTCCTGTCTCCAGTCTCAACGGTGATGGATTGAAAAACCACTTCCACCGGTTTGACTCTGAGAAGCAAGTCCTGGTTTTCTATGAAGGCGGATTGAAAAACCCATCGTTCGTAGCAAACTAAGTTCTTCTTAATGTCTCGATCTGTGCCTTTAGTCTTTCGTTTCAACGGTGGTGGATTGACAAACCACTTCCACCGTTTCTAACGCTGACGAACAAACTCTGGTTTATTATGAGAGTGGATTAAAGTCCAGCACTCGTAGTAAATGGAGCGCTTGTGTGTGTGTGTGTCCGCTGGTAATGTTTCCTAGCCTCGTGGCGTCTATGCGGCAACGTTTCTAGAGTACTTACTTGCGCGATGTCTTAGCAGGAAAAAGAGAGCTTATGTCCGGTTGCAGGCGCTTTTATAGCCACCTGTTGAACTTCTAGTTGTTGTTCCAGTCCCGCTGGCCGTTGCTCCGACTACCGCTTCCTTTTGCTAAGGCCAAGGCATTGTTGGTGTTTTCCTCTTGACCTTGGGCGACCCTCAGCGTTTTCCTGGAAAAGTCCGGCTGTTGTCAAGCGCTTAGTAGTTGCAGCGGCACGTTGTTGCTGTTGCACGCCCTGTTGTTGTTGTTGCCCGCCCTGTTGTTGTTATTGTACGCATGATTTCTTTCTGCTGGTGGTTAATATTATTTAAATTAGCCACCAGCGTTTGAACACTATTTGTGCGTTTCTCCTTTGTGTGACTTGTCTGCACAGCGATTGTTATGTCGTTCTCTCTTTCCGTTTTCATTCGTTCCTCGTACTATTGTTGTTCTATTTCCCGAGCAAACGTATTCGGTCAATTCTACCGAGTCGTGTTGTTGTGATTAACGACGGATTAATTGAAGTCTGCTTGCAGTGTTGTTGTTGTTGTCGATCAGTGCAAACGGCTGGCATGAGTTCGCCAAGTCTGTCGGCGCATTCGTGTTGGTATAATTCACATGCAATTCCTTTTCCTTGTCTTACGCAAGCGGCTGGCTTGGCTTTGCCAATGCTGCTCTTGACATTCCGCTTGCGTAGTTGTTGTTACAATTTGCATGTGATTTATCAACGCTTATTATTTTATGCATTTCATACGCTCCCGCTTTCGCCGTGGTTTCTATTGGTGCGAAGGTATTCTAACAATTAACATTAAGTGTTGATGGGGCCGCGCAAGCTGATTGGTTACAGTACTCAAACTTCTTCACACGCGAGTGATGCTGGCGGTCCATTATTGTGCGAGCAAAATTAAGAAATAATTTTGCTCGTCACAATATATATATATATATATATATATATATATATATATATATATATATATATATATATATATATATATATATATATATATATATATATATATATATATATGTATATATATATAATATATATAATATATATATATGAGTATATATATATATATATATATATATATATATATATATATATATATATATATATATATATATATATATATATTATAATTATTGGTGGAAATTTTAATATCGATTTAATCAAACAAGAAAACCGCACTTTTATCGCTTTCATGAAAGACAGATTCGATATGGATCTCGTTAGTAACCAACAACATGATCAACATCCTGCCTTGACCTTGTGTTCAGCAGGTATATTTCCAACACAAATTGTCAACCATATATTACGTACTATTCATACCATAAAGCAATTTTAACAGAAATAAAATATAATGTATAAACTATTTAAAAATCACTTGAATATAAATTTCACATTGTTTTGATTTATTATATCTATAAAACCTGTACTATTTCATTTCAGTGTAAGTATGTTAAAAAAAGAATGTTATTCAACGTACGACGTTACGATACATCGAAACTGCCCGCTTTTTTTTATTATAGTTTTGGATATCTATTTTATTTAATTCTCATGATATTCTAGAGTGTTTTTTTAGTCATTTACTTTTTGATCATTTACATTAAAATCCTAGACAATAAAGAATTAACCGGTGTTCATGTTAAAAGTAAAACTGAATTATCAGATCTGGTAACTATATATATATATATATATATATATATATATATATATATATATATATATATATATATATATATATATATATATATATATATATATATATATATATATATATATATATATATATATATATATATATATATATATATATATATATATATATATATATATATATATATATATATATATATATATATATATATATATATATATATATATATATATATATATATATATATATATATATATATATATATATATATATATATATATATATATATATATATATATATATATATATATATATATATATATATATATATATATATATATATATATATATATATATATATATATATATATATATATATATATATATATATATATATATATATATATATATATATATATATATATATATATATATATATATATATATATATATATATATATATATATCTATATATATGCAATGTATTCTTTCTTCTTGTCCTTGTTCTTTACACCTTTTCATTCTTGTTTGGTTCTTGTGTTTTAGCTTTAAGCTTTTGTTTCATTCGCTAATAAAGCATTGTCGTGAAACAACTCGTCGGTTTGTTTCCATATTTTTAACAGGTTATGGGCCCAGGCCTTAATCGTGATGAGGGTTTAATTTGTTTGAACAATTAATTAAATATAAATAAAATGAGTTCCATCACTTTATACTCAATCGAAAAATTGGACGTTTGTGGTCCATCCACATGTCCAATCTGAAAGGCGCAAATGCTCTTGCTACGGCAACAACATCAAAAGATTCAATGGCAAATATTACAATTGCGGTCGTCGTGGCCATTTTGGGGCGAACTGCAAAGATAAGAAAAGTACACAACAAAAGGAGAGAGGAACTCCGCAATCATTTTCAATTTTGGCGTTGGTTCGTGATTCTTGGTGCATTGACAGCGGCGCAACTTCTTATTTAAGCTGCAATGGAAGTTTATTTAAAACATACGAAGAGTATAAGGAACGAATTGCGCTTGCTGGGGCGAATTATATTCAAGTTGAGGGACGTGGTGACCTACTCGTATGCATTGAAATTGAAAAATGTTTTGCACGTTCTTGAGTTGCATTCGAATTCCGTCTCATTGAGCAAAGCAGTCGCAAGCGGACTCATGGTTCTATTTGGCAACGAAGATGCCATAGAGAAAATCATCAAGGCGATATTGTCGTAAAAGCAAAGAAGTGTGATGGGTTGTTTATATGCGGAAATCAATAAATCTGAACAAATATTTTTAGGCTGATGATAAAAAATGTAAAGAAGCGGAGTGGCACAATCGTTTTGGATATCTGCATTTTAAAAACTTAGGTTTTCCCAGCATTTAAATACCCCAAACATTAACAAAGCAATGGCGGAGCAGCAGACGGGATGTAAAATTAAAACTCTTTGCAGCGACAACGGTGGTGAATATATCGGGAAATATTTTGATGATTTTTTAAATGAAAACGGTATTAATCGATAGCTGACAGTGCCGCGCACACTGCCAATAGAACTCTTGTTGAGATGACAAGGAGCATGTTGGTGCGGCGGTTGGTACGTATATCTACGTAGCAGGTCAGTGACAAAAATACTCGCAAATATGACTCCATACGAGGCTTGGACTGGAAAAAAGCCAACAGCGTCACATTTAAAAGTGTTTGGCTCTGTAGCAATTGCAATCGATAAGATGCAATCTAATTAGTTTCGCCCAAAGGGCATAGAGTTGATAATGGTTGGATACTCTGATACCTCAAAAGCTTATCGTTTGTGTGACGCAGAATCCAGAAAGGTGATTATAAGCAAGGATGTACGAGTAATCTTCAAGGAAAAGGTGTACGTTGGTTCAGAATGAGATGTGTGCGGGATAGTTACTTTTGATATTGAACAGGTGGAAGCTGTGGTCGCGGATCTGAAGGATATGCTGTTGTTCCAGTTACCAAAAGCTGCGATTCTATCCAAAGGATAGTACGATATAGCCGAGGCAGACCAAAGCTGATTTGCACTGGACAACTTGGACGGCCTCAAAAGGAGCACCACGTGCTAAATATAATGAGAAGTGACGATGTTCAAATACCGGAATATCTTGAGCAAGCGCTACGTGGCGAGCATGCTGGATATTGGAAGGACTCTTTGCAGAATGAGTACAATGCATTAGTTAGCAATCATACCTGGTCGTTAGTAGACTTGCTTGCTGGTGAGAAAGTCATCAAGTAACGATTGGTCACGAAAGGGTGCAAGCAGCAGTTTAGTGTGAATTTTAAAGAATCCTTCTCGACGGTTTTGAGGTATACAACCATACGCATGCTGATTGCTTTGGCAAGCGAATATAAATTACATTTGTACCAAATGGATGCTTCGTCAGCACACCTCAACAAGCTGTGTACATTCAAAAGCTGCTTGATGAAATGGGATTTAATCACATAGGTTCTGTACACCGATTACTTGAGTGCACAACAATTGGTCAAGAATCCAAAACATCACGCCCGAAGCAAAAAAATCGATGTAAAATATCTTCATATTCGTAGCTTTTATAAGAATAACGAAATAAGTTTGTATTATATTTTTACTAACGAAATCCTTTCAGATATTTTAAACCAAAAATTTGCATAGAATCAAACATAACAAATTCTCTAAAGAAATGGGATTATTTTAAGTTTTGAAATTAAACTAAACTATCTTTAATATATAGATTTGAGAAGGAGTGTTAAAAGTAAAACCGAATGATCAGATCTGGCAAATCTATATAAATATATATAATATATATATAATATATATGTAGGACTCCGAACAAATAAACCCAATTGTTTAATAGTTTAAAGTAATGTTTTATTAAAATTCAATTGTTCTTAAATATTCACACTTATTAAAATATTAGTTTGTGAAATATATGCTTAATGGCTATTTTACATCTTTTACTTTCGAGCGACGCACGACGACTCTTTTTCTGCTCTTTTTCGTTAAGTGTCAACGTCCGGTCTCTGTCATACCAAAACAGTGTTGTCACTTTAGTAATTTAGTCCACTTCTTGTCAAACGTTCTGTAGTTGCCACCTGTTTGTCCGTCATTCCGTCAGGTTGCTTTCCCACATTCGGCCATCCTGTATTCTCATTCGGCTCGAATGAAAGTTCCCATTTTTTCATAAATTCGGCGACCGTTGTGGTTCGGCCTGGGCCTTCGTGATCACCAATCTTAACAACTTCGTATCTTCCGTGTGCCATCTTTTTTGCTACCCGGTAGGGTCCGAAGAATTTAGGCTTTAACTTCAGCCCTGAACCGAACTGTGTTCGCTTCATGGCAACGAGCTCGTCCACATTGTAAATCTTCTCCTTTTTACGATTTGCGTTGTAAGTCCTGCGATTCTCCTGTTGAATTCTAGAGATGTTTTCTTGGGCCTCTTCTCTGACCTTTTCACGTTCTCCGTCAAGTTCGTCAATCGCAACATCATTCAAAAGCTCTTGAAAATCTGGTATCCCTGGTATTCGCATATCTAAGCCTGTCATTATCCTGAAGGGTGACACTTTAGTACTGCGAGGTGGAGTGCTGTTGATGTACTGCTGTACCTTTTCAATGTGTTTATACCATTTATCGGGACTCTCACTGCAATGCTTCGATATCATGGGTACAACAATCTTGTGAATACGCTCCACTTGTCCGTTCCCGCATGGAACCCCGGTAGCTATGAGTAGATGTTGAATACCTTCACTTTCACAATAATCTTTAAATAGATTGGAAGTAAACGCTGCACCCCTGTCCGATATTATCCGTTTCGGGTTGCCGAATATCGCTGCCTGCTTCCTCAGTTTTTCAACAACAGCTTCGACGCCAGTATTCTTAGTTGGGTACAACCATACAAACTTTGAAAATGCGTCAACGACCACCAAAATGTAGTTATACGACTTGTTAGTCGTTTCCATCGGTCCCACATGATCGACATGGAATGTTCCCAGCGGCTGATCCTCTTTGTTTATGGGATTTAAGAAACCTTCCCTTTTCCCAGACTTACTATCGACCACAATGCATTGTACGCAGCTCTTGACAATTTTAGCAACCTTTAGACTCAACTGCGGAATATAAAATGATTTTTCTACGACATCTTGGGTTTTCTTGGTGGAAAAATGTCCTTGCTGATGTGCCATTTTAATAATCTCTTCCTCCATGAGCGATGGGACAACAATAAGTTCCTTGTCGGGATTCTTATGAAGTACATCATGTTTCATGTAAAAATCGTCGTATTCATCTCGTTCCAAGACTTTGCGAACTGCTCGAATCCAGTCGTCGGATAGCTGCGCCTGTTTCAAGCGATGACTAAGGGAATCTTCCAACATGAGACATGCAACCCTGCTCAAGGCATCAACATGCTTCATCTTCGTACCGCTCCGGTGCTCGATCTCATAATTGAAGTCCTGCAGAAACATTGCCCAGCGAGATACTCTTAGTGGAACATCTCGTTTATTCATCGTCATGGTGAACGCATTACAATCCGTCACGATCTTGAATTTAATGCCCATCAAGTACACTCGCCATTTCTTTAATGCCTTTATTATTGCTAGAACCTCTAGCTCGTAGGAGTGGTACTTTTCCTCTTCGGGTCTGGTTTTGCGGCTCATGAACTGGATTGGATGGAACTGTTGATCATCGACATCCTTTTGTAACAAAACTGCCCCATATCCAAGCATACAAGCATCTGTATGCACTTCTGTAACCGCTTTGGGATCATAGAGCCTTAATACCGGTGCATTCATAAGCGCTGTTTTTAACTGCTTAAATGCCACTAGCTGCTCGTCTTTTAACAAAAAGTCAACATTCTTCCTCAGCAAATCGGATAATGGTTTCGCCATGACTGCATAACCTTCGACGAATCTACGGAAGTAGGACGTCAACCCGAGGAAACGCTGCATCGATTTCCGATCGTGCGGCAATGGAAAGTTCTTTATCGCCTTCGTTTTTTCGTCCGATGGTTTAATTGATCCGTGCTCTATAACATATCCCAAGAATTCAACTTTTGTCATTAGGAATTGACACTTTCGCCACTTTATTCGCAAACCGTTAGCAGCTGCCGCCTTAAATACCGTCTTTAACTTCTGAACGCCTTCGACTTCATCCTTTGAGGGAATTATCAAGTCGTCCATGTAGACTACGACTGTTCCATTTTGTATTAAATCTCTCAGGGCAGCGACAATGAACCTTGAGAAAACTGCTGGCGAATTTGAAATTCCGAATGGCACATATTGAAACTCATACTGGCCATTATAAGTTACAAAGGAGGTAAACTTTCTTGAGTTGGCCTCGACGGGAACATGAAAGAAACCGTTTTCCAGGTCCAGTGTTGAAAACATATTCGCTCCTTGCAACCGCTCGATAACATCGTCTATCAATGGCATAGGGAAATTGTCCCTGACGATCTTCTGATTAAGACGTCGATAGTCACAGCAAAGCCTTTTCCCTCCATCTTTCTTGGACACCAAAACTATCGGCGATGCGTATTCTGAGGTGCTTGGCTTGATAATCCCTTCCTCAAGCCACTGTGCCACCTGCTCGTCAACTGTACACCTGTCAGCGAACGACATTCGTCTTGGCCTTTCATAAACAGGAATATCGTCTGTTAGAATAATTTTCATTTCAACTGGCGATGAGATATTCTGTGCGGGACAGTATGTTTCAACCATACTTTTTACTTCGTTAGCGTGCATCTTATCAAGATGGGACAAATCAACATCGTTTTCCTTCAAACCAGCTACAAGGCACAAATCTCGAAACCCTTCTAAAAGTTCAGCAGCTTGACTCTCACTTTCCCTCGAGTGTTCTTCCCCTGGCTCTCCAACCACGTTCCAGCATGCGCATGCACCACAAGGCTTCCTCGAGTATTCTTCCCCTGACTCTCCAGTCACTGCCCTGTGCATGTTCGCACCATCACAAGTCTCTTGAGTCTTATCTGCACACACACCTGCGTTTCGCTTTGGCTCTAAAGCCACCACCTTCTTGTCCTTTGCAACATTCAACCCCAATTGTCCTTCCATTTTCACCTGCACCGCTTTCTTTTTGAATTCCGCACCGTCTTCTGTCATTATAATATCCACTTGCTGTAAAACATCGTTTCCAATAACTGCTGCGTAGGATATATCTCGCTCCCTGGTAACATGGAAAGTTGTGTTCACCCACACATCATCAATCTCGATCAGCATGGTAAAGCTGCCCATTGTTGTAAGCTCACTGTTACCAATGCCTACCAATCGCCGTTTCTCTTCACTCAACTTTACGTCCAGCTCCAACATTATGAGAGTATCATAGCCCATCAAACACAAATCAGATCCAGTATCTATTAGTGCCAATAGATTAAAGCCATTCAAAACAAGTTTTTTAAAAATTAATCCGCACTTCTTCTCTGGTTTAACTTCGATGCTTTCGTTATTCATGACGTTAACCTTGCTCTTTTCCGTTTTTATAAATGTTCCAGCTGCTTTGCATTCCGCTGCTCGGTGTCCTTCTTGACCACATTTGAAACACTTAATCACCTTTCGTGGACAGTTTCTTGCAAAATGCGTTGCATCACCACAAGTGAAACACTTTTTCGTTGCATCTCTTGAGTTCGGCGAAACCTTGTTTGATGACGGTGGTTGGGCCTGGCTCTCAATACTGTACTGCGGTTTACTTGTCCTTAGTTTTTCATAAACCTTGATTTGCTCTTTCAAATCTTCGACAGTCTTCGCCTGGTACAAATTACTCTTGTTTGATTTTGCGTCCGGAATACCATCAATGAAGTATTCTATGAGACTTGAATCGTCTAAATTTATAGGCTTGCCGATTTCCATCAAGCTATAAAGGTATTCACGAAAGTCTTCTCCTTGGCGCTTTCGACGATTTCGCAACAGACGGTGGATTTCGATTGAAGAAAATGTTGTTCTAAACTCCTTGCGTAGGGCTTGCTTCAGCGAGCTCCAGCTGTTAATGCCGCTTTGGCTCCGAACAAATATTTTTGCGCCACCCTTAAGCAACTGTTTTGCATAAATAAATTTTTGCAGGTTACTCCAGCATACTGCCTCAGCATTTTCTTCAAATATTTCTAGCCATTGTTCCAAACTTGGTTGACCGGATCCCGAGAATGAAGTCATGGAATCCTCTATGTCCCGAAGAGTGAACGCCGACCGCTCCACATTCGCTGCGCGTACAACCAGACTCCGTTGGCTCGCGGCATCATTGTAGTCGGAATCTTCAGCCTCACTTACATTCAAGCCGAAGTGTTCCAGCAACCTATCCTGTAATGTCGCTTTTCTACCTGTCGTTGATAACCCCACTGTTCGTAGTTCGTCCTTCAACTTATCAACCGTCAACCTAAGAATCTGTTCACTGTCCATGTCGATTACAAATAAAATTAAATTTCAATTTATAATAAAGCCAATATACTGAAAATAAAGACCTTGGACTTTCAATAATATTAATAATTATATTTTTAAAACCTTAAAATAAAATTATTTTCTGTGCATGAAATTTAAATGAAGTTAAATATTTCAATAAGCTATTAATTAAAGTAAAATTATTCGCTGTGCATGAAATTTTAAATGAAGTTAAATATTTCAATAAGCTGCTCTTCAACTTTTTATTCAATCAAAATTGTTTTCAAAATTTTTTTTCAAACCATAACAAAATTATGCAAATTTACTCGAAAATATTTCTTTTCCACTTCTTAAAAGTATTCGAAATTAACCATCTGGTCACTTTAATTTTTTTAAAATAATAATTACCACTAAATTGACAGCTTTTATTCAAAACAAAATCTTATTTTGTTCACACAGTAAAAATGATCGCCTGGTCACTCTATTGTTCAAACCAAAATACAAATATCTAACTACAAAACTTTACTCATCTGTTTAACACCGCACAGCACCAGTTTTACATTCTTCACGCCGCCTCTCACGATATCCGCTCTCTGCTTCAGTCGCTGCTCATGAATCTCCGCTAAAACTCTCCACTGCTGTCTTCCTTGTTAGAATTTTCTTCCGTTGAACACATAAATTTGCGTCGCTTGCAACTGCTCTGTCTATTCAAATTTTAAACTGCTCTCAGCATCATTTTCTCCTCTGTGTTTTTACACTCACGCACTTTTAATGTTGTGCAAACTTTTCTTTGTCGCTGCGCACTTAGCTTTGTCGCCGCTCTTTGCGCACACAATCATCCCTCGCTGCAGTCTTTTCGTTGTCGCTATGCTCGTTGTTGTTGCAACCTGCATTCGTATGTCGCTCGAAGTCCCTTGTGAAATTTACATGCACTCACACTCTTGTTGTTGCTGCCGCACAATTTCAAATTTGGTTGAAGTTCTAGGTTGGAGACTAGACCTTCAACCGCCCCTCGCTGCCGCTGCGCAATTGAAAACCCATTCGGCTGTACGTTTCTGCTTGGTGGCGAGAATTATCGCGTACAGTACTGTTTCTCAAATTGTTTTCCAACAATTTTACATGTATTTTTAACCACTTTTCACATGCAGTTTTTTGCAGCACTTCAGTTTAGTTTTCTATTAACTTTTGTTAATTTTCTTCACTTTGCAACAATTTTGTTTGCACTCACTGAGCCTGCATCCCACTTCTGACACCACTTGTAGGACTCCGAACAAATAAACCCAATTGTTTAATAGTTTAAAGTAATGTTTTATTAAAATTCAATTGTTCTTAAATATTCACACTTATTAAAATATTAGTTTGTGAAATATATGCTTAATGGCTATTTTACATCTTTTACTTTCGAGCGACGCACGACGACTCTTTTTCTGCTCTTTTTCGTTAAGTGTCAACGTCCGGTCTCTGTCATACCAAAACAGTGTTGTCACTTTAGTAATTTAGTCCACTTCTTGTCAAACGTTCTGTAGTTGCCACCTGTTTGTCCGTCATTCCGTCAGGTTGCTTTCCCACATATATATATATATATATATATATATATATATATATATATATATATATATATATATATATATATATATATATATATATATATATATATATATATATATATATATATATATATATATATATATATATGTGTGTATATACGAGGTGTGATCAAAAGATAGCCGTTATTTTCATCTTTTCGTGAGTTACGTATGTTCGATGTTCGCATTTTTTTTTTTTAATGTTGGTACACATGTCTGTTATATATGTTGGCATTACCAACAATTTTGGATTGTCAGTTTGTTTTTGACAGATAAAAAGGTTAGTCGTGTGTTGGTGTGCTCTTCGATTTTGTACTATTCGAAAAGAAACTAAGTACTAATCAAAGAAACTGTATTCAGTTTTGTGTAAAAAATGAAATTAAATGCGCAGGGACATTTGAAATGTTGACTGTGGCCTTTGGCGAGTCTACTATGAGCAGAACACAAGTTCAATTGTGGTATAACCGGTTTAAGGAAGGCCGAGAAGATGTCAATGACGATGAAAGAATACATTATATATATATATATATATATATATATATATATATATATATATATATATATATATATATATATATGAGTATATATATATATATATATATATATATATATATATATATATATGAGTATATATATATATATATATATATATATATATATATATATATATATATATATATATACATATATATATATATACTGTATTCTTTCTTCTTGTCTTTGTTCTCTACACTTTCTCATTCTAGTTTGCTTCTTATGATTTAGATTTAAGCTGTTGTTTCATTCACTAATAAAATATTGTCGATGTGTTTCCACATTTTTAACTGTTCAAATTGAAGGGTCTCACAAAACAGGTAAACCGCATCATACCCATTTAGACGTTTTTGTAGGTAAAGCAATAATTAGGTATATCATGAAAAAAGGAAAAAGTTTGTTTAATGTAGACTTTTCTCGTTTCCAAATTCAGGTCTTTGGTGACAGATTTCAAACACAATTTCAACGACAGTTATATAGGCAATAGCAAAGGCGAGTTTTCCCGACGTCTACAACTTATTGAATGCTATGCAATTCAATATGGACAACGATATTTCAGAATGGGTAAAGATATTCCAAATTGAAAAAATGTAAATAAAAAGGAAACGCATTCGTTTTAGTCTTAGTTTTCACAAAGTGTTGGTTGTGTTAATAACTTTTATTTAGTTGAAAGAAAATTTGTAAAATGAGTAAAATAACTAGGAAATTCAAGTGCGGAATTAACCAGATGATTTCTATTTTGTGTGCCGTGAATATGTCGGAAAGAGAAATCAACGCATCTTTACCAATTCCAGAAGAAACTTACCTGCAATATTTTAGAACAGCAACTATAAATCTAGATGGAGGATGGACGCCAAGTACTATATGTCGCTCGTGCAACATAATTCGTTTCGCAGAAAGTAAGTATTTGGTGATGATTTTATATACTTAGAAGTTACATGAAATTCGACATACCAATTTGGAGAAAGTCCTCTACTTCTACACAGTCTGCATTGGATGATTGGGTGAGTGATCTGGAACTCACAAAAGAGAAATCTGAAATCTGTAAATCTTTTTTTGGTGAAGATCACACACGAAAGCTTTGGAACATATTTAAAACTCGATGAAGCTGCAGTTTGCAATTCTTTTCGGGGGATAGTTTCTGATTTTCTTGGAAACAAAAAAAGTACAAATTATAACGAAATTTTTGAAGATTTTCTCAAAAGATAAGCAGAAATTGGTATGAAATACTTTATTTCATTCCATTTGATATAACATAAATTTCTTTTTATTTTTCTAACAAGCGTTAATATGTCTTTGAAGATACATTTTCTTCATTCACATTTGGATTTTTTTCCAGGAATCTTTTGAATGTAAGTAATCTTTGAATGTAAGAATCTTTTGAATGTAAGTAGAACGGATAAAGATTGCATCAACAGATGAAATCTATTGAGCAGTGGTATCAAGAATTTTGGGATGAGGCAATAATACATTTGGTTCCTCATAAGAGAAACAAATCCCAAAGTAATGAAAGGCAGAAATGGATCCACAATTATTTTCAATGTGTTAAAATACTTAATGTGTTTATAAATACTTTAAAATATGATCATAATTAAGGAAAATGGAAATCCGACAATAAAATAAAACAAAAACCAAAAAATCCAAAAAAATGTTGAATTTGAGTATTTTCACATAAAAAATTCTAGTTTTCTTATTTTCACATCCATATCCACCGTTGCAGATATTCGAAATTCAGTGGGACAACTTTTTTTAAAGACCCAAAAAACATACAACCGCCGTTATCTCGATTAAAAAATGGTTATCATTTTCGGAATCAGTGAGTCATTTTACTTTTTTGGGAAACTAGTGTAGTCGAAAAAATTTCGCTCTACAAATCTTTAAAATTGAACGAAATAATTTGCGACAATAATTCAATAGAGTAATTATCAAAGAGTTTCTGAAACGCGAAGCCGTTCATTTCGTTAATCCTAACAGTCATACTGGTAATTCAGACGCGGAAAGGCATAATGACATAACAGAACAAACCGGAGCCTTTAACCTTTAAATTCAAATTCCAATCAAAGACCAAATGTGCAATTCTATAGAATATTATAACAAACCATATCACACAACAATTAAAACTTTACCGTTAGAAGCGGAAAAAAGAAAAATCGAAAATAAAATGCAATTGAATCGATAATAGAAAGAATAAAATTATTACAAAACAACAAAAGCTATTCAGAAAGCAGACAAGTTGGGTTTATTAAGAACTATGAAAACTTTAGGCATAAAGAACAGCCAAAGTTTAGAAAAGTTATCCTAACAAACATCCATACAAGCAATATTAAAAGACCAACGACATTTGGTAGTGTCGCTGTTAATATTGATAACCCTGATTAACCTACACCCAACCATACAAACATTAATAATATATCGTGGCACACTTTTCTGTTACTGACTCTAATAATCATAAGATGATAAAATCTGGAAACCAATAAGTAATAATTAACAACAACTTCAACGAATCGATCCATCATCTAAAGAAATCTGTAGAATCTGATAGAAAACTTATATTGCAGAAAATGAATGCAATAGACAAAGAATTCAATCAAGTCATTCGTTCATAGAAACAATGTTCAAACATAACATTTTAAAAGAAAAGTTCGAACATATACACCAAAGTCCCGTTAGGGCTAGAATAAGAATATTCCAAACAAATATTTTAATCAAAATGAAATAGACCAGTACGATATCTATTTAAAGAAATTAATTCATGTGAGAATTGGACTCGCCATCGCTAAAGAAAAAAACATCATCTTCGCTATAAAGATTCCAATGTAAACAAAAAACTAATAACTCTAATTCCAAAGAAAAATTTTTAACAAATAGATGAAGATCCAGAATACGTAATAACTTAAAAATATACATATTTAGAAAATAAGTAACTATTGGAACTTAAACTTAGCAAAAGCTGTACAGAAATGCCCTCTTATAAAAAATATAAATATAAATATATAATTGTTCTTAGAAACACCTTTAGCTTAATACTTATCAGTACTTCCGATGAAAGGGTTATCCAACTCAACGGGAATTACGCCATTACATATAGTAGTTTTTATATTCAGTTTGGAAATATTTTATTTTCAAACAATATTCTATATTATGAAGAAAAATTTATAATTTCGTCAAACAAAAATTTAACGATATTGAACGTATAAATGACATTCGTCGACATTGTCCTCAAAGAAAAACAAAATATAAAAGAAATAGAGGAACTTCAATTTCATAAAATTGTAAATCATTCAATAGGAATAGGAATACTAAGTCTAAAGTTAAGATGGTAATAATCGGTGTATTAAAAAGAAGACCAGAAAGTTGAAAGTAACTGTAAAGAACAAAATCAGGAGGCTCCCAAAAGAGATGACCTCGAACGGCCTGTTCAAAAAATATAATTTTCAACAATAAGAAGCATTAGAAGGGCGTTCGAACAGGCGGGGTGGAGAAGTTACATAAGACGCCTCACCCGTATCTTCATAATAATAGCATATTAATTAAGCAAGCCACCAAGAATCAAAACTCAAGTAAAACTGCTGACACAACGTTTATTCGAATGGGAATCTAATATAGTTATCTAATATAGAGATACTCTTTCATCTACTACAGAAGTAGACAGAAGTAGATATTGTGCAGCTATCTCCGCTTACCAATGATGGATTGATGACGGCGTGGGGAAAACCAACTTAAGTCGCTTTCTGACCACCCATATTGTAAGTCTGATTCTGGCCCCGGTCTTAAGGGGCTGCTTGTATCGCGGCGCTAAAACTACATTGTACAAACGCAACAAATGGAAAACACCCCATATTAATGCTCAACTTGGGGATCTTTTGGTCATCCGTTATAACACGACCACACTTCGCCTCTTATGCGCATTGAAAAAATATACCGAGGAAAGGATGACCGGGTCCGAGTGGTAGACCTCATTACTAAGAGCGGACCACTTACACGACCAATCCATAATCTCTTGTAAATTCCGCCTAACTATCTTCGAATTTCGATCGTGGCGGTATAATCCACCAAAACCCAATAGCCACTATATCCCTACATACCATGTGGATCTTTTTTATAACATCTTTGTTTGTACATTATAGCTCCTGCAAAACACTTTGCATCCATTTTATAGACGCATGTCACCGCAGTACACTTCGTCGACATCAGGTTGCAGATAAGGCAAGGGGGCGCTAAATTCACACCACTGGCAATTCCTCTCTATGTTCACGCCACTGGGGTGCGTTTGCAGACAGTGAGTGAGAGAGTCTACACTTTCGGCTTTAGAAGCTTGAGACGTCCTTCTTCTTGCCTTTTTGACTGTGAAGCTGAACAAATCGTGGGATTAGACATAATTTGGCAAAATTAAATATAACTTACTTCATAATCAATTATGTTCGTATTTTTATTGTAATTTGGTAAAATAAATTGCAAAGTGAATGAATCAAAATTTAATTTACAAAATTCTGCTTTGGGTGAACAGTAACAGTGGTACATTACAAGGAAATGAATCAAAATTTAATTTACAAAATTCTGCTTTGGGTGAACAGTAACAATGGTACATTTCAAATGCATTAACTGCGATACGAAAACAGCAATGTTAGCCTTGAGTTGGTTGCTTTGTGACGACTGTGCATTGCAACTGCATTGACTGTGGCACAATCAAAAGACATTTATTAAAAAAATCGATAATGGTAACTTTAGAGTTAGTTCGTTGTTAAGCCTCGATTAAGTAAATTCATAAATTCAATAAAGAAAATAAAAGCCTTTTTGCAATATTGGAATTTATGAGATTGAAAAACAATACAAAACATAACACACGCGGGTGCCGTCCTGGCAATGGGCCCCATTGTTTGCACAGCTGCTTCCACGACAGCATCTATGATTGTAAGAGTATTCGATGGTCTTACCGCAAATGACGTAACTCTTCAAGAAGTTTACAGCTTTTCTTAAAGCGTTCCTTGATATTGCCAGAGACTTGACATCGGTGTAAGCAAAATTTGAGAAATGTGAAAACTTTTGTTCACACTTGATGGGCATGGACGATAATGTAGTTTGTTTTAAGCGAAATCATAATAAGCCTGTTTCGTGAGGGCTTTATCTTAAGTCTGCTGCTTTCGATACAGTAAGAGACTCTGTTCAGGATTTGTCATTACTTGAAAATCGGCAATTTTATGTAGACACTTCTCCGAATTTGGCTAACTTGGCTCTTTCGGCTAATATTGAATATATTTGTATTCAGCCCTTTGCCGGGATCTAATTCTTCTATGTCTGTTGTAAGCACAACATACGAGTATATGCTAGCATTGCTTGCACTTCTGTTTCGATTGCAAGTCTAGGCAATTCTGTTGACTGTATGTCTGAAAAGGAAAAAGCGTTGTTGGCAAACAAATTTTAGTAGATGAATGGAGTATTTGTGTCGAGATTCTCTGTCGATACAACGGCGGATGACATACGATTGCATATCGAATGTGGTTTTCACCCATCGTCTTAAAAATTTCTATGTTTAGGTTTAAATTTGTTAGGTATACCCAATTTTTCAAAATTATAGTACCTGCTAACTTAGTTAAAATTCTTGGTGATCCCAAATTTTAGCCTCTAAATGAATTGGTGCGTGAATATGAGTCACGATCACATCCTAAATTTGAAACTCTTTATGCACACCCAGCTTCAAAACTTGCGGGGTTTAAATACAAAACTGACAAATGTTCAGCTAGCCAGTTCTGCTTTCGTACATGATGTAATTGCATTTTTAGACACATGGCTTCGCCCATGCACACTTTTGTCCGAGGTTTTCGCTCCTAATTTCATGGTATATAGGAAAGACAGAGCCTCTCTTTATTCAATATCTACTATAGGAGGAAGGGAGGTTTTAATTGCAGTAAGTACGGCCCTGTTCTGTGAAGAATTAATATTCTTGGAAACTGTTAGTATTGAAATTTGTTGCGTTCAAATCGGAGTGACAAAATTGAATATTTCTTGTCCTGATAAAATCCTAATATTCGGTGATTTCAATTTGCCAACTCTGTGTGAGGAGCACTCAATCCATTAAACTCTTCCCATTTTGCAATAATACTGAGTTCATAAATTCTATTTTCAGTTTGTGTGTACGAAATTGTCTTTGTTAAGGTCAAATAGTGTAGATCATTTACCTGTCGAATCTGTTGATTATAAGCACGAGTTTGTTTAGTTTATACTGTTCGGATGTGATTTTTTGTGCGCTCCGTATTGGATTTACATATTCCAAAAATATTATTTTGTAATATTAATATTAACAATCCACATAGTTAATTATATTAAAATAATCGCGAGACATTTCCAACAACAGCTCATTTAATAATTTAAATACATATATGTAAATATAATCAACAAAGTAAACACAAAAAAATATAAACATAACCAAATATACAAAGCTATGAGTGTCGAGCACTCACCTCATAGCGTCGGCATTCAGTACATATACCCGTTGCACCAAACAAAAACACAACAACAGTAAAATACGGCAAATTATCGGCAACAACAATGCCACTAACAGAGTCAACATCTGTGTCTAGCAGCGTCGGCAACAGTAACCACCTCAACAGAAAAGACAATTCCAGTGACTGTCGCTACGGGAAAGGGCGCGATGACTTTCTTTGAATCAACAGAGAACGCAAGGCTGCCCAGCATAGCGTGATCACCAAACTCAGCAGCAGTAAGGAGTCCAACAACAGGCGATAACAAACAGTGAGGTAAACAAAGTAAAAGATGTTGCGGTCGTGCTGACTGGTGTTGACCGGTACATTAATATCAAAAGAAATCATAACTTGATATACACGCGAACACCTAATTATTTGTTTGTAAAGTTGAAGTTTTGTAAATCGAGGAGAAATATGAACCTCTTAGTCCCTAATTACAAGTATTTAAACTCGAATAGACTATTTTTTGTGAACGCCATCAGGTTGTGAAATTCGTTGCCTTTGGCAATCAGGAGTATCTCAAGTAAGCACAACTTTAAGCAAGCAATTTTTCACTACTTCTCTTAATGCTATTTATTTTTCTCTTTTCTTATTTTCTAATTTTTGTTTCCTTTTCGTTTATTCATTGTCTTTCTGTTCTGACTTTACCTTATTTCACAAAAATTATTTATTTTTAATTTAATTATTTATTTATTCAATTATTTATGTTTGATTATTTATTTATCTGATCTTAACATATTTATTTGTCTGATCTAATAATTTAGTTTCAGTTAATTTACATTCTTTTACGTTTTAAGTCATTTTTGTTGTATACAATTCATTGTTATTCTGATACTTCTTGCCGCATTTAAAATACCCTGTCTCATATGTGAAATAAAAAAATAAAAAAAAATAAAAAAAATATGTCCACAAAAGGTCATGGGCGTCGCCAAAAGGGCAAACACAACTAACTCAGTTTCTTCTCTGGAGAATAATAGATTTGCACTTCTTAGTGTAGACAATTATACTAATATATCGAAAGGTGAACCTGAAGTCAGTAACGCCAGACCGCTACCAATTTACTTGCCCGAGCGTAGTCCCAATCAATTAGTATTGAACATCGCAAATATTATAGGCACAAACAATTTTGACATTATGCCTTTTAAAAAAGGTAGTATTTAGGAAACAAAGATCCAGGCATATAGTGAAAAGCACTATCATGATATTGTAAACTTTTTAAAGGGGAACATCAAAAATTATTATTCCTATGTATGAATTTTCAAGAATTCGGCCACTCTATATCCTACTGCACTTTGCGCAGTGTTTGGGTAGTTTGCGGTGATCTCCATCCTACAAGTAGTTGCACCTTTGCTAAAGCTGACACGTCCGCAAAGAAATGTAGTAACTATGGTGGTGGCCACAAGGCTAATTACAGAGGTTGCACTGCACATAAAGATTTAAAATTAAAACGTAACTTATCCCCAAATCCTAATTATATTCAGCCTGCTCAAAAACCTAATTCTGGTCTAGCAACCTACGCAAGTGTTCTGCAGGGTAACGCACGGAAAGTTAACAATAACAATGCATCTAATAGTGGAGTAGAAGCCATGATTCTAAATCTTACTCAGTGTATGACTCAATTCATGTTTACAGTGCAAAATATGCTACAAGATTTGATTAAAGCTCAAAATCAGATGATCCAAACTCTTGTAAATAAAAAATTAGATTGTTAAAAATATGTTTATGGAACGCAAACGATGTTAACCAGCATAAACTAGCCCGAAACAAGTTTCTTCATGACCACGAAATTGATGTTATGCTTTTGTCCGAAACACATCTCACAAACAAATATAGCTTTCATCTCCCAGGCTTAAAATTTTATAACACTAATCATCCTGATGGTAAGGCACATGGCGGTATGGATATTCTAATCAGAAATCGGCTTAAGCTTCATCTTATGCAATAGCATTTGATGCAATAGATCCAAACTACATGCGTATCTATTAAAAATCGTGACAAACACCTTACGTTTGGAGATATATGCTCTCCACCACGTTTTACTAAAAAAGAATCTCAATTTAAAGAACATTTTGATTCCCTTGGTGATAGATTTCTAGCTGGCGGCAATTATAATGCGAAACATTACATTGTCTGCCTTATTAATCCAAAAGGCCGACAACTGTACAACGAATTAACTATCGGCCATAGTAAGCTCGATTTTGTCTCACCAGTACAGCCCAGTTATTGGCCAACAGAAACAAAGAAAATTTCTGATCTTATTGATTTTGCTATTTCTAAAAATATAGATAGGTCTTTACTATCAGCGGATACACTTGCCTGAAATAATCAACCAGAATATTCAAGTATACTGATTCGCCTAGGGAACAACCAAACCGATTGGTTAAAATGCCAAAAGTATATTAGTAGTCATATCTCTACAAGAGATGAGGTAGAACATGCATATGATATAGATAATAATAATCATTTTTTAAACTCCATGCTAGCGACTGCAGCCGTAGTGGCGCCGCCAAAAAGTACTTCTATAATGTGCAAGTATGCCTGTACCAATAGCCAAATTGAAAAACTTGTAGCAAAGAAACAACGGCTGAGCCGACAATGGCAAACCCATAGCTCACCCATCTCTAAACAGATTCTTAAATCAGCCGAAAGGGCTCTTTAAGATGCTCTTATAAAGGAGGAGGATAAAAAGCTAAAAGGATATCTGTAGAAGGAAACCCCAAATTCTACCGAAAGGTATTCCCTTTGGAAGGCATCGAAAAACTTTAAGGCTCCAATGGAAGGTGTAAAACGCCTAAGGAACCCGACCGGCGCGTGCGCTCAAAGCGATAATGAAAAGCACTCTGCTTTGCATATATGCAACGTGTTCCAGCCAAGTATGGCTACAATCTGCTTTGTATTGCCTGCCTTACCTTTCAGTAATGACATTACTCACCTATCAAGATTTCCCTTGCTGAAATAGTTAAACATATTCAACACCTGTATCAAAAAAATCACCTGGATTCGATAATATTACCCCCCAAAAATGCTAAAAAAGTTACCAGATTCTGCATCTCCATTTCTTTGTAAGCTTTTTAACGTAATTTTGGACATCGGTTACTATCCGAATGCATGGAAGAAGTCTCAGATATGTATGATAGCTAAACCTGGAAAAGACGAAACGCTGCCATCATCGTATAGACCTATAAGCCTGTTGCCTTGCCTTTCCAAATTGTTTGAGAAACTGCTACTAAATAAACTATCTGTTTTTCTTCATGAACATAGCGTAGTACCGCAACACCAATTCGGGTTTCGAGAAAAGCACAGCACTATTGAGGAAGTGAATCGAATTACAAATGAAATAAGAAAAGTTTTTCAACTTGGGGAATTTTGCTCTGCAATATTCCTTGACTTGGCTCAAGCATTTGATAAGGTCTGATGTTCAAAATAAAAAGTTTATTGTAGAAAGCTGTCATGAAATTCTTGAGTCTTACTTATCCAATATACTTTTCCGAAGATTTTCCAATTTCAGCCGGTGTGCCCCAAGGTAGCGTTCTAGGCCCTACAATATATGTAGTATTTATATCTGATACTCCTATAAGTGAAAGCACGCTAATTTCAACATTTGCGGATGGTACATCCATACCTAGTTGCAATAAGTGTTCGATAAAGGCGTCGAGAACACTACAAGAGCACTTATTTAGGGTAAAAGAAAGGCTAGGAATGTGGCGTAAAATGGTCAATGAGCAAAAAAGAAAGCACGTAACATTCTCTTTGAAGCCTGGTACGTGTACAGCTATTCGGCTCAATAATATCGAGATTCCACAAGCTAATGAACATTCCTCGGCATTCATTTAACACGTACATTTCAGCTAAAATTTTGCATTTGAAGTTGAAGGTCGCCAATCTGCATTGGTTAATTAACCATACATCTTCGTTAAGTCTGGAATATAAAATCCTCCTATACAATGCAGTTGTTAATCCGATATGGTTTTACGGGATTCAACTGTAGGGTAATGCATCTGCTTCTAACTTTGTCATAATTCAATGGTTTCAGTTAGAGGTAGTTAGGATAATGACAGGTGCTCCATGGTACATGCGTAACGATAATATTGAAAAAGACCGGAAAATACCTATAATTATCACAGAAATAAAGTCTAGAAAGCAAAAAAACATAGCAAAACTAGAAAATCACCCGAAACCACTAGCTAAATCTCTCACAAAACCGATAATCCGACCCCGCCTGCAGAGATGGATCTATCCGGCCTTTTGAAGAGCGAAGCAGAGCCGCAATTTTGATAGCCACATTCAGTTTGGGTTAAAGTTATTTTTAAGTTACTTGTTTTAAGATTAGATGTACTTATTATTAGCAATTTAAGCAGATCCAATATTTTAAAAAATTCTTATAATAAAAAAAATAAAACTTAAACTGAATTGAATAAATTGAAGGCGTTGATCAATCGTACAGACTGGTCGGTCAGCTCTGTTGGAGACATCCTCTCCTCAGTCACCATGCGAGATTAACAGTGCAGTGGTTTTGTTTAACTAGATATTGTTGGATCCATTCGAGGAACGCATTCCTAAGCGCTTCTTTTGCTTACTGATTATCACCACTATATTATTTAAAGTTAAGTATTATCGAGGATATAAATTTCCAGTTAACCGATTTTAAGTCCTATATATCCAGTAGATGTAAGTAAAAAAACTTTTGCAAATCCGCATATGATTCCTATTTGACTAAAGTTAAACTAAGCTGGAAAGTTTGCCCTTAATCAGTCTGGAACTTTATAAATTCAAAACATACGACTAGTTCGATCCTGTTTTCGATAAAGTATAATGATGATTTGTATATTCCAGTGATGATTTGTGTATCTATAATCTTTTCGCTGATTATTTTAAGTCCAACTACACTACTGTAGAATACAAAATGGCCTATTATCCTTTCTTTATACAACATGCCATAGTGAATTAACATATTTTTGATGCGGACATTTTGCTCAAGCATTTATCTCAGCTGAAATCATCTTTTATTCCAAATCCCCATTTAATCCCTTCTTTTATCTTTCAGCAGTGTTGTCTTGAGTTTGTCTGTCCGATTATTTCGTTATTTAGTGTTTCTCTTATATGTGGAAAAAGTCATATATTTTACCGCTGCATAAATCGGGCAGGAAATCTTCAATATCCAATTTCCGTAGGATTACGAAAATTTCCTAAGTTGTTTCGTCCTACGCTCATACGATTATTAGTTCTCAACAGCATGGTTTCCTGCCTGGAAAGTCATCTTTCACCAATCTGCTGGAGTTTTCTTACCACGTGAAGGTTATGAAAACAGACGTTATTTATACTGACTTTGGTAAGGCATTCGACGTAGTAAACGATAGACTTCTCCTCCTTAAACTCTCTAAGTTTGGTTTGCCAACGTTACTTTTAAAAAGGTTAAGTTCATTTTTACCGCAACTTACCCAACAGGAGTTATTTAAAGGATTGTTATCTGTTGCATTTCCTGCATCTTCCGTGCCGCAAGGTAACCACCTTGGTCCTTTACTATTTTCAATTTTTATAACCGACCCACCTTCCAGTATATCCCATTGCAACATTCCTATGTTGCTGATGACGTAAATATTTTTTTATTCCTTTAATAACCTTAATGAATCGCAGTTGTTTTAAGATGATTTAAATGGTCTTGGCGACTGGTGCAACATTAATTGTATGCAACTAAACTACAAGAAATGCAAACATATGTGGTTTTCCAGATCATCCCACTCTGCTACAGTTTCAGTTCATTGTTATCCGTTGATCGTATGTGCGAATTAGGTGTAACCTTTGCCCATAAATTTAGTTTTGGTAAACACGTTGCAACTATAGTTAACGACCATCGCTTTTTTAAGTCTAGGCTTCATAAATTGTTAGGCAAAGGAGTTCAAAGACCCCTTTATTACCAAACTTCTGTACACTTGCTTGGTACGCCCATCATGAGAATACGCAAGTGTTGTTTGGTGCGACTCTGATGCTATTGAATCAGTTCAAAAATGGTTTGTATTGTTTGCCTACGCACCTTAACATGGAACTCAAATTTTCAACTTCTCACTTATGTGAGTCGTCTTAAACTTATTGGATTCGTCTCCCCTCTCTGAAAACACTTTCTCAAAGTGGGCGATAACGCCCCTTTGTGGGCGGTAGAAGTCTGCAGGGGGGCGATGAAGGGCACTGAGGAAATTGGTGGGCTCTGAAGCGGTTTAGGGGAGCGGTGACTGATTTCTGTTTTTTAATATTTTAATTGAAGTATAAAAAACTAAAATCAAAACCTACTTACCTACTAAAGGTCTGTGGAAGACATGGTGTGATTTGTGCTTTGTTTTTTTTTTTTAATTTAGTGCAGATTGTCTGTATGTTTTACTTTGGTTTTATTTTAAAACAAACAAACAAAGACAATCAGCTGCGAAGAAAGAAAAAACAATCTTTCGTGCTCGCGAAAGGGGAGAGATACACACTAGAGCAGTGTTGACAGTTGCAGCTGACTGCTGCTATTGTTTTTTTCAATATCCATAGCAATAGCAATAGCAAAGCTATGAAAAATATACGTTTTTAAACGCTGATTCATTCAATTAACTAACTACTTACAAATTCGATCTAGTCTAATTCGGAACTCCGTTGCATGTGGTGTAAGAGCATCACAGCAGGATCACCCCAGGTGGAAGAAGAGCTTATAAAACTGACAACCAACGAGGAATTAAAAGTCAAATTCAAAAATGGCTACCAAGAATTTTGGATACAAAAAGCAGTCTCGCAATTGAACCCTGCATTGTGGTCGTTTGTTCAACGATTCTTGTTAGCATTCCCATCGTCGTATTTGTGTGAACGTGGATTTAGTGCTGTGGCAACCATGCTAACTAAAAAGAGAAATCGTCTGCACGTTACCGAACGCGGTGACTTACGGCTGTTTTTGAGTAAATTCGAGCCAGATATTAAAAAACTTTTTAAAAACCATCAGATTCATCCTTCACATTAATGAAGTTTTAAAATTTAAATTGGAATATTTCTTTTAGTTTGAATAAAAATTTTGGTAAATATGATTTATAAAGTTGTACTTTATTGCCCTCATTAGAACAGTCTCACTTAAAATGTAAGTTTGAATTTAAAAACAAATAATACTAATATATGATAGCCTGTAATTTAACTAAAGTTATTAAATTAAATAATGATTGCGACTGTGATTTTTACGACGTCGTAGATTTAAAAATTTTAGGGGGCGCTGGAAAATAATTGATTCTCAAAGTGGGCGGTAGGCGAAATAAGTTTGAGAACCTCTGACATAGAACAATGCTTAATGCATGTTTTTTGTTTATCCTCATGAGAAGTAAAAAAAATGATTTTTTGCTTGCTACTCTCAACTTTAAGGCTCCTGCAAGAAGAACAAGGAATTTCACTCCCTTGTATCTCCATCCTTGTCGTCGGAATTATTTAGATGTTGCGCTGTTTCGTAGTTCCAATTTAGTTTCGGAGGTGATTTATTTGAATGAATCCAAACATATGTTCAAATCGAAAATAAAACTTTTTCTTTCAAACCGTGAGTATATCTGTTTAATAGCCTTCCCAAAGCGTTATCAGGCCTTTGTGGCTTAGCGTAACTGTTAGGTCAGGGAGGTGGTTTTAGTGAGTAAAAATCTCACACTCTTGGGTGGTACGTTGCCTTTTTGAAAATTCCCCTCCTTCCGGAAAAAGCCGATTTGCAGGGGTGCAGGCAGGTGGTGCCTAGCCAAGTTGGGCTCATCTCTCTCCTCCTGCTGGGTAACTGGCTCCCACAGGGGAAGACGACGGGCTCATGGATATAAGAGAGGAGCATGTAGGTAATGCCGCCAGCGGTCACACGTCTACTGTAACGGGAGCAGGTTACAGTAGGTGTAATGCTACTGCCAAAACTAACAGAGCAAAGGAACAAGTTTTGCTTAATGTAGACTTTTCTCGTTTCCAAATGCAGGTCTTTGGTGACAGATTTCAAACACAATTTCAACGACAGTTATATAGGCAATAGCAAAGGCGAGTTTTCCCGACGTCTACAACTTATTGTATGCTATGCAATTCAATATGGACAACGATATTTCAGCATGGGCAACGATATTCCAAATTGAAAAAATGTAAATAAAAAGGAAACGCATTCGTTTTAGTCTTAGTTTTCACAAAGTGTTGGTTGTGTTAATAAGTTTTTATTTAGTTGAAAGAAAATTTGTAAAATGAGTAAAATAACTAGGAAATTCAAGTGCGGAATTAACCAGATGATTTCTATTTTGTGTGCCGTGAATATGTCGGAAAGAGAAATCAACGCATCTTTACCAATTCCAGAAGAAACTTACCTGCAATATTTTAGAACAGCAACTGAAAATCTAGATGGAGGATGGACGCCAAGTACTATATGTCGCTCGAGCAATACAATTCGTGTCGCAGAAAGTAAGTATTTGGTGATGATTTTATATACTTAGAAGTTACATGAAATTCGACATACCAATGATTTGGAGATAGCCCTCTATTTCTACACAGTCTGCATTGGATGATTGGGTGAGAGATCTGGAACTCACAAAAGATAAATCTGAAATCTGTAAATCTTTTTTTGGTGAAGATCACACACGAAAACTTTGGAACATATTTAAAACTCGATGAAGCTGCAGTTTGCAATTCTTTTCGGGGGATAGTTTCTGATTTTCTTGGAAACAAAAAGAGTACAAATTATAACCAAATTTTTGAAGATTTTCTCAAAAGATAAGCAGAAATTGGTATGAAATACTTTATTTCATTCCATTTGATATAACATAAATTTCTTTTTATTTTTGCAACAAGCGTTAATATGTCTTTGAAGATACATTTTCTCCATTCACATTTGGATTTTTTCCAGGAATCTTTTGAATGTAAGTAACGAGAACGGATAAAGATTGCATCAACAGATGAAATCTATTGAGCAGTGGTATCAAGAATTTTGGGATGAGGCAATGATGGGAGACTACATTTGGTTCCTCATAAGAGAAACAAATCCCAAAGTAATGAAAGGCAGAAATGGATCCACAATTATTTTCAATGTGTTAAAATACTTAATGTGTTTCTAAATACTTTAAAATATTATCATAATTAAGGAAAATGGAAATCCGACAATAAAATAAAACAAAAACCAAAAAATCCAAAAAAATGTTGAATTTGGGTATTTTCACATAAAAAATTCTAGTTTTCTTATTTTTACATCCATATCCACCGTTGCAGATATTCGAAATTCAGTGGAACAACTTTTTTTAAAAACCCAAAAAACATACAACCGCCGTTATCTCGATTAAAAAATGGTTATCATTTTCGGAATCAGTGAGTCATTTTACTTTTTTGGGAAACTAGTGTAGTCGAAAAAATTTCGCTCAATAGAGTAATTATCAAAGAGTTTCTGAAACGGCTTCGCGTTTCATTTCGTTAATCCTAACAGTCATACTGGTAATTCAGACGCGGAAAGGCTTAATAACATAACAGAACAAACCGGAGCCTTTAACCTAAAAATTCAAATTCCAATCAAAGACCAAATGTGCAATTCTATAGAATATTATAACAAACCATATCACACAACAATTAAAACTTTACCGTTAGAAGCGGAAAAAAGAAAAATCGAAAATAAAATGCAATTGAATCGATAATAGAAAGAATAAAATTATTACAAAACAACAAAAGGTATTCAGAAAGCAGACAAGCTGGGTTTATTAAGAACTATGAAAACTTTAGGCATAAAGAGCAGTCAAAGTTTAGAAAAGTTATCCTAACAAACATCCATACAAGCAATATTAAAAGACCAACGACATTTGGTAGTGTCGCTGTTAATATTGACAACTCTGATTAACCTACACCCAACCATACAAACATTAATAATATATCGTGGCACACTTTTCTGTCACTGACTCTAATAATCATAAGATGATAGAATCTGGAAACCAATAAGTAATAATTAACAACAGCTTCAACGAATCGATCCATCATCTAAAGAAATCTGTAGAATCTGATAGAAAACTTATATTGCAGAAAATGAATGCAATACACAAAGAATTCAATCAAGTCATTCGTTCATAGAAACAATGTTCAAACATAGCATTTTAAAAGAAAAGTTCGAACATATACACCCAAGTCCTGTTAGGGCTAGAATAAGAATTTTCCAAACAAATATTTTAATCAAAATGAAATAGACCAGTACGATATCTATTTAAAGAAATTAATTCATGTGAGAATTGGACTCGCCATCGCTAAAGAAAAAAACATCATCTTCGCTATAAAGATTCCAATGTAAACAAAAAACTAATAACTCTAATTCCAAAGAAAAATTTTTAACAAATAGATGAAGATCCAGAATACGTAATAACTTAAAAATATACATATTTAGAAAATAAGTAACTATTGGAACTTAAACTTAGCAAAAGCTGTACAGAAATGCCCTCTTATAAAAAATATAAATATAAATATATAATTGTTCTTAGAAACACCTTTAGCTTAATACTTATCAGTACTTCCGATGAAAGGGTTATCCAACTCAACGGGAATTATGCCATTACATATAGTAGTTTTTATATTCAGTTTGGAAATATAGTATTATCAAACAATATTCTATATTATGAAGAAAAATGTATAATTTCGTCAAACAAAAATTTAACGATATTGAACGTATAAATGACATTCGTCGACATTGTCCTCAAAGAAAAACAAAATATAAAAGAAATAGAGGAACTTCAATTTCATAAAATTGTAAATCATTCAATAGGAATAGGAAAACTAAGTCTAAAGTTAAGATGGTAATAATCGGTGTATTAAAAAGAAGACCAGAAGTTGAAAGTAACTGTAAAGAACAAAATCAGGAGGCTCCCAAAAGAGATGACCTCGAACGGCCTGTTCAAAAAATATAATTTTCAACAATAAGAAGCATTAGAAGGGCGTTCGAACAGGCGGGGTGGAGAAGTTACATAAGACGCCTCACCCGTATCTTCATAATAATAGCATATTAATTAAGCAAGCCACCAAGAATCAAAACTCAAGTAAAACTGCTGACACAACGTTTATTCGAATGGGAATCTAATATAGTTATCTAATATAGAGATACTCTTTCATCTACTACAGAAGTAGACAGAAGTAGATATTGTGCAGCTATCTCCGCTTACCAATGATGGATTGATGACGACGTGGGGAAAACCAACTTAAGTCGCTTTCTGACCACCCATATTGTAAGTCTGATTCTGGCCCCGGTCTTAAGGGGCTGCTTGTATCGCGGCGCTAAAACTACATTGTACAAACGCAACAAATGGAAAACACCCCATATTAATGCTCAACTTGGGGATCTTTTGGTCATCCGTTATAACACGACCACACTTCGCCTCTTATGCGCATTGAAAAAATATACCGAGGAAAGGATGACCGGGTCCGAGTGGTAGACCTCATTACTAAGAGCGGACCACTTACACGACCAATCCATAATCTCTTGTAAATTCCGCCTAACAATCTTCGAATTTCGATCGTGGCGGTATAATCCACCAAAACCCAATAGCCACTATATCCCTACATACCATGTGGATCTTTTTTATAACATCTTTGTTTGTACATTATAGCTCCTGCAAAACACTTTGCATCCATTTTATAGACGCATGTCCCGCAGTACACTTCGTCGACATCAGGTTGCAGATAAGGCAAGGGGGCGCTAAGTTCACACCACTGGCAATTCCTCTCTATGTTCACGCCACTGGGGTGCGTTTGCAGACAGTGAGTGAGAGAGTCTACACTTTCGGGTTTAGAAGCTTGAGACGTCCTTCTTCTTGCCTTTTTGACTGTGAAGCTTAACAAATCGTGGGAATAGACATAATTTGACAAAACTAAATATAACTTACTTCATAATCAATTATGTTCGTATTTTTATTGTAATTTGGTAAAATAAATTGCAAAGTAAATGAATCAAAATTTAATTTACAAAATTCTGCTTTGGGTGAACAGTAACAGTGGTACATTACAAGTGAATGAATTAAAATTTAATTTACAAAATTCTGCTTTGGGTGAACAGTAACAATGGTACATTACAAGTGCATTAACTGCGATACGAAAACAGCAATGTTAGCCTTGAGTAGGTTGCTTTGTGACGACTGTGCATTGCAACTGTATTGACTGTGGCACAATCAAAAGACATTTATTAAAAAAATCGATAATGGTAACTTTAGAGTTAGTTCGTTGTTAAGCCTCGATTAAGTAAATTCATAAATTCAATAAAGAAAATAAAAGCCTTTTTGCAATATTGGAATTTATGAGATTGAAAAATAATACAAACATAACACACGCGGGTGCCGTCCTGGCAATGGGCCCCATTGTTTGCACAGCTGCTTCCACGACAGCATCTATGATTGTAAGAGTATTCGATGGTCTTACCGCAAATGACGTAACTCTTCAAGAAGTTTACAGCTTTTCTTAAAGCGTTCCTTGATATTGCCAGAGACTTGACATCGGTGTAAGCAAAGTTTGAGAAATGTGAAAACTTTTGTTCACACTTGATGGGCATGGAAGATAATGTAGTTTGTTTTAAGCGAAATCATAATAAGCCTGTTTCGTGAGGGCTTTATCTTAAGTCTGCTGCTTTCGATATAGTAAGAGACTCTGTTCAGGATTTGTCATTACTTGAAAATCGGCAATTTTATGTAGACACTTCTCCGAATTTGGCTAACTTGGCTCTTTCGGCTAATATTGAATATATTTGTATTCAGCCCTTTGTCGGGATCTAATTCTTCTATGGCTGTTGTAAGCACAACATACGAGTATATGCTAGCATTGCTTGCACTTCTGTTTCGATTGCAAGTCTAGGCAATTCTGTTGACTGTATGTCTGAAAAGGAAAAAGCGTTGTTGGCAAACAAATTTTAGTAGATGAATGGAGTATTTGTGTCGAGATTCTCTGTCGATACAACGGCGGATGACATACGATTGCATATCGAATGTGGTTTTCACCCATCGTCTTAAAAATTTCTATGTTTAGGTTTAAATTTGTTAGGTATACCCAATTTTTCAAAATTATAGTACCTGCTAACTTAGTTAAAATTCTTGGTGATCCCAAATTTTAGCCTCTAAATGAATTGGTGCGTGAATATGAGTCACGATCACATCCTAAATTTGAAACTCTTTATGCAAACCCAGCTTCAAAACTTGCGGGGTTTAAATACAAAACTGACAAATGTTCAGCTAGCCAGTTCTGCTTTCGTACATGATGTAATTGCATTTTTAGACACATGGCTTCGCCCATGCACACTTTTGTCCGAGGTTTTCGCTCCTAATTTCATGGTATATAGGAAAGATAGAGCCTCTCTTTATTCAATATCTACTATAGGCGGAAGGGAGGTTTTAATTGCAGTAAGGATGGCCCTGTTCTGTGAAGAATTAATATTCTTGGAAACTGTTAGTATTGAAATTTGTTGCGTTCAAATCGGAATGACAAAATTGAATATTTATTGTATTGATAAAATCCTAATATTCGGTGATTTCAATTTGCCAAGTCTGTGTGAGGAGCACTCAATCCATTAAACTCTTCCCATTTTGCAATAATACTGAGTTCATAAATTCTATTTTCAGTTTGTGTGTACGAAATTGTCTTTGTTAAGGTCAAATAGTGTAGATCATTTACCTGTCGAATCTGTTGATTATAAGCACGAGTTTGTTTAGTTTATACTATTCGGATGTGATTTTTTGTGCGCTCCGTATTGGATTTACATATTCCAAAAATATTATTTTGTAATATTAATATTAACAATCCACATAGTTAATTATATTAAAATAATCGCGAGACATTTCCAACAACAGCTCATTTAATAATTTAAATACATATATGTAAATATAATCAGCAAAGTAAACACAAAAAAATATAAACATAACCAAATATACAAAGCTATAATTGTCGAGCACTCACCTCATAGCGTCGGCACTCAGTACATATACCCGTTGCACCACACAAAAACACAACAACAGTACAATACGGCAAATTATCGGCAACAACAATGCCAATAACAGAGTCAACATCTGTGTCAGTAGCAGCGTCGGCAACAGTAGCGACCTCAACAGAAAAGACAATTCCAGTAACTGTCGCTACAGGAAAGAGCGCGATGACTTTCTTTGAATCAACAGAGAACGCAAGGCTGCCCAGCATAGCGTGATCACCAAACTCAGCAGCAGTAAGGAGTCCAACAACAGGCGATAACAAACAGTGAGGTAAAGAAAGTAAAAGATGTTGCGGTCGTGCTGACTGGTATTGACCGCTACATTAATATCAAAAGAAAGATTTCTACATAACTTGATATACACGCGAACACCTAATTATTTGCTTGTAAAGTTGAAGTTTTGTAAATCGAGGAGAGATAGAAATAGGAGTATCTCAAGTAAGCACAACTTTAAGCAAGCAATTTTTTACTACTTCTCTTAATGCTATCTATTTTTCTCTTTTCTTATTTTCTAATTTTTGTTTCCTTTTCGTTTATTCATTGTCTTTCTGTTCTGACTTTACCTTATTTCATAAAAATTATTTTTTAAAAATTTAATTATTTATTTATTCAATTATTTATATGTTTGATTATTTATTTATCTGATCTTAACATATTTATTTGTCTGATCTAATAATTAATTTCATTATGCCTTTTAAAAAAGGTAGTATTTAGGAGACAAAGATCCAGGCATATAGTGAAAAGCACTATCATGATATTGCAAATTTTTTAAAGGGGAACATCAAAAATTATTATTCCTATGTATGAATTTTCAAGAATTCGGCCACTCTATATCCTACTGCACTTTGCGCAGTGTTTGGATAGTTTGCGGTGATCTCCATCCTACAAGTAGTTGCAGCTTTGCTAAAGCTGACACATCCGCAAAGAAATGTAGTAACTATGGTGGTGGCCACAAGGCTAATTACAGAGGTTGCCCTGTACATATAGATTTAAAATTAAAACTGTCGCAGGGTATGCAATTAAAATGTAACTTATCCCCAAATCCTAATTATATTATCCTGCTCAAAAACCTAATTCTGGTCAAGCAACCTACGCAAGTGTTCTGCAGGGCAACGCACGGAAAATTAACAATAACAATGCATATAATAGTGGAGTAGAAGCGATGATTCTAAATCTTACTCAGTGTATGACTCAATTCATGTCTACAGTGCAAAATATGCTACAAGATTTGATTAAAGCTCAAAATCAGATGATCCAAACTCTTGTAAATAAAAAATTAGATTGTTAAAAATATGTTTATGGAACGCAAACGATGTTAACCAGCATAAACTAGCCCGTAACAAGTTTCTGCATGACCACGAAATTAATGTTATGCTATTGTCCGAAACACATCTCACAAACAAATACAGCTTTCATCTCCCAGGCTTAAAATTTTATAACACTAATCATCCTGATGGTAAGGCACATGGCGGTATGGATATTCTAATCAGAAATCGGCTTAAGCTTCATCTTATGCAATAGCATTCGATGCAATAGATCCAAACTACATGCGTATCTATTAAAAATCCTGACAAAGACATTACGTTTGAAGATATATGCTCTCCACCACGTTTTACTAAAAAAGAATCTCAATTTAAAGAACATTTTGATTCCCTTGGTGATAGATTTCTAACTGGCGGCAATTATAATGCAAAACATTACATTGTCGGTCTTATTAATCCAAAAGGCCGACAACTGTACAACGAATTAACTAACGGACATAGTAAGCTCGATTTTGTCTCACCAGTACAGCCCAGTTATTGGCCAACAGAAACAAAGAAAATTTCTGATCTTATTGATTTTGCTGTTTCTAAAAATATAGATAGGTCTTTACTATCAGCGGATACCTGTGTCGATCTGTCCTCTGATCACTTGCCTGAAATAATTAACCAGAATATACAAGTCCACTGATTCGCCTAGGGAACAACCAAACCGATTGGTTAAAATGCCAAAAGTATATTAGTAGTCATATCTCTACAAGAGATGAGGTAAAACATGCATATGATATAGATAATAATAATCATATTTTTAACTCCATGCTAGCGACTGCAGCCGTAGTGGCGCCACCAAAAAATACTTCTATAATGTACAAGTATGCCTGTACCAATAGGCAAATTGAAAAACTTGTAGCAAAGAAACAACGGCTGAGCCGACAATGGCAAACCCATAGCTCACCCATCTCTAAACAGAATCGTAAATCAGCCGAAAGGGCTCTTTAAGATGCTCTTATAAAGGAGGAGGATAAAAAGCTAAAAGGGTATCTGTAGAAGGAAACCCCAAATTCTACCGAAAGGTATTCCCTTTGGAATGGAACCGAAACACTTTAAGGCTCCAATGGAAGGTGTAAAACGCCTAAGGAACCCGACCGGCGCGTGCGCTCAAAGCGATAATGAAAAGCACTCTGCTTTGCATATATGCAACGTGTTCCAGATATGGCTACAATCTGCTTTGTATTGCCTGCCTTACCGTTCAGTACTGATATTGCTCACCTATCAAGATTTCCCTTGCTGAAATAGTTAAACATATTCAACATCTGTATCGAAAAAATCACCTGGATTCGATAATATTACCCCCCAAAAATGCTAAAAAAGTTACCAGATTCTGCATCTCCATATCTTTGTAAGCTTTTTAACGTAATTTTGGACATCGGTTACTATCCGAATGAATGGATGAAGTCTCAGATATGTATGATAGCTAAACCTGGAAAAGACGAAACGCTGCCATCATCGTATAGACCTATCAGCCTGTTGCCTTGCCTTTCCAAATTGCTTGAGAAACTGCTACTAAATAAACTATCTGTTTTTCTTCATGAACATAGCGTAGTACCGCAACACCAATTCGGGTTTCGAGAAAAGCACAGCACTATTGAGGAAGTGAATCGAATTACAAATGAAATAAGAAAAGTTTTTCAACTTGGGGAGTTTTGCAATATTCCTTGACGTGGCTCAAGCATTTCATAAGGTATGATCATCAAGGTCTGATGTTCAAAATAGAAAGTTTATTGTAGAAAGCTGTCATTAAATTCTTGAGTCGTACTTATCCAATATACTTTTCCGAAGATTTTCCAATTTCAGCCGGTGTGCCCCAAGGTAGCTTTCTAGGGCCTACATTATATGTAGTATTTATATCTGATATTCCTATAAATGAAAGCACGCTAATTTCAACATTTGCGGATGGTACATCCATACCTAGTTGCAATAAGTGTTCGATAAAGGCGTCGAGAACATTACAAGAGCACTTATTTAGGGTAGAAGAAAGGAATGGCGTAAAATGGTCAATGAGCAAAAAAGAAAGCACGTAACATTCTCTTTGAAGCCTGGTACGTGTCCAGCTATTCGGCTCAATAATATCGAGATTCCACAAGCTAATGAACATACCTCGGCATTCATTTCGACAGGCGATTAACTTGACGTACGCACATTTCAGCTAAAATTTTGCATGTGAATTTGAAGGTCGCCAATCTGCATTGGCTAATTAACCATACATCTACGTTAAATCTGGAATATAAAATCCTTCTATACAATGCAGTTGTTAATCCGATATGGTTTTACAGGATTCAACTGTAGGGTAATGCATCTGCTTCTAACTTTGTCATAATTCAAAGGTTTCAGTTAGAGGTAGTTAGGATAATGACAGGTGCTCCATGGTACATGCGTAACGATAATATTGAAAAAAGACCGGAAAATACCTATAATTATCACAGAAATAAAGTCTAGAAAGCAAACAAAAATAGCAAAACTAGAAAATCACCCGAAACCACTAGCTAAATCTCTCACGAAACCGATAATCCGATCCCGCCTGCAGAGATGGATCTATCCGGCCTTTTGAAGCCACATTCAATTTGGGTTAAAGTTATTTTTAAGTTACTTGTTTTAAGATTAGATTTACTTATTATTAGCAATTTAAGCAGATCCAATATTTTAAAAAATTCTTATAATAAAAAAAATAAAACTTAAACTGAATTGAATAAATTGAAGGCGTTGATCAATCGTACAGACTGGTCGGTCAGCTCTGTTGGAGACATCCTCTCCTCAGTCACCATGCGAGATTAACAGTGCAGTGGTTTTGTTTAACCAGATATTGTTGGATCCATTCGAGGAACGCATTCCTAAGCGCTTCTTCCACCCCAATTTTGCTTACTGATTATCACCACTATATTATTTAAAGTTAAGTATTATCGAGGATATAAATTTCCAGTTAACCGATTTTAAGCCCTATATATCCAGTAGATGTAAGTAAAAAAACTTTTGCAAATCCGCATATGATTCCTATTTGACAAAAGTTAAATTAAACTGGAACGTTTACCCTAAATCAGTCTGGAACTTTATAAATTCAAAACATACGACTAGTTTGATCCTGTTCGATAAAGTATAATGATGATTTGTATATTCCAGTGATGATTTGTGTATCTGTAATCTTTTCGCTGATTATTTTAAGTCCAACTACACTACTGTAGAATACAAAATGGCCTATTATCCTTTCTTCATACAACATGCCATAGTGAATTAACATATTTTTGATGCGGACATTTTGCTCAAGCATTTATCTCAGCTGAAATCATCTTTTATTCCAAATCCCCATTTAATCCCTTCTTTTATCTTTCAGCAGTGTTGTCTTGAGTTTGTCTGTCCGATTATTTCGTTATTTAGTGTTTCTCTTATATGTGGAAAAAGTCATATATTTTACCGCTGCATAAATCGGGCAGGAAATCTTCAATATCCAATTTCCGTAGGATTACGAAAATTTCCTAAGTTGTTTCGTCCTACGCTCATACGATTATTAGTTCTCAAAAGCATGGTTTCCTGCCTGGAAAGTCATCTTTCACCAATCTGCTGGAGTTTTCTAACCGCGTGAAGGTTATGAAAACAGACGTTATTTATACTGACTTTGGTAAGGCATTCAACGTAGTAAACGATATACTTCTCCTCCTTAATCTCTCTAAGTTTGGTTTGCCAACGTTACTTTTAAAAAGGCTAAGTTCATTTTTACCGCAACTTACCCAACAGGAGTTATTTAAAGGATTGTTATCTGTTGCATTTCCTGCATCTTCCGTGCCGCAAGGTAACCACCTTGGTCCCTTTACTATTTTCAATTTTTATAACCGACCCACCTTCCAGTATATCCCATTGCAACATTCCTATGTTGCTGATGACGTAAATATGTTTTTATTCCTTTAATAACCTTAATGAATCGCAGTTGTTTTAAGATGATTTAAATGGTCTTGGCGACTGGTGCAACATTAATTGTATGCAACTAAACTACAAGAAATGCAAACATATGTGGTTTTCCAGATCATCCCACTCTGCTACAGTTTCAGTTCATTGTTATCCGTTGATCGTATGTGCGAATTAGGTGTAACCTTTGCCCATAAATTTAGTTTTGGTAAACACGTTGCAACTATAGTTAACGACCATCGCTTTTTTAAGTCTAGGCTTCATAAATTGTTAGGCAAAGGAGTTCAAAGACCCCTTTATTACCAAACTTCTGTACACTTGCTTGGTACGCCCATCATGAGAATACGCAAGTGTTGTTTGGTGCGACTCTGATGCTATTGAATCAGTTCAAAAATGGTTTGTATTGTTTGCCTACGCACCTTAACATGGAACTCAAATTTTCAACTTCTCACTTATGTGAGTTGTCTTAAACTTATTGGATTCGTCTCCCCTCTCTGAAAACACTTTCTCAAAGTGGGCGATAACGCCACTTTGTGGGCGGTAGAAGTCTGCAGGGGGGCGATGAAGGGCACTGAGGAAATTGGTGGGCTCTGAAGCGGTTTAGGGGAGCGGTGACTGATTTCTGTTTTTTAATATTTTAATTGTAGTATAAAAAACTAAAATAAAAACCTACTTACCTACTAAAGGTGTGTGGAAGACATGGTGTGATTTGTGCTTTGTTTTTTTTTTTAATTTAGTGCAGATTGTCTGTATGTTTTACTTTGGTTTTATTTTAAAACAAACAAACAAAGACAATCAGCTGCGAAGAAAGAAAAAGCAATCTTTCGTGCTCGCGAAAGGGGAGAGATACACACTAGAGCAGTGTTGACAGTTGCAGCTGACTGCTGCTATTGTTTTTTTCAATATCCATAGCAATAGCAATAGCAAAGCTATGAAAAATATATGTTTTTAAACGCTGATTCATTCAATTAACTAACTACTTACAAATTCGATCTAGTCTAATTCGGAACTCCGTTGCATGTGGTGTAAGAGCATCACAGCAGGATCACCCCAGGTGGAAGAAGAGCTTATAAAACTGACAACCAACGAGGAATTAAAAGTCAAATTCAAAAATGGCTACCAAGAATTTTGGATACAAAAGGCAGTCTCGCAATTGAACCCTGCATTGTGGTCGTTTGTTCAACGATTCTTGTTAGCATTCCCATCGTCGTATTTGTGTGAACGTGGATTTAGTGCTGTGGCAACCATGCTAACTAAAAAGAGAAATCGTCTGCACGTTACCGAACGCGGTGACTTACGGCTGTTTTTGAGTAAATTCGAGCCAGATATTAAAAAACTTTTTAAAAACCATCAGATTCATCCTTCACATTAATGAAGTTTTAAAATTTAAATTGGAATATTTCTTTTAGTTTGAATAAAAATTTTGTTAAATATGATTTATAAAGTTGTACTTTATTGCCCTCATTAGAACAGTCTCACTTAAAAGGTAAGTTTGAATTTAAAAACAAATAATACTAATATATGATAGCCTGTAATTTAACTAAAGTTATTAAATTAAATAATGATTGCGACTGTGATTTTTACGACGTCGTAGATTTAAAAATTTTAGGGGGCGCTGGAAAATAATTGATTCTCAAACTGGGCGGTAGGCGAAATAAGTTTGAGAACCTCTGACATAGAACAATGCTTAATGCATGTTTTTTGTTTATCCTCATGAGAAGTAAAAAAAAATGATTTTTTGCTTGCTACTCTCAACTTTAAGGCTCCTGCAAGAAGAACAAGGAATTTCACTCCCTTGTATCTCCATCCTTGTCGTCGGAATTATTTAGATTTTGCGCTGTTTCGTAGTTCCAATTTAGTTTCGGAGGTGATTTATTTGAATGAATCCAAACATATGTTCAAATCGAAAATAAAACTTTTTCTTTCAAACCGTGAGTATATCTGTTTAATAGCCTTCCCAAAGCGTTATCAGGCCTTTGTGGCTTAGCGTAACTATTAGGTTAGGGAGGTGGTTTTAGTGAGTAAAAATCTCACACTCTTGGGTGGTACGTTGCCTTTTTGAAAATTCCACTCCTTCCGGAAAAAGCCGATTTGCAGGGGTGCAGGCAGGTGGTGCCTAGCCAAGTTGGCCTCATCTCTCTCCTCCTGCTGGGTAACTGGCTCCCACAGGGGAAGACGACGGGCTCATGGATATAAGAGAGGAGCATGTAGGTAATGCCGCCAGCGGTCACACCTCTACTGTAACGGGAGCAGGTTACAGTAGGTGTAATGCTACTGCCAAAACTAACAGAGCAAAGGAACAAGTTTTGCTTAATGTAGACTTTTCTCGTTTCCAAATGCAGGTCTTTGGTGACAGATTTCAAACACAATTTCAACGACAGTTATATAGGCAATAGCAAAGGCGAGTTTTCCCGACGTCTACAACTTATTGTATGCTATGCAATTCAATATGGACAACGATATTTCAGCATGGGCAACGATATTCCAAATTGAAAAAATGTAAATAAAAAGGAAACGCATTCGTTTTAGTCTTAATAAGTTTTTGAAAGTTGAAAGAAAATTTGTAAAATGAGTAAAATAACTAGGAAATTCAAGTGCGGAATTAACCAGATGATTTCTATTTTGTGTGCCGTGAATATGTCGGAAAGAGAAATCAACGCATCTTTCCCAATTCCACAAGAAACTTACCTGCAATATTTTAGAACAGCAACTGAAAATCTAGATGGAGGATGGACGCCAAGTACTATATGTCGCTCGAGCAATACAATTCGTGTCGCAGAAAGTAAGTATTTGGTGATGATTTTATATACTTAGAAGTTACATGAAATTCGACATACCAATGATTTGGAGATAGCCCTCTACTTCTACACAGTCTGCATTGGATGATTGGGTGAGAGATCTGGAACTCACAAAAGATAAATCTGAAATCTGTAAATCTTTTTTTGGTGAAGATCACACACGAAAACTTTGGAACATATTTAAAACTCGATGAAGCTGCAGTTTGCAATTCTTTTCGGGGGATAGTTTCTGATTTTCTTGGAAACAAAAAAAGTACAAATTATAACCAAATTTTTGAAGATTTTCTCAAAAGATAAGCAGAAATTGGTATGAAATACTTTATTTCATTCCATTTGATATAACATAAATTTCTTTTTATTTTTGCAACAAGCGTTAATATGTCTTTGAAGATACATTTTCTTCATTCACATTTGGATTTTTTTTCCAGGAATCTTGGGAATGTAAGTGACGAGCACGGATAGAGATCGCATCAACAGATGAAATCTATTGAGCAGTGGTATCAAGAATTTTGGGATGATGCAATGATGAGAGACTACATTTGGTTCCTCATAAGAGAAACAAATCCCAAAGTAATGAAAGACAGAAATGGATCCACAATTATTTTCAATGTGTTAAAATACTTAATGTGTTTATAAATACTTTAAAATATTATCATAATTAAGGAAAATGGAAATCCGACAATAAAATAAAACAAAAACCAAAAAATCCAAAAAAATGTTGAATTTGGGTATTTTCACATAAAAAATTCTAGTTTTCTTATTTTTACATCCATATCCACCGTTGCAGATATTCGAAATTCAGTGGAACAACTTTTTTTAAAGACCCAAAAAACATATAACCGCCGTTATCTCGATTAAAAAATGGTTATCATTTTCGGAATCAGTGAGTCATTTTACATTTTTGGGAAACTTGTGCTATCGAAAAAATTTCGCTCTACAAATCTTTAAAATTGAACGAAATAATTTGCGACAATAATTCAATAGAGTAATTATCAAAAAGTTTCTGAAGCGCGAAGCCGTTCATTTCGTTAATCCTAACAGTCATACTGGTAATTCAGACGCGGAAAGCTTAATAACATAACAGAACAAATCGGAGCCTTTAACCTTTAAATTAAAATTCCAATCAAAGACCAAATGTGCAATTCTATAGAATATTATAACAAACCATATCACACAACAATTAAAACTTCACCGTTAGAAGCGGAAAAAAGACTGCTTTGTGACGACTGTGCATTGCAACTGCATTGACTGTGGCACAATCAAAAGACATTTATTAAAAAAATCGATAATGGTGACTTTAGAGTTAGTTCGTTGTTAAGCCTCGATTAAGTAAATTCATAAATTCAATAAAGAAAATAAAAGCCTTTTTGCAATATTGGAATTTATGAGATTGAAAAACAATACAAACATAACACACACGGGTGCCGTCCTGGCAATGGGCCCCATTGTTTGCACAGCTGTTTCCACGACAGCATCTATGATTGTAAGAGTATTCGATGGTCTTACCGTAAATTACGTAACTCTTCAAGAAGTTTAGAGCTTTTCGTAAAGCGTTCCTTGATATTGCCAGAGACTTGACATCGGTGTTAGCAAAGTTTGAAGAATGTGAAAACTTTTGTTCACACTTGATGGGCATGGAAGATAATGTAGTTTCTTTTAAGCGAAATCATAATAAGTCTGTTTCGTGAGGATTTATCTTAAGCCTGCTATTTTCGATACAGTGAGAGACTCTGTTCAGGATTTGTCATTAGTTGAAAATCGGCAGTTTTATGTAGACACTTCTCCGAATTTGGCTAACTTGGCTCTTTCGGCTAATATTGAATATATTTGTATTCAGCCCTTTGTCGGGATCTAATTCTTCTATGGCTGTTGTAAGCACAACATACGAGTATATGCTAGCATTGCTTGCACTTCTGTTTCGATTGCAAGTCTAGGCAATTCTGTTGACTGTATGTCTGAAAAGGGAAAAGCGTTGTTGGCAAAAAAATTGTAGTAGATGAATGGAGTATTTGTGTCGAGATTCTCTATCGATACAACGGAGGATGACATAGGATTCCATATCGAATCTGGTTTTCACCCATCGTCTTAAAAATATCTATTTTTATGTTTAAATTTGTTAGGTATACCCAATTTTTCAAAATTATAGTACCTGCTAACTTAGTTAAAATTCTTGGTGATCCCAAATTTTGGCCTCTAAATGAATTGGTGCGTGAATATGAGTCACGATCACATCCTAAATTTGAAACTCTTTATGCAAAACCAGCTTCAAAACGTGCGGGGTTTAAATACAAAACTGACAAATGTTCTGCTAGCCAGTTCTGCTTTCGTACATGATGTAATTGCATTTTTAGACACATGGCTTCGCCCATGCACACTTTTGTCCGAGGTTTTCGCTCCTAATTTCATGGTATATAGGAAAGACAGAGCCTCTCTTTATTCAATATCTACTATAGGAGGAAGGGAGGTTTTAATTGCAGTAAGTACGGCCCTGTTCTGTGAATAATTAATATTCTTGGAAACTGTTAGTATTGAAATTTGTTGCGTTCAAATCGGAGTGACAAAATTGAATATTTCTTGTCCTGATAAAATCCTAATATTGGGTGATTTCAATTTGCCAACTCTGTGCGAGGAGCATTCAATCCATTAAACTCTTCCCATTTTGCAGTAATACTGAGTTCATAAATTCTATTTTCAGTTTTTGTCTACGAAATTGTCTTTGTTAAGGTCAAATAGTGCACGAGTTTGTTTAGTTTATACTGTTCGGATGTGATTTTTTGTGCGCTCCGTATTGGATTTACATTATTTTGTAATTTTAATATTAACAAGCCACATAGTTAATTATATTAAAATAATCGCGAGACATTTCCAACAACAGCTCATTTAATAATTTAAACATATATATGTAAATATAATCAACAAAGTAAACACAAAAAAATATAAACATAACCAAATATACAAAGCTATGAGTGTCGAGCACTCACCTTATAGCGTCGGCACTCAGTACATATACCCGTTGCACCAAACAAAAACACAATACGGCAACAGTACAATACGGCAAATTATCGGCAACAACAATGCCACTAACAGAGTCAACATCTGTGTCAGTAGCAGCGTCGGCAACAGTAGCGACCTCAACAGAAAAGACAATTCCAGTAACTGTCGCTACAGGAAAGATCGCGATGACTTTCTTTGAATCAACAGAGAACGCAAGGCTGCCCAGCATAGCGTGATCACCAAACTCAGCAGCAGTAAGGAGTCCAACAACAGGCGATAACAAACAGTGAGGTAAAGAAAGTAAAAGATGTTGCGGTCGTGCTGACTGGTATTGACCGCTACATTAATATCAAAAGAAAGATTTCTACATAACTTGATATACACGCGAACACCTAATTATTTGCTTGTAAAGTTGAAGTTTTGTAAATCGAGGAGAAATATGAACCTCTTAGTCCCTAATTACAAGTATTTAAACTCGAATAGACTATTTTTTGTGAACGCCATCAGGTTGTGAAATTCGTTGCCTTTGGCAATCAGGAGTATCTCAAGTAAGCACAACTTTAAGCAAGCAATTTTTCACTACTTCTCTTAATGCTATCTATTTTTCTCTTTTCTTATTTTCTAATTTTTGTTTCCTTTTCGCTTATTCATTGTCTTTCTGTTCTGACTTTAGCTTATTTCATAAAAATTATTTTTTAAAAATTTAATTATTTATTTATTCAATTATTTATATGTTTGATTATTTATTTATCTGATCTTAACATATTTTTTTTCTGATCTAATAATTTAGTTTCATTTAATTTACATTCTTAGTCTTAGTTTTAAGTAATTTTTGTTGTATATAATTCATTGTTATTCTGATACTTCTTGCCGCATTTAAAATACCCTGTCTTATATGTGAACGCTTTGAAAATAAAAAAATTTAAAAAAAAAATGTCCACAAAAGGTCATGGGCGTCGCAAAAAGGGCAAACACAACCAACTCAGTTTCTTCTCTGGAGAATAATAGATTTGCACTTCTTAGTGTAGACAATTATACTAATATATCGAAAGGTGAACCTCAAGTCAGTAACGCCAGACCGCTACCAATTTACTTGCGCGAGCGTAGTCCCAATCAATTAGTATTGAACATCGCAAATATTATAGGCACAAACAATTTTGACATTATGCCTTTTAAAAAAGGTAGTATTTAGGAAACAAAGATCCAGGCATATAGTGAAAAGCACTATCATGACATTGTAAACTTTTTAAAGGGGAACATCAAAAATTATTATTCCTATGTATGAATTTTCAAGAATTCGGCCACTCTATATCCTACTGCACTTTGCGCAGTGTTTGGGTAGTTTGCGGTGATCTCCATCCTACAAGTAGTTGCACCTTTGCTAAAGCTGACACATCCGCAAAGAAATGTAGTAACTATGGTGGTGGCCACAAGGCTAATTACAGAGGTTGCCCTGTACATATAGATTTAAAATTAAAACTGTCGCAGGGTATGCAATTAAAATGTAACTTATCCCCAAATCCTCATTATATTATCCTGCTCAAAAACCTAATTCTGGTCAAGCAACCTACGCAAGTGTTCTGCAGGGCAACGCACGGAAAATTAACAATAACAATGCATCTAATAATGGAGTAGAAGCGATGATTCTAAATCTTACTCAGTGTATGACTCAATTCATGTCTACAGTGTAAAATATGCTACAAGATTTGATTAAAGCTCAAAATCAGATGATCCAAACTCTTGTAAATAAAAAATTAGATTGTTAAAAATATGTTTATGGAACGCAAACGGTGTTAACCAGCATAAACTAGCCCGTAACAAGTTTCTGCATGACCACGAAATTGATGTTATGCTTTTGTCCGAAACACATCTCACAAACAAATACAGCTTTCATCTAACAGGCTTAAAATTTTATAACAGTAATCATCCTGATGGTAAGGCACATGGCGGTATGGATATTCTAATCAGAAATCGGCTTAAGCTTCATCTTATGCAATAGCATTTGATGCAATAGATCCAAACTACATGCGTATCTATTAAAAATCGTGACAAAGACCTTACATTTGGAGATATATGCTCTCCACCACGTTTTACTAAAAAAGAATCTCAATTTAAAGAACATTTTGATTCCCTTGGTGATAGATTTCTAGCTGGCGGCAATTATAATGCGAAACATTACATTGTCGGCCTTATTAATCCAAAAGGCCGACAACTGTACAACGAATTAACTAACGGACATAGTAAGCTCGATTTTGTCTCACCAGTACAGCCCAGTTATTGGCCAACAGAAAAAAAGAAAATTTCTGATCTTATTGATTTTGCTATTTCTAAAAATATAGATAGGTCTTTACTATCAGCGGATACCTGTGTCGATCTGTCCTCTGATCACTTGCCTGAAATAATCAACCAGAATATACAAAGGTTACTGATTCGCCTAGGGAACAACAAAATCGATTGGTTAAAATGCCAAAAGTATATTAGTAGTCATATCTCTACAAGAGTTGAGGTAAAACATGCATGTGATATAGATAATAATAATCATATTTTTAACTCCATGCTAGCGACTGAAGCCGTAGTGACGCCGCCAAAAAATACTTCTATAATATGCAAGTATGCCTGTACCAATAGCCAAATTGAAAAACTTGTAGCAAAGAAACAACGGCTGAAACAACCCATAGCTCACCCATCTCTAAACAGATTCTTAAATCAGCCGAAAGGGCTCTTTAAGATGCTCTTATAAAGGAGGAGGATAAAAAGCTAAAAGGATATCTGTAGAAGGAAACCCCAAATTCTACCGAAAGGTATTCCCTTTGGAATGGAACCGGAAAACTTTAAGGCTCCAATGGCAGGTGTAAAACGCCTAAGGAACCCGACCGGCGCGTGCGCTCAAAACGATAATGAAAAGCACTCTGCTTTGCATATATGCAACGTGTTTCAGATATGGCTACAATCTGCTTTGTATTGCCTGCCTTACCTTTCAGTACTGATATTGCTCACCTATCAAGATTTCCCTTGCTGAAATAGTTAAACATATTCAACACCTGTATCGAAAAAATCACCTGGATTCGATAATATTACCCCCCAAAAATGCTAAAAAAGTTACCAGATTCTGCATCTCCATTTCTTTGTAAGCTTTTTAACGTCATTTTGGCATCGGTTACTATCCGAATGCATGGAAGAAGTCTCAGATATGTATGATAGTTAAACCTGGAAAAGACGAAACGCTGCCATCATCGTATAGACCTATCAGCCTGTTGCCTTGCCTTTCCAAATTGCTTGAGAAACTGCTACTAAATAAACTATCTGTTTTTCTTCATGAACATAGCGTAGTACCGCAACACCAATTCGGGTTTCGAGAAAAGCACAGCACTATTGAGGAAGTGAATCGAATTACAAATGAAATAAGAAAAGTTTTTCAACTTGGGGAGTTTTGCTCTGCAATATTCCTTGACTTGGCTCAAGCATTTGATAAGGTCTGATGTTCAAAATAAAAAGTTTATTGTAGAAAGCTGTCATTAAATTCTTGAGTCTTACTTATCCAATATACTTTTCCGAAGATTTTCCAATTTCAGCCGGTGTGCCCCAAGGTAGCGTTCTAGGCCCTACAATATATGTAGTATTTATATCTGATACTCCTATAAGTGAAAGCACGCTAATTTCAACATTTGCGGATGATACATCCATACCTAGTTGCAATAAGCGTTCGATAAAGGCGTCGAGAACACTACAAGAGCACTTATTTAGGGTAGAAGAAGGGCTAGGAATGTGGCGTAAAATGGTCAATGAGCGAAAAAGAAAGCACGTAACATTCTCTTTGAAGCCTGGTACGTGTCCAGCTATTCGGCTCAATAATATCGAGATTCCACAAGCTAATGAACATACCTCGGCATTCATTTCGACAGGCGATTAACTTGACGTACGCACATTTCAGCTAAAATTTTGCATATGAATTTGAAGGTCGCCAATCTGCATTGGCTAATTAACCATACATCTACGTTAAATCTGGAATATAAAATCCTTCTATACAATGCAGTTGTTAATCCGATATGGTTTTACGGGATTCAACTGTAGGGTAATGCATCTGCTTCTAACTTTGTCATAATTCAAAGGTTTCAGTTAGGATAATGACAGGTGCTCCATGGTACATGCGTAACGATAATATTGAAAAAGACCGGAAAATACCTATAATTATCACAGAAATAAAGTCTAGAAAGCAAAAAAACATAGCAAAACTAGAAAATCACCCGAAACCACTAGCTAAATCTCTCACGAAACCGATAATCCGATCCCGCCTGCAGAGATGGATCTATCCGGCCTTTTGAAGAGCGAAGCAGAGCCGCAATTTTGATTGCCACATTCAATTTGGGTTAAAGGTATTTTTTAGTTACTTGTTTTAAGATTAGATGTACTTGTTATTAGCCTTAATTTAAGCAGATTCAATTTTTTAAAATATTCTTATAATAAAAAAAATAAAACATAAACTGAATTGAATAAATTGAAGGCGTTGATCAATCGTACAGACTGGTCGGTCAGCTCTATTGGAGACATCCTCTCCTCAGTCACCATGCGAGATTAACAGTGCAGTGGTTTTGTTTAACCAGATATTGTTGGATGCATTCGAGGAACGTATTCCTAAGCGTCTGGGTGCTGCTTCTTTCTCCCCAATTTTGCTTACTGATTATCACCACTATATAATTTAAAGCTAAGTATTATCGAGGATATAAATTTTCAGTTAACCGATTTTAAGTCCTATATATCCAGTAGATGTAAGTAAGAAAAACTTTTGCAAATCCGCATATGATTCCTATTTGACTAAAATTAAATTAAACTGGAAAGTTTACCCTAAATCAGCCTGGAACTTTATAAATTCAAAACCTACGACTAGTTCGATCTTGTTTTCGATAAAGTATAATGATGTTTGTATATTCCAGTGATGATTTGTGTATCTGTAATCTTTTCGCTGATTATTTTAAGTCCTACTACACTACTGTAGAATACAAAATGGCCGATTATCCTTTCTTTATACAACATGCCATAGTGAATTAGCATATTTTTGATGCGGACATTTTGCTCAAGCATTTATCTCAGCTGAAATCATCTTTTATTCTAGATCCCCATTTAATCCCTTCTTTTATCTTTCAGCAGAGTTGTATTGAGGTTGTCTGTCCGACTATTTCGTTATTTAGTGTTTCTCTTATATGTGGAGAAAGTCATATATTTTACCGCTGCAAAAATCGGGCAGGAAATCTTCAATATCCAATTTCCGTAGGATTACGAAACTTTCCTAAGTTGTTTCGTCCTACGCTCATACGATTATTAGTTCTCAACAGCATGGTTTCCTGCCTGGAAAGTCATCTTTCACCAATCTGCTGGAGTTTTCTTACCGCGTGAAGGTTGTGAAAACAGACGTTATTTATACTGACTTTGGTAAGGCATTCGACGTAGTGAAAGATAGACTTCTCCTCCTTAAACTCTCTAAGTTTGGTTTGCCAAAGTTACTTTTAAAAAGGTTTAGTTCATTTTTACCACAACTTACCCAACAGGAGTTATTTAAAGGATTCTTATCTGTTGAATTTCCTGCATCTTCCGTGCCGCAAGGTAACCACCTTGGTCCTTTACTATTTTCAATTTTTATAGCCGACCCACCTTCGCGTATATCCCATTGCAACATTCCTATGTTGCTGATGACGTAAATATTTTGTATTCCTTTAATAACCTTAATGAATCGCAGTTGTTTTAAGATGATTTAAATGGTCTTGGTGACTGGTGCAACATTAATTGTATGCAACTAAACTACAAGAAATGCAAACATATGTGATTTTCCAGATCATCCCACTCTGCTCATGCTTAGTTCATTGTTAATCAACCATTGTTAAACGTTGATCGTATGTGCGAATTAGGTGTGACCTTTGCTCAAAAATTTAGTTTTGGTAACCACGTTGCAACTATAGTTAATGACCATCGCTTTTTTAGGCTTCATAAATTGTTAGGCAAAGGAGTTCAAAGACCCCTTTATTACCAAACTTCTGTACACTTGCTTGGTACGCCCATCATGAGAATACGCAAGTGTTGTTTGGTGCGACTCTGATGCTATTGAATCAGTTCAAAAATGGTTTCTATTGATTGCCTACGCACCTTTACATGGAACTCAAATTTTCAACTTCCCACTTATGTGAGTCGTCTTAAACTTATTGGATTCGTCTCCCCTCTCTGAAAACACTTAGAACAATGCTTAATGCATGTTTTTTCTTTATCCTCATGAGAAGTAAAAAAAAAATGATTTTTTGTTTGCTACTCTCAACTTTAAGGCTCCTGCAAGAAGAACAAGGAATTTCACTCCCTTGTATCTCCATCCTTGTCGTCGGAATTATTTAGATTTTGCGCTGTTTCGTAGTTCCAATTTAGTTTTGGAGGTGATTTATTTGAATGAATCCAAACATATGTTCAAATCGAAAATAAAACTTTTTCTTTCAAACCGTGAGTATATCTGTTTAATAGCCTTCCCAAAGCGTTATCAGGCCTTTGTGGCTTAGCGTAACTGTTAGGTTAGGGAGGTGGTTTTAGTGAGTAAAAATCTCACACTCTTGGGTGGTACGTTGCCTTTTTAAAAATTCCCCTCCTTCCGGAAAAAGCCGATTTGCAGGGGTGCAGGCAGGTGGTGCCTAGCCAAATTGGGCTCATCTCTCTCCTGATGCTGGGTAACTGGCTCCCACAGGGGGAGAAGACGGGCTCATGGATATGACAGAGGAGCATGTAAGTAATGCCGCCAGCGGTCACACGTCTACTGTAACGGGAGCAGGTAACAGTAGTTGTAATGCTACTGCCAAAACTAACAGAGCAGCTCTAAAACGTGCGGGTGTCAAGGTCTTTGAAGATTCAGGGATTCTACGCCCTCTTTGCAAAAAATGGACGTAGATACGATTGCATCCATGCTATCCTTTGATGGAGCAGGTTGGTTCAGTGGCGTCACGCTCATTAAATGCAAGAACGACCCTTGCCTGAAATGCATAGAGGATGCCTCAAAATCTGTGGGAAGGCGCAGCCCTTGAAATAGTGGATCGTAATTGTAGCCCATTGATTCCGAAGGGAATGTTACTATTACAGCACCTGGTAAGACCTGAAGCTAAATACGATACTTACAACGATAGAATCCTGACGTACAATTGCTGACTGGACAATGTTGAAACCGTCTAAATCAGCTATTGCTGAAGGAGGCCAAAATTACATCCTCCAGATCATCAAGCCGGCTGAGGTTATTCTATACGCGCAGTTTAGAAAGATGGCGTGGGGCGCCAGTAGCGCGTACTTTCGCCTGAAGAAGCTCAATGCAACAAACGACAACCACAACACTATGGAAAAAGTCGAGAATATCGGTATTGAAGAGATCAAGGAATCCTCCCTGCACATACGAAGTATAGAGAAGGATGAGCGGGAGGAAACATCCAACCCTGTTAAAGTGTCTGAGTGCAACAATTAAAGTAAGAACCGCGATACTGGTGAGAAAAGGTATGTACTCTTAGATTCATTCTGATTTATCCACAGAAGATCTGACCACTGTAGCATTAGAGGACGGCAAGGATAAGCTCTTACTATTGCTACATGACACATGACAATGAAGCACCACCAAGTGAGCTTCAGAGATTGGTGGCAACAGTCCAAAGAATTAAGCAGGCTCTAGTAATTGGCTCCGATCACACGGTGTGGTGTTTATTCTTCAACGTACTAGCAACCCGGGGGGAGGAAACAAAATATATAGGATCCACTTCAAAGAAAATTCAAAATGTACATTTATTTTCGAATAACGTTTCGTGGTGGAACACTGGAAGTTGCTTATCATTTTCTAATCTAAGTACATTAGATTCAATGTTACATTCTCTCCAAAATAAAAAACGTTTGATCCTTAGGAATCCTAGGAACACAAACTGGGATTTGTGAAGGAAGATACAGGTTGAGCTTGACAGAATGTGAACACACTCATAACAGCCCTTAATGGATTGTACTACGTTGCGTACCCAATGTTACGTACAAAGCCCTAAGACCGAAACCGCCTTGGTGGAACAAGGACTTTAGATCGCATAGGCCAAAGGTATCGGAATTCTTTAAGTTGGCCAAAGTAACTGACAATGAATTCTGGTGGGGAATATAAAGAGCTATTAAAACGATACAAAAAAGAAGTGCGCAGGGCGTGGAAAGGTTTTTGTGGCAATATGGAAAACCCCAAGGAGGTGACTAGGCTCAGAAGACTGTTATCTAAACATCCGACTGTGCCAAAGTTAATACATAAACATAATGGAGATTGGACTGACAGCTGTGTGGGATCGTTAAAAGACCTTGTCAGTACACATCTTCTGGTTAAAACGACATTGTATATCTCGAACCTACAATAAATACGACCTGTCGAAATTTATTACAGCCAACAGAATAGAATTCTTTTAACCCATTTAAGTCTCTGGGAATAGATCGAAATTTTCAGCCATGTTCCAAACAAATACTGCTCTAGTGGTACCATGGCTAAAAGCGATATATACAGGATTTTTGAGGTTTGACTACATGCCTATCTTATGGAGAGTGGCGAGAGTTGTGTTTACACCGAAAGCAACTAAAACCAAACCGCTATCCTTGAGGGAATATAGACCCATTAGCTTCACTTCGTTCCTCCTGAAAGCCCCAGGGAGAATTCTGAACGCTCATATCAGATACACTATAAAACCATGTAACATATCTACAGAGACTGCACTGTGCTAAATATATATGTGGATCAAAATCCTATTGGACGGCAGAAAAATACGAGCGAGGAATAAAGCCAGAATAACTAACCAAGCAAAAGAGGGAACAGCAGAAGTTGGTGTGCTATCGCCTCTCCGGGATAGTCTAGTCTGCGAAAGAAATTTGATGGGAAAGGATACGCGGACGACATTGCTATAAAAGTAACGGGAAAGTACCTAGATACAATCGGAACAATGATATATCAATGGACAGCTCAAGCAAGTCTGAAAGTAAAAGCTGACAAGACATTATACTCTTTACAAGAAAATATAAGGTAACTTTATGGAACCTCCCAACGTTGAACGGCAATGAACTGATTTTTAAAGTCCACAAAGTACTGTAGTAGCCGAGAAGACAAGCTCGGATGTCACTTTTATTCTGTTTTTTTTTCTCATTTTGTCATTATAATTCTTAAGTGCCTTCATGCAATAGTTGTTGAAAGACCTGACAAGATTATCTGGGACTCAGAACTGTCAGGAATTTGTGTTGGATATTAAAGAAGAACTTTCTCTAGCTTAAGATTATACGTCTGCTAGTCAATCCTTCAATATTTCCTATAAATGATTGTTAGGGACGTTCCTTCTTGGAATATGAGCTTAATATAGCGATAGAATACAAAGCTATAATAAAGCCCATATGGACATATGGGGTGCAATTTTGGGGTAGTGCGAGAACCTCAAACCTAGAACTTATCCAAAGGGCATAGTCGAAAATCCTAAGAACAATTACCGGCGCACTATGGGTTGTCAAAAATAAAAACATTCACAATAAATACATATATCCACTATAGAAGAAGAAATCATAAAATTAAGGCAGAAATACCTGAATCGCCTGCAAAATCATCCGAACATACTTGCAAAAAGTCTACTCCCGCAGAATTCTGCTACACGTCTAAAGAAACCATGTTTCTAAACTTATTTACAAACTGATCTGTAATATGTATCTATATTAAATTTTGATTCCCTCTTCTTTTTAAAATTATAATTAATTAATATATATGAATACACTACTAGAATCCAAATAGCTCCAAGCAATACGCAAAGAGGATATTTAATACATTAGTTTTAAGATTTGATAACTTATTGTTAGTTTCCAATGGAGTAAGATAAAATAAACAAATAAATGGTTAAAAAAAAATAAATATATAGCGATGGTCTGAAAATGAGTGTTCCGATAGAACTTTCCATTGTACCATCTTTTCGAATAATACCTCCGATACCAACGTAATATCTAGCACTTCTTGACGATTGCGAGTGATAAACGTGGGTTCATTACCCCTGTTACAAAGTAATAACTTTCTACTCATAATATAATTGAAGAGAGACTCACCCCGTTCTTTGATGTCGGAGCTACCCCATACCGTATGGTTGGCATTTGCATCACCCCCCAGTATAAGACTTACTCGGGAAGCCTCGCTATTCGCTATTAACTTCCTTAGCATGACCGATGGTAGTGGCCCTGGGTCTTCATGGGCGAAGTACATGGAGATCAGCCGGTTGATATTTCTGTTTATTTCCCAGCTGACCGTTACATGGTCTTCATTACTGTAATTATGTATTATAAAAACATTATGTTGTATTTTAGCAAGAATACACGCCCAGATTTTAATTACACTATTGGCTGTGTAAAGTTTATAGTCTGGAGACCTCTGTCCTCCACTCACCCACGGCTCCTGAATGAGGACAAAGTCTGGCTGGTGTTCTGCCAGTCTATTCAGGAGCGCAGCCGTAGCTACTTTACTGTGGTGGAGGTTTATTTCCAGGTGCTTCATTAGCTATCAGCATCGCATATGCATCATTTTTGCGAGTCGCTAAGCTGCTCCTTTTCCTAGTACATTCTATCCAGGGCCCTGCTAAGCTCAGTACCTGAAGATATGTACCCATCCTTTTGGCTGTCGACGTTACTCTCTGTCTCTAGCTCATTGTCAGTCTCGTCATTTATGTGGGAACTGTTTTTCCCTAAACAGTGGCAACGCTGTTTTAGAGGCGGTCAACGAGCTGTCAACGAGCTGGGCAGTCAGTCGAAAACGGATCGCGAGTGATACAAGACGTCTTTTGTTCCTTACTTATTTTTAAATAAACTGTTCCTTACTTATTTTTAATAAACTGTTTCTTACTTATTTTTAATAAACTGTATCTTACTTATTTTTAATAAGCTATACCATAAATTTGGGGGCTCAACCGAAATAAGAATAAAATACGCGTCGCGAAAAGAAAATAAAACGTGTGTAAGTTTGTGCGGGATTTTTTGAGCCAAAACGGAGATAAAGAAATATATATTTTAAAAAAAATTTATAAATAAAATGCGTTCTTTACAAGAATTCGAGAAAATTCGCAGAAACATCCGTTACGCCAGTAAAGTGAATATTACGGCGTTGCATAAATACATATTTGAAAGAGAAGGCGATAGACGTAATCGGCAGAGGCTGAGAGAGTTTAGCGGTTTTGGTTTCGACACTGACGACGAACAATACGAGAGGAAAGCAGCGTACATTGATTCAAATCTAACGGCGGCTGATTTGGCGGTGATATGCTCGATTCTGGGAATCAAGCACTCAGTTGACGACGTAAAGGCGCACATCTTTCAATTTCTTCATAACTTCGAGAGCGAAGAAAACGGCGATGAAGAAACAGAGGATGAAAACGACGATGACGACGAAGCAAGCAATGACGACGAGATAACTGAGAGCGAAGCAACTGAAGAGCGAGAGACAAACGATGAAGACGGCGATCAGACGGTACGATGGAACGACAGGAATGTTGAAGCTAACGACGGCAAAGATACAAAAACAAAAAAATCAGAGCGCAAGCGCAGCGACAAACGAACAAATCAGAAAAAAGAGAGAGAGGTAAATCGCGAGAGAGGCGACTACGTAAATCAACCACCAAAATTTGTAATGAGTTTTAGAGACATTGAAGACTCCATACGCTTATTTGACGGCAGCGCAAATATTTCTATTGAAGCATGGGTGACAGAATTCGAAGAGACAGCTACGCTCATGAATTGGGACGAATTGCAAAAGTTTGTATTTGCAAAAAAGTCAGTTAGAGGGCTAGCAAAAACATTTCTTTGCAGTGAGAAAAGTTTATCTTCGTGGAATAATTTAAAAGGAGCTCTCTTATCAGAATTTGGAACGACAGTCAACAGTGCTGTGCTGCATAAACAACTTGTGGAACGTAAAATGCAAAAAGAAGAAGGTGTAAGAGAATATTTTTTTCAAATGAAAGACATTGCGGGTCGCGGTAATATAGAAGATCGTGCTTTAATTCAATATGTTATTGACGGTATTAATGATTTAAACATAAACAAAACAATTTTGTACGGTGCGAAAGACTTAGCGGAGTTTAAAGAAAAATTAAAATATTACGAAATATTACGCGCGAATAATGAGAAAAGTGCGAACATAAAGAATGACAAAAAACAAAACATAAATATAAAATTTTCTAATGAGAATGGGAAAAAGAGTGTCGATAAGTGCTTTAATTGCGGCGAAAAAGGGCACAAAGCAACCGAGTGCAAAAACAAAGAGAAAGGAACAAAATGTTTTGCATGTAATAAATTCGGCCATATTTCTAAGAATTGTCCGAATAAGAAAGCAAACGAAGCAAAAGTAAATGTAAACATTATAAATGATTTTAAAAACCGAATGATAAAGCAAATTAACATTAATGGTTTCGAAACAAGTGCATTACTTGATACTGGTAGTAAGTTTAACGTTTTAAAAGAAAGTGTTTTCAAACGTTTGGAAAACTGTAAAAAGTCTGACTCAAACGTATACTTAATCGGTTTCGGTAATTCGGAGGCAAATAAAATAAAATCGGTCGGTCGCGTATTGATTAATTTTAATATAGACGATGAAAACTTTGAGATGCCATTTGAAATTGTTCCTTCTGATTGTTTAAATATTCCAGTTGTTATTGGTTGTGAAATATGTTCACAAGCTGAAATAAACATTAATCCAACGAGTCTAACGATTAAAAAACTTAAAAATAATGATGAAAATGACTTACAAAATATGATGAAAATAAATGCAACAGACGATTTCGAAAATAATTTTGAATTTGATGAAACTCTAAATAAAAATTTAAAACGTAAAGTCGTTGAAATTGTTAAAAATTATAAACCCAACAAAACTAAAACAACGAATGTTGAAATGAAAATTTTCCTGAAAGATGATAATCCAATTTCATCGAGACCACGTAGATTGCCTATGGCTGAAAGAATCATTGTCGAACAGCAGATAGACGAATGGTTGAGAGACGGTATCATCGAAGAATCGGAGTCGGAGTACAGTAGCCCTGTAGTTTTGGTACGCAAGCGTGATGGCACACCAAGACTCTGTGTCGATTATCGACGAATAAATAAGGTGATTTTGAAGGATCGTTTCCCATTGCCACTAATTGAGGATCAATTGGACCGATTACAAAGCGCAAAACTTTTCAGTACCATAGATCTGAAGAACGGCTTTTTTCATGTCAACGTAGCGAGCGATAGCCAGAGATACACATCTTTCGTGACACATAATGGTCAGTTCCAATTCAAGAAGGTTCCGTTTGGACTATGCAACTCACCCAGTGTATTTCAGAGGTACGTAAACTCAATTTTTCGTGATTTGACTCGAAGAGGCATAGCCCTACCGTATATTGATGATATTATTATACCTGCCGATAATGAAGACGAAGCAATACAGCGTCTAGAAGAAGTGTTTTTGCTGTGCAGAGATTATGGCCTAGAGATCAATAAGAAAAAATGCCAATTTTTGAGAAAACGTGTCGAATTTTTGGGACATGTCATAGAGAAGCACACGATTTCACCAACGCCAGCTAAAATCGAAGCAATAAAGAAATTCAAGTTACCAGAAAATTTGAAAGAGTTGGAAAGTTTCATCGGACTGGCTAGCTATTTCCGAAAGTTCGTTCAAGGATTTTCAACGATGGCTAAACCACTAACAGATTTAAAAAAGAAAGACAAAAGATTTGAAATGGGAAAAGAACAGATTTCTTCATTTAACGCGATAAAACATGCTTTATGCAATAAGCCGACGCTGAGGATATTCAATCAGAATTCGGAAACTGAGGTTCACACGGATGCTTCGATGCATGGATATGGAGCCGTACTGTTGCAAAGGGCATTTGATGATGGCAACCTGCATCCGGTGTACTTTATGAGCAAAAAAACCACTGAAGCTGAGAAAAAGTACTCGAGTTATGAGCTGGAGGTGTTGGCAGTAGTCGAAGCAGTGAAGAAGTTCCGTATATATCTTCTTGGCCTACATTTCAAGCTCGTCACCGATTGTAACGCATTTACGAAGACCTTAACAAAAAAGGATTTGTGTACAAGAGTAGCGCGATGGGTTTTGCTGCTTGAGGAATACGATTATACTGTGGAACACCGATCAGGATCCCAGATGCGACATGTCGACGCTTTAAGTCGATATCCGATTATGATGATTAATGAATCAAGTATTTTATGTGAAATTAGAAACGCTCAAAGCAGAGATGACAAATTGATTGCAATAAGAGAAATTCTTCGTGACAAGCCAAATTATGATGGATATTTTTTGAAAGGCGACGTTATTCATAAGCTAAAGGATGAACGAGAACTTGTTGTCATACCTGAAGAGATGCAAACCAATATTATTCGGCAAGTACATGACAAAGGACACTTTGCGCTGAAGAAGACAAAGGAACTCGTATCAAGAGATTTCTATATACCGAGGCTTGAAGAGAAGATACAAGGAGTAATATCTTGTTGTATTCATTGTATTCTATGTAATCGAAAACGTGGCAAAATGGAAGGAGAACTTCATCCTATCAGTAAAGGCGAAACTCCGTTGCAGACGTACCATGTGGATTTTCTTGGGCCACTTGAGTCGACGAACAAACTTTACAATCACATATTAGCAGTTGTGGATGCTTTCACAAAATTTATTTGGTTGTATCCCACAAAAACGACGTCAGCGAAAGATTTGATTCAAAAACTTCAAACGCAAAGCCAAATATTTGGGAATCCAGTCAGCATCGTATCTGATCGAGGCTCTGCGTTCACCAGTGAAGATTTCAAGAACTATTGTAGCGAAGAAAACATCAAGCATTTTCTGATAACGACTGGCCTACCACGCGTCAATGGACAAATTGAAAGAATGAATGCCGTGATCGCTAACGTCCTTGCGAAACTTAGTCTTGGGGAACCAACGAAATGGTACAAACACGTGCAGGCGGTACAGCAGCTAATGAATGCTTCATTTTCACGAAGTACGCACGCAACACCCTTTGAGCTAATGACCGGTGTGAAAATGCGGATGAAAGACGACTTGCATATCAAAGAGCTTATCGAAGCTGAAATTGTGAAGCAATTTGATGACCAACGAAACAAACTACGTCAGCAGGCAAAAGAGCACATCCTGCAAATCCAAGCAGAAAATAAGAAGTCATACGATCGTAAGCGGAAACCAGCACGAAAATATAAAGTTGGTGATCTGGTAGCCATCAAAAGGACTCAACTGGGCGGTGGTTTGAAGCTCAAACCAAAATATTTGGGGCCTTATGAGGTAACAGGGGTTAAACTAAAAAATTCTTATGATTTAATTCGAACAGGTAATTGCTACGAGGGTCCCATGAAAACATCTAGTTGTGCTGAATTTATGAAGCCTTGGGTTCAATACGAAGACGATGATAGCGATGACACATTCGAGGCGAATGAAAATCAGAATGGCCGAGTTGTGGGAACTGTTTTTCCCTAAACAGTGGCAACGCTGTTTTAGAGGCGGTCAACGAGCTGTCAACGAGCTGGGCAGTCAGTCGAAAACGGATCGCGAGTGATACAAGACGTCTTTTGTTCCTTACTTATTTTTAAATAAACTGTTCCTTACTTATTTTTAATAAACTGTTTCTTACTTATTTTTAATAAACTGTATCTTACTTATTTTTAATAAGCTATACCATATTTATTTCCGATTCGGCTATTGACACAAGACAATCAACGGCTTCGGTGTCAGCTTTATAAGCTTTCACCTTCACCTTGTCGAATCCATAACGTATTAAGCCGTCGCGTTTTGCCAACGACTCTACTGATTCTTTATTTAGCAGCAGCCGCACCTGCATCGTGGCACGTTTCGTCTCCAATGCTTCTGTATTGCCGCTACCGCTTTCAATTTTCATGAATCTTCATTCAATTACCGGGAGTTCCGGGTTACTTGCTCTGAAGACTCTCATTATTTTCTCGGGGTCATCTGATGTAGCCGGAATCCAAGTTCTCGCTCTCGGACGAAATGGAATATCTTCCCTATCAATCGCTGCCAGGCACCCGGGTAAATATGCCCTACTCCTTGTACAGTTCTGTTGATTTCTCATCGTCGCAGGCGATCATCGTGGCCCTAGGAACACCTCTGCCGCTTGGACCCGCTGACATTGCGTACACGGAAGTTTCCCCTGCGGATTTCCCGTATCTAGTACGCGGTTCTTCCTCGGAGTGACACTTTTCGTTTTCACTCTTTAAGACGACTTGGGTTCATCGAAGGATCTCTGTCTCTTCGGCGCCGGGACATAAACGCGGTCGTGTTTAAAATCTGGTAAGACCGCCTTTGCCCACTCGATGGAAATTTGATATTAAGAGCACGAGTCATCGTATACTCCTTGGCCTGCACTTCACAACCCTTAGCCAAAGTCGCTGTTCGCTGCCTTTCGACTCTACTGGTTGTTCCGCTGGCTTGAGAGGGCACCACTTTGTCTGAGATAGCCGTAGCCTGTTCTCCACCATCAGCACTTGTAATAGCAATACTCGGACCAGGCTTCGACACTGTCCTTGTAGAGGCTAGTTTTGAGGTCGGTAACCCCGCTGCTCTATATACGGGCCCTATATTGACCCTCCCTGTCTATTTTTTGCAGGACCGGACCCCTTAGGTTACTCTTTAGCTTTTATTGTTTTTTCAGTTTTTTTGTTTAAGTTTATTTTTGGACCCACGAGTGTCGGAGAAAAGATGTCCGCCTGCGCTTAGCTCCGAACTACGCAGGTAAAGCTAATTATTACGGTGGGCGCCACGTTTCCGTAAGCTCACGTTAGTGACTGAGCTATTTTTACAAAAAGGGCCCCCAACCTGGCTGACCCTCGGGACGGGTTTAACACCTTGATCCAGCCTTTAACCCCGACCATGACAAGAGTACAAGGACCAGATGCTGTACTATTGAGGAGTAACAAACAGCCGACTTTTCATCCTCATCTTAGCTAGATACCTCTTCACACCAGTTTCATACTGTGATATCTATTACCAGTCGGCACCCTCGAGGAGGGTTCAGTGTAGGTTTTTGCCAAATGTGTATTTAACAAGTATATATTTCTTTAAGATATACATGCTATCTCCAAATGCTGATTACACATTGGCACACCTGAAAATGGCATCATGAAAATGTAATAACTGTAAAATAGCCTGTTGAAGAAATTGGATATTCGTTATTTAATTATCTAATGGATACTACAATTTTTGTGTACGGTAGAAGATGTTATTAGGATTTGTAGCAAGCTTTAATAAAATTGTGGAAAATTCGAAATATGAATTGGGTGAGAAAGGGTGTTGGAGGTGCTCTGTATTGAAACAAACATAAATAGGCTACGTTTCAATGGACAGCTTACATGGGGTAATAATGCAGCAGCAACCACCAACTGAAGAAGAAAAACGCAAATTCATGGTGTGGCTCTGGAAGGCATTAGGCATTAGAGGAACCTCAACGGCCGCAGATTGGAACGACAACTCCACATGGATCACGAAAACTAAGTATATGAAAGAAAAATATTGCCCATTCGAAAAGAAATAAATAATTAAACTATAATTAGATCATAAGTATAGTAGTTTTCTAATTTATAAAATAGAGCATTTAAATTAAAAAAATTACAAAAATGGAAACTAAATATATAGAACAATGAAAAATGGGTAGTACTAAATCCAAAGTAGAAAACCATAGTGGAGATTTACAGGTTACCACTTTAAATATGCGGAGTCGCACTACAATTAGGAATAACGCTACTACACATGTATAGGGAATACAACAGGAAACAGACAGTAAAGGCAGGAAAGTCTATATTTGACTTAAGCGAATTTGTATCTAGAAAATAGATTATCAACCTCCCTTCGTTAGAAAAACTTGAGCAAATCATATGTAATTTAAGAAAAAGCCCCAACAGAGTTCATACTGAAAACTACATACAAGAATTACGATGAACACTTAGGACTCAGCCTGCATACATTAATCAAGCGCCCAGTTTAGAAAGGCACACATTTAAGCTTAAAGCGATTTCATAAATAAAATCATAAGTAGTCAGCATTTTCAAAAAAAGGAAGAGAAGTTAGAAAACATTAGCTACAATTACGGAACATTCGGCAAAGCTCGCTATGACGTCATTTAAAATAATTGACTGCCTGAAGGTTATTTCTGAACTCTCAGCCAAGCCTGAAGACTTATCTAAATTCGAAAGCCTAGTAGAAAAAATGAGAACCACTGTACCTACAACCAGTGAGAACATATTCTTTACACTAGTTTTCAATAACAAACTCCCCGATAGAATCAAAAATAAGCCAGAACTAGCAGGAGCAGACAGCATAGTGACATTAATATCAGAATTAAAAAATTTACTAAAGCCAACAAAGACAGCAAATTCAATCTTAGTTGAACTGTCGAAACTGCGACAAGAACTATAGAAGAAACTCTGGACGAAATAGAGTAATGTATGTAGAAACCACTACACAAAACAAAGCTGATTGCATAAATCAACGAGGAAACAACAACCTCCCCGCCTGCTAGAGGAAGAAAACAATATGATTGGTGCGGGGATGAGCAGCAAACAATTACCCAAAGTAACAAACCGTTAGCTAAAATGCAAACGGCCCTATCTAACATTTTCATTACTTTACAGGAGAAACAAAAAACTGTATAAAACTATATATATTAATGTGTTTAGAGCATTTTTTTTCAATGTAACTTGTAAAACACCGACAAATTTAAATTTGAAAGAAAATAATGTTTTTTTTTTAAATATTTTAAAAGTTATGTTAGTTACGTCCTTTTGACGCCTGATTTTCTGAAACAAAAAGCCCTAACTACAATTCAATTTTTTTAGTTATTTGTCAGTAACTTGTCAATACATTTTTAATGAAGTAATATATCGCTGTAATAACAATGGGTAGATGCTAAAAATTATATTTAAAACAAAATAAAGAAAAATTTATTTAAGCATGGTTGCCAAATGTCTGTATGAAAAGAAATACTTTAGGTTTTTAGCTTGTTGCTTGCATTTTTTTGAATGCATTATATATGAAATTAATAAGTATATAAAAATAAAATTAATTCAAGACAGAAGTTCGTTAAATAAATATGTAGTACAGTTCAGAGGTAACGGTAAATTATACTTTATCAGCTTGTGTATTAACAACTCTCGTATAATAATTAATTTTCATAGGGTATATTGTCATAAAAATAATGACAGTCTGCTGGTAGTACTTTTTTCAGCTCCTGCAGATGCTGCCATTTTTTATTAGAAATTGCTAGTCTGTTCAGATGCAATTGGGAAGGTTCGACAACTGTGAATTGTTTTGAAGTTCTTTGAGGTAGCTGGGCATAATCGTCATTTATATCAGTTTTAAAATAAATAATTCCAGTCTGCTCGTATGCCAATGTACGTACCTTGTTGACAGTATGGTCTCCTGTTTTTCTTCCTAAAAATTTAATAAGCAATAAAGTTTTGGAAAATTTCTTAGAAATTAAAAGTATGCCTTACCTGGTCTAATAGATGAATACCTCATTGGAACAGACTTGTAATCGAGGAAATATTTGTAGTTTAAGTGGTGAACTTGTAGAGGCATAGGATTTTTCCGGGCTGCTCTTATTGATTCTACTAGTTGAAATGGCAAATGTATTTGTTTATTTTTGATTCGTCTCTCAATAAGAGAATGAGTGGAATCGCATTCCATTTGCGTGTGACCTACTACCAAGTATTTGTGTTCTATGGTAATGTCTTTTTCCACACATAAAGAGAGCAACGCATTAGAAAGGACAACATTTCTGTTTTGGCAAGAACAACCATCAGAGTAGATAACTATGTGGTGAATGTGAGGATGTTTCAAAAGTTCGGTTTTTAAATGTTTTAAAACAATTGTTGTAAACGTTGATGAGACAAGACTTCCTTCGGTTTCATCCCAAACGTAATTATCAGACTCGTGACTTATAACATTGTATATAGTGAAGTTGTGAACTTGTAGTTTCCTTTTATAATAAGAGGAGCTGGCGTTGGACTGTGGTATAAGTTTAACTGCCTCCATATCTATGCAAAATAGTAGAAATGCACCTAATTTGGCATTTTCGACATCATTTTGCTTCTCATTTCGCATCCTTTCAATTTCATTTGGGTGAATGTCAAATATATCCTGTGACAAGTTGTTTGATTTAAAAGATAAACATAAGTCACACTGGTCATTTCGTGGTTTAAATAGCGAGTAATTGCTGGATTTGAAAACATTCATAAAAATTGGAAATGATACTCGAGCAATATCATTGTTTTTATGTTCTTCGCATGATTGAGAATAAAGTTCATAAATCTGTCTGTATGTTTTGAAATCTGCTTCAAAATATATTTTTGTTGTATATTTGCGACGATAGTACGACTCCAACTTTGGTAAATCTTCTAACCAGTTTTGTAAGTAGCTACATATTTTCTTATAGTGTAATCTTTCTTTATTTTGATCAGAATTTTGCGTTTTTAGACTCTTTTGGGTGCAATGTAAGCCACTGGATTGGGTCCAACAACGTACCATTTTTTCTGATAAGCCCAAAGTTGATAGAAACATTTGCCGACAAACTTGCATTCGATTTGTATTGTGCTTTAGAAAATAATAATTAGTGTTGGAGCGTTTGGAATTTTCAACAGTTACACGTTGTGTTTTGAAACATTCAATGAGGTTTGTTACATATAATTTTTTTTCATCCCACGACATTATCCAGAACGAGTCAAAAATTTCTTTACGAGTATCTTCTGTAAAATGGGAGCAAAATCGAATGGAACTTTTCTCACAGAACTTCGACTTACACGCATCTTTCATTTCTGTGGGTTTTCTATCGCTTATATTTCCTTTAGATAAACCTTGATATTTCTGTCCTGCCATACGTTTTTGCTGGTTATTCACTCTCACATTTTTTGTAGTATTACTCGTATTTCTGGTTACACCACTTGCTAAATTATTTTCCGACATATTTTCAGCATCCGAATTCATATTAATGATATGTAATTTATTTGCTTAAAGTTTGAACAATTCAATTATAGTTAAACACTGAGATCGCTGAGAAAACACGTGTACTGTTTACTAAAAACTATAATTGTGTTTACTGTGCTCTCTACTACAAAGCAAAACGGTATAACGGGACAAGGCACGTGATTGTATTGTGTGGTGTTGGTTATTGTGTGTAGTTAGGGCTCTTTGCATTTATCAAAACGAACACTTTGTAGTAAGGGCCTTTTGTATTTCGTTAATAAAACAACTATTTTTAATCGTAGGACTCTGTAATTTTGTATGAACATGTAGTTTGAATAAATACATTATAATCTGCCCATTTTGATTTTTTTGTTAGTTAGGGCCGTTTGCATTTCAGCTAACGATACGCTATAAATACAGAAAGACATATAGGCCGCTTTGTTTAATTAAAATACAAGAACACCTACATAAACTTTTTAGAAGACACTGGTGCAGAAATCTCACTGTTAAAAATTGGTAGAATATTCAATGAAGATATTTTCAGCAAATATTCTTGTCCATTAATAGGCATTTTAATAGACAATGTTCGCATTTTAGGCACAGCAGAAATTTCACTAAAAGTTTAACAGGAAAACCTAAAACCAAATTGTAGAAGACAGATTTCCAGTTAAAGCCGATGGAATTTTAGGTGATGATTTCATTTAAAAATTTGATGGTAAGATATATTACGATGCACTCACACTAACATTCCCACACAATAATACGTTACTAGTAATAAATTGAGCAAAAAAAATATTTTGCATCACCATACCACCAACATGCGAAGTAATACACCCAATAAATGTGAACAGAGCTGAAGATATGTTCATATGCAACAATGAAATACAAGCAGGGAGTATACATAACTAAGCAATACTATAATTCCAGCTAAAGGCGTAAAACACATACGCATTTTGAACTCAACACAAGACACAATAGAGTTAAACAAACTATATATAGAATGTGTACATTGAGGGCACAGCTTACTCCAAACGTGACTGTTTGCAACTAGTAGACTGACTCAGGTACAACAGGACTGTCCCGAAACACCAAGCGTTGGTAAGGGGTATGACGGGGTGAGACCCAGATTTGCATCATTTGCAAGTCCCCATTGAAAATTAATATACAAATTTGTCAGTGCACTTTCAACTTGATGAAGTTAGCATGCAACACTTTGGTGGACGTACGGATTTGAACACAGCGTGGTGTGGTAAATAGTAAATAAACTCTTGCAGAATTTTGAGGGATCTGAATTTGGACTATGTGGGCAAGGTCCAAATACTCCAAAACTGACACGGGATGACCCAAATGACGCATCGAAGCGTTATACCAACTTAAATGGCAACTCCACCACGTACTCTCCAGAAGGTTTTCGATAAGTAGTTCGAGTGAGTAGTTTGAGCTCGTCATCTGGGGATAGCTTTCTATGCTTAGGTGGCTCTTCACAACTTTTGGATGAGTCCTTCAACCGATTGGCCCAAGTCATTTCTTACCATGAAACAGAAATATTGTATTGTTCTTTGCTTTCAGGCATTGGTCCTGTGAGGATACACCCGAATACTACATCTTGTGCATTCAAAGAATCTACAACATCAGGTTTAAGACCATCAAGTAGCATCATTATGTACAAATAAACCCCCACCCCTATTAGTGCATTCATTTGGGAAGAGTTAGATAGACTCGGGTCGGCTAAATATTGGCCAGGTAATTGGTGATATTCTTTAGTGGATACTAGCTGGGGCAGTTCACCGGTTAATGTGGGCAGCATCAATGCTGACACAGGGATTTACAAAGGGATGCACCCAGACTCACGTCACAACCTTTCGTAACATTCTATGCCACCACGTTGGTTTCTCCAGATATCTATGCATGCAGTGTGCACGTATGGAGTCGCAGTGGTGCTGTGGCCAGTCGCGCCATATTGACTTTTTTCTAGTATAACTGTTTAGAGTTACCTTCGCTGCTTGCGACAACAAGTCTGTGAATGCATATACAACTGAACTTGGTCTGTCTTTATGGATAAAGATATATTGAGATGCGAGCTGATCTATATTTTATACTTCAGCTAATCAATTTGTTTGAAAACTATGGCCTTTTTGTAATTTCTGTTTCACAATGTTTGGGTTTTGAGTGATATTATTATGGGTGCATGATCAAAACTCCAGCGATGGGGATACGTGGAAATAAATGTTGTGTAAACCTTTAGTGACGCCGAAGTATATAATTTCGGCGATTTTACCTATATATCTTGGACTGTTGCTAGATAAAGCTTTCAGCCCTAGTTTAGCTATAATAGTATTCTCGCTTTTTGAGTTACTAGGCTGCAACCACAATATGTATATTTTGGATTGGAATCTCCAGTTCCATATTCTTCGGGTATAATATTTGTTGCTTTTATATTGGAATGGATGTTTGGAATCATAAATGGTATATCTATCTATATAGAAGCTACTTTTCTGAATCCCAATTGGGTTTTTGAAATAATCATGAGAACAATAGAGTTTCAATTTCGTACATATTTGAAATTAATGTTCCAATGTGAAATTTTTATGGTATTTATGATTTTGACATATTTATGATACAGATCATAATGTTAAGGAAGGATTATCCTAAAAATTTACACGTCATTGCCATTCGCTTATGGGAATACTACTGATTTCGGTAAAAACCACAAATCAGATGCTGTGTATCTATTTGATTCCAGGGCACAAGAGCACAGAAGAAAATGAGTTGGCGGATGTGTCTGCCAAAACCTAGATCCAACGACCGAATGCAACGGACTGATGCCACTACGAGAATCAACTAGCGTGTTGAAGACAAATGAATTGGTAAATGGAATTAAGGTGGAATAATACAATGCACAAAATTGCAAGGCTCATGGAATATTGTACTCCCGTTGGCAAAGTAAATCAAATTTCATATGATGTTTGTAGAATATATTGTAGATATTCTCAAATGTCACTGTCTAATGGCGGCAAACGGTAATTTTTTTGGACCAACGAATAGCGAGGGATAGATGGGGGCCGTGATCTCGAGAACGCAATTAACACATCTAGGAGCCCCTGGGCTCACTCCTTTACATCTTCATGATTCACAAGTCTTCATCAACAGCCCCCTTTTGCCACCATCTTTTGCCATACATCGGAATTTTTTGGTTTATATATTTGTCACTGTTAGCCTTACAATCCACTTTAAATATAACCAAAGGTTTTCTTTTTTCCTTCAATCGCACTCCTTACTCTGTTAAAATATCGGTTTTACTTTTCATAATATCAGAAGGAACTTGTTTATTCACAGTAAGTTCAACAATTCAAAACAATGAACAAACTGTTCGAAACCCCTCCATCGCTCATCAAATTGCAGCCCGCTGCCATCAGTGGTGCCAAATTGTTTAAAGAGTGGTGCTGCCATCTGTAGTTTATACGAGTACATGCTGGGTGAAAAAAATTTGTTAATTTTCATATTGAGCATAAAATCGTAAAGTTGGTGAAACATCTTCTTTTTCTAAAAATATGATATTAATTTAGATTCTATCTTTGAATCTGTTTTCCGGGGGTAAATAAATGTGTTTAACTAAAAATTTAATAGTAAGTTGAAAAAAGTTTTGGTAAAAATTAGATAATATATCTATAAAAATAATAAAGTGAAAATGATATGTTCGGATGCACAAATTTTACATATTGAATTTAAAAATGAACTTACATCTATAGATATCTGTGCAAGTATTAATATTTTAATATCGATAACGTTATTAGTTCGTGATATAAAGACAAATTTTGTAAAATATTTTACAGTCTTTCTTCCATACCTATGCAGCCCGACGAACCAATAAAAAGTAGTGTAGTTAAACTGAATGTGGAAATAGCGAAACCATAACATTGCGTAACATAACATAACATAACCAATATTATTTTCTAAAGTAGTTGGCGTTCTTGACACGAATCTGCCATCAAAAAAATTAGGTTCGTTTGTTTCCTCAAAAATTTACATTATTTTCGGTGAAAACAATAATCTCCGAACATTTTTCAAAAATTTCTTTTTGTTTATCCTATTTAAACAGAAGTCAAGGTATTTTTTGAACTATTGCCAGTATCGACATATATTAGAAATTAATGTTTTATAGCAAATTCATTCTAGGAGGCCAAAACACTTTAGAATAATATACTAAACCTTTGTAGCAAAACCTTGTAAACAAGTGTAATTCGAAAATTGATATTTCTAAGAGCATCATGATCATTAAGGTAAAGTAAGAGAAAAATAGTATTAATAGAATTAAATAGGGTGAAAATATTCTGCTACTTTTCGGCCGTCCTGACATTGATATCTACTAGTTATATATTAATTAATTGTTACCTAAAGCTAATCGTCCCTTAATCCAGGGACGGATATTATTTACCCACTAAGTAGCTTTGTATCGTGTTTGCTGAGACGCTCTAATTTTTCCAATCGTAATATAAAACCTTCCATGGCATTTGAATTGTGGAGTTAATTTTCTCGAGGCATCAATATGCTAATCCAAATGTGTTATGATGAGAGAGTCAGCCTTTTCATACGAAGTGGGTTCTTGTATATTTTGGGCATAATACATTTGATTACGATCTTACAACCGCTCTTGGCTCATAGCAGCTTATATTCTTAAGTCATCAAGACAACTTTTCTCTGCTACTTCATCTTCCGGAAGACCAGTCTACAATTTCTCTCCGTTGTAATACACCAGACACCACTACATTTTAATGTTTATCTATTGCTAAATGCAATGTATTGTTAAAGGTTTTCAACTATTTCTAAAATTGAATTCTAGTGAAACATTTTCTTTAATCCGAATAGTGTAATAATGCGCGACAGTTGTAATATGGTCACTTTCTCTAGTCTGTGGCATACTGTGGCCCCCTCTATGTGCATTTCATTACTTTTTATTAAGAACTGTTACAGATGTGAAATAACTTCCTCTGTCAGATACAATCCTCTTAGGAGGAAAATAAGACCTGAAGTAATGTAGAAGTGGCATAGCAAATTATCTATTAGGGTTGATTCAGTTGTAAGTAGTCTTAAGAATTTGGTGGAGCCATGGAATAGCAGTTGATCACGTAGAGAAAAATATTTTTTTATTAATTTAAATTAATGCACTTTGCAATTTATACTAGTAAATTTCAATAAATACACAAATATAATTGATTATGATGTAAGATAAATTTATTACTTTGTCATTTTTCGGTCGATTTTCTTCTAGTTGGTCTTAGTTCTTACGGTAAAGTATCATCTTTACGTACATGCAGAGAAACCAGACGTTTTTTCAACGATTTGTACTTTTCCGCCGGCACAGAATCACTGTAAAATATTATTTTTTTGAAAATGTGCCCTATTCTCATCGATATATTTTGAACCGCTTTCCCAATCAAAAAACCCATTATACATGTTTGTTCGTCATCTCAATACCTTGCATAGGTACCATGAACGACACAATCGGACATTTCTAGCTCGATATATGATTTGTCACGTGAAAAAAGGTCGAAAAAATACAAAAATTGCAATATCTCAAAAACTATACCATGAAAAAAAATTTAACCTTGAATTTCGAATTCAGCAGATGAACATACATAAGAAAAGTCACGTCTCATCAAATGTACATGAAAAAAATTTTATTTTCTAAAGTAGTGTAATAAGATTTAAAAAAAATTAAAATTAATAACAAGACTAAGAATAAAAAACAAATACAAGAGGAAATTAGAAATGCTACAGAAAAACAAAGACAATAACTACAAAGTTTACAATTTTTACACATACATAAACTTTTTAATAAACGAATTACAAAAGTTACAAGATCTGATAACGTTTTCAAGGATGAATATTTTAGGAAGAAATATTAAAAATAAAGAAGAAATGCATAAATTTGAGATAATTAGTAGAATATTAAAACACTTAAAAAGGGGTATAGTGGAGAGAAGTAGAAATTTAATTGTGATTATAATGACACCAATATAATGCAATTAAACATATTATAAAATTGAAATAATACCTGTACCAAATACAGAAAAGAAGGAAGTGTACTTAAAAAAATTTCAATACATACTAAATTATGAAAAGGTATTTGACTGTGAAAAGGAAGTATTTATAAAATATAAATTAAAATTAATTAATTAATGTGTACAATTTTAAGCAAATATAGAAGCTGTTTAGTAAAATCAAATGAAAAAGAAAAAATAAGAGAAATATACTTAAAAAAATTTCATTATATACTAAATGATGAAAAGGTTTTTGACTGTGAAAAGGAAGTATTTATAAAATATAAATTAAAATTAATTAATTAATGTGTACAATTTTAAGCAAATATAGAAGCTGTTTAGTAAAATCAAATGAAAAAGAATAAATAAGAGAAGTTGAAAAGTGTGTAATTATAACAAAAATTTAAGAACAAATAAAATAACAACAAATTGTAACGAAATAACTTATGATGTAAAAGGCAATAATTTCATAGAATTTAAGAGCTGCACGATGTCAATAAATAATATCACATATTAAAAAATCGAAGAACATTGAAATTTTACCATTTTAATATTACCATTTTGCGAAAATTTTGAAACATTGAAACCATTCAACATACCTCAGAAGATTTACACCTAAAACCCATGCAGAATACCATACATGGGCACTTTGCAGTAGCAGTAAAATTTCAGTATAAAAAAATCGTACATATCTAGGTCGAGATATGATTTCTCACGTGAAAAAGGTCGAAAAAGTACAAAAATTGCAATAACTCAAAAATTTCCATTAAAAAAAATTTAACCTTGATTTTCGAATTCAGCAGATGAAAATACACAAGAAAAGTCATCTCTCATCAAATGTATATTTTCGGTATAAACTAGTGTTATTTATATTTAGAAAACACATTTAACACTCCCTCTTGTTTTCTCAAATATTGAAATAAACATTGAAATAATTCTTGACAATATATCTTAACTAAATTTACAAATTTATCTTTAGTAAGGGCTTTTGTTGAAGGATCAGCTAACTGCTTTCCGGTTTGGCTGTAATTGATATTTATTTCGCCTTCCTTTTCTAAATCGCATGTATAAAAATATTGAACGTCGATATGTTTTGTTCGTTTTTAAGATTCTGGATTTTTCAGTAATTAATAGCTTGTTGATTGTCACACATAAGAGGAGTTGGTTCATTGAGATTAACTCCAATTTCAAATGCTAGTTTTCTAAACCCTTTTATCATCTTCGATGCTGCGCAAAGTGCAATAAATTCTGCTTCGGTTTTTGAAGTAGCCGTTATAGTTTGTTTGCGTGAACTCCAAAATACAGGACCACCATTAATAAAACCAATGAAACCTGATGTGATTTTTCTAGTTTCGACATCTCCAGCCCAATCGGAATCACAAAATACTTTCAATTCTGTTGCGCTAGAATTAAAGTCAAATGTTAAACCATGATTAATCGTACCTTTGAAATATTTGAAGATTCTTTTTACTCCTGTCCAATGTGTCTGATTTCAATTTTCAACAAATCTGCTTAATATCATACATGGGCAGTAAAATTTCAGTAAACAAAAATTTTACTGAGAATGCGACTCAAATTTCATTACCAGTAAAGTTTTACTGGTTACTGCAAACAATTTCAGTAATCAGTAAAGCTTTACTGGTTACTGCAAAAAATTTCAGTAATCAGTAAAGTTTTACTGGTTACTGCAAACAATTTCAGTAATCAGTAAAGTTTTACTGGTTACTGCAAAAAAATTCATTGTTCAGTAAATTTTACTGAATACTGAAAAATATTGCACAAAATGCACAAAGCTATTTAATTGAAGATGCATTTGAGTTTCTTTTCTTTATAAATTGAATACGTATTCAATAAATATTTTTGAATGTTATAATGTATTATTCATATTAAATATATATTTATATACATATACGAGTATATATAGAAGAAATAATAAATTCCCCCATGAATATAGGCTAATGATCATATAGGCTGTTACCTTTACTTAAAACTAGCATTTCAAAGTTATTATCGCTGAGTTTTTGTCTTCTGGAACGGTTTACAATCCCTGCGAAAGAAAATAGCCGTTCAACAGGTGCAGAGGGGGGTAATGGAGTGTTGTATTTTAAAAACACGTTTTTATCGCCGAGTGATTTCTAAGACAGTTTGTTGTTGTGTCTCCTTCGACAAAATATAAAATTGTTTCCTTTAGAAAGCTTTCCGAATCAGTGGAAACACACTCTACGCCAGCATCTGTTTAAGATAAGTTGATATACAAATGAGTGTTAAAGGGCGAAATTAAGTGTGAAAACTTTACCATTACTCACTTCCCCGAAATCAAGGAATGATTTTTGCGGTGTTTGAGGCATAACTCGTGTTTCCAGGTCACGTATTTTCCCATATGTCGTCACATAGGTGTTAAACATTTTTTTATGTCCTCTTCCGTATGTGCTGATGCTGTTTCTAAGAGAGCTTTTACAAATCTTAGTTTTATTTCTGGCACAGATATAGCCGCCACGACAGTATCCCAGGCTTCAGGCTGCACCAAGAAATATGTCTCAAATCTCTTGAGCAAAGCTTCCTGCATTCTCTCGTTTACTGCGGCTAAGTACATAAAGCTCGCAGGCTCTAAACGACGAATTTTTAGTCTTAAAGAAACTAAAGCAGGGACAAAATAGCCAAAATACATTGTATTTTCGCCTTGTAAAAAATCAATTGCCTCAGCTATAGGTCCCATAAGCTTTATGTATTCCTCCAAATATGCAAGGTCATCATTTAGAACTGTTGGAACTGTTGTGTGCATCTATTGAAAAAACCAGAATAAGATGAAGAAAGTATGCCGTTGGAAAAACTTATTTTTACATATTGAAAGACCTTCTATTATTATCTTTTACATCCATAGAATTAATAATTTTGTTGAAGTCAGTTGTGGCCAGGAGATTCAAAGTGTGGCTCGCACAACGAAAATGCCTTGATTGCCGTGGAGGCGTTACTGAACGAAATTGGAGACTTGAAACATTCATCGAGTCATCTGAAGCAGAGCCAGAGTCGGATTCCTCATCAATTTTATGTTCATTTATAGAGCCTCAATCAATGAATCAAAATCAACAATAGCATTTTTATGTTGGAAATAAATAACCATATAACTTACTTCATTCAACTCCAAATTCTTTAAATGCCTTCACAAAATTAGACCCATTGTCAGTGATCGTATAAACAATTTTTTCCACAGGTATTTTATACTTTATTGATGTCGCATATCATCTTTGTTACACGATCAAACGAATGTGTCCCCTTAAACCGTCGGCAAGCCAGTGCTGCAGATTTCCTGGTAAAATTATCATCCAGCCAATGGAAAGTGTAACCCAAAAATGATTTTTTTCCACTTGACCACACATCAGCAGTTACGCACACGTAATCAATTTTATCGATCTCGATTACAAGTTTTGCGACGTATTCATTTGTGGCTCTCTAGAAGTAATCTTGTAACTGATCGCCTACTTGGAATACTTCTGCCTGGTAATAATTTTTTAAAGCTTTTTGATTTAATAATGGACAGGGGATTCGGAAATAAAATTCAAAATGTCCCTGTTAAACGTATCGGGTTTTTCAATAAGAGCGCTACAAAATTTTTTTAAATAAAACAAAACCGGTTTTAGATATCAATGAAATTCTTTATTCCTGTGAAAGTATGTTCGATGCCATTATATATGGAACTCGATTTCTTTTACATGGCCACCACGGGCACGCTTGCAGAAGTCCAGACGCTGAACCCAATTTTCAACGGTTTTCAAGCATAAATCGGCCGATACTGCTGCAATTTCACGTTCGATATTCGTACGATGTTCATCAATCGTCGCTGGCTTGTTGGCATAGACCATAGACTTGACGTAGCCCCACAGGAAATAATATAACGGCGTCAAATCGCACGACCGAGGCGGCCAATCGACTGGGCCATTTCGTGAGATAACACGTTCACCAAACTTGGTTTGTAGTAAATTGATTGTGGCATTCGCTGTGTGGCTTGTGGCGCCGTCCTATTGGAACCACATGTCCTCCAAGTCCATATTATCCAATTGGGGCCAAAAATATTCGGTTATCATTGAACGGTAGCGATTCGCATTCACAGTAATGTGCCGGTCTTGATCATCACGGAAAAAGTACGGCCCAATCACGCCGCCGGCCCATAAACCGCACCAAACCGTAATTTTTCGGGATGCAATGATGAATCATGGAGTATGTGTGGATTGCTGTCTAACCAATAACGCATATTTTGCTTATTGACGAAGCCATTCAGCCAGAAATGAGCCTCATCGCTGAAGTTGATTTTCCGATGAAAATCCGAATCATTTTCAAGTTGTTGCTCAGCCCAATTCACGAACATACGACGGTTATGGTGGTCAAACGGCGTCAGTTTTTGCGTCAATTTGATCTTGTAAGGATATAGACCAAGATCTTTTCGCAAAATTCGTCACAGAGATGCCCAACGCTTGAGAACGACGTGTGAGAGACACATTTGGGCTTTCTTGAACTGAAGCCTCAGCGGCAGCAATATTCTCGATACTACGGGCACTTCTTTGTCTCACTGGCACGGGAACATTTTGTACTGTGCCTGTGGATTCAAATTTTTCCACTAGACGCTCAATTGTTGATCTGTTAGGACAATTATGACGACCATAAATTGGACGTAGCGCTCTTAAAGTTGAGCCTACTGACTGAATTTCGGTAGTAAATTTTAATAATTTCGACTCGTTGTTGGCTCGTATATCTTTGCATGATGAAATGGCAAACCTTACTGAAGAGAAATGTCAGAAGAGCGGGAAAAATACGGCGTCGTTTGCTGTCACTATCGATTTACTTTTGTAGCGTTTCTTTTGAAAAACCCTTTACATCTGCGACCGGCACTTTGCCTTTCTTCATCTTTTTTTAAGTTGAAGGCGCCAAATGTTTGGGGATGCTCCTTTTTTAAATGTTTTATGAAATTTGAGCTTACACGCAGCGATCCTTTAAACTTTTTTGCCACAAAATTGGCAAACAGCAATCAAGCCACACATATTTCTTTGATTGGGACTTGAATTCATCTACATTTTAATAATATTTTCGACCGTTAAATCAAAAATTATCACATTTTTTTTAAATTTACCTTCTCCACAATTTTGAAAAATTCTTCGTTAAATAGAACCCTATTAACACCAATCAGTTCGTCATTCAAATCTGGCGTACTCTTTTCACTTTGCTGACCCAAAAAAGGTGAGCACCGACTATTGGAACAAGTTGGAAGATCTTGTTCCCAAACATGTCTGGATGCTTAATTGAATCGTCGCTTCCAAAAGCATTTTCACTCATTATTAGAAATATTTCCGAAAAACTAAAAGTAAAATTTTACTTAAAATTCACTTCACGTGTAACTTTTTTAATCAGTTTATCGCAAATGATAGAACTGTTAGAACATATAAAAACAAGTAAGGAATTTTAATCGGTTGAGGTCGGCTTTAAAATACCTTTCGTCTTTACTAAGTTGAAAGAAAAGCAACTGAAATGCATCTTAAATTAAATAGGTTTTGTGCATTTTGTGCAATATTTTTCAGTATTCAGTAAAATTTACTGAACAATGAATTTTTTTGCAGTAACCAGTAAAATTTTATTGATTACTGAAATTTTTTGCAGTAACCAGTAAAACTTTACTGATTACTGAAATTGTTTGCAGTAACCAATACAACTTTACTGATTACTGACATATTTTGCAGTAACCAGTAAAGCTTTACTGGTAATGAAAGTCGCATTTTCAGTAAAAATTTACATAATACTGTTACTTTTTTTAGTAAGCAGTACCCTTTAACTGAATACTGAATCCTTTAATGCATTTCAAATATACTGCAGCATGCCCATGTATGCTTAATATATTAACAGCATTAGCAATATCCGGACGAGTACAAACCATGAGATACATTAAAGAGCCAATAGCTTCTCTATATGGAAAATCAGGTTCTTGATCAGTATTCTCCTTGGAAGATATGAAACGCATTCCTAGTTCTGCTGGTGTTGATACTGCTGAGCAGTCTGAGTGATTGAAAAGTTTCAGGATTTTCATTGTATATAGACTTTGATGTATCTTTAAAATGTTTGCTGTTTTATCTTTTCTAATTTGAAAACCCACAAAATATTCTGCCTCTTTATGAGTTATTTCAAATTCATAATTTAGATATTTTAATAAATACTGCATAAAATCAGAATCGTTGCCACAAATGAAGCCATCATCAAGATATAATGCCAGATAAATCGTATTTGAATGATTGTTGTATACAAAAACACATGAATCAGCCGATATTTGTTTGAAACCATAATTGATGAGAAATTTAAAAATTCGTTTATTCCATTGTCTGGATGATTGTTTTAGACCATAGAGACCCTTTAGCAAATAACAAACTCTACCATCTTCTTCAAATACGTATGGCTGCTCTATATAAATTTCTTCTTCTAAATCGCCATGTAGAAATGCAGTTTTTACGTCAAATTGAATAATTTGCATATTTTGTGCTGCTGCTACTGAGAGTATTAAGGCCGGTTTTCATGTAGTGCAGCGTGACGCTAGCCGGGCGGAGAAAAAACGCTTCTTCATTCACCTTAAGCGACCGCAGCGCGAGCAGCAGAAATTGAAATTTTCTTATATTTGTTTTTATTTTTTCATAATGAAAATTGGGATGTACAAAATCCAAATACAAGTACTCACATTGGTACCGAATCCAACTGGTACCTGCACTAAAACAAAAAAATTGTATTATTGAGAAGGTACTTTAGTACTTTCTCTATCCATTGTATTTTATAAATAAACTGCACTAAATGACCACTAATAACAAAATTACACAAAACAACATAAAATCACACAAACCAAAAATTATGCTACCGTTATATACACACGCACTTCATAGCAAAGTAGCAATAGAATGCATCGCAATACTTTCATAAAATGAAAGAGAAAAAAAAAAATAATATTTTACAAAATCAAAATCAAGTATCCCAGAAATACCATAAATATACTTTTACATATTTAAAAGTCTATATATGACATATTTACTTTGTCATTTAAAAATTTGCCCAACCGACATACATTATTACAAATATTTGTTATAAGAAACCAAATACCTAAACAACGGGTACAAAATAAAATCTGAAACAAATTCTCATCACTTGGTATGCACATAATGCGACATACGAGATTCGGTCGCTCCGAAACGACGCTCGCAACGCTACCAGGGGCAACTAAAATTTTGCTGCCCGACAAGGCGCCGCCGACGCTAGCTGCAAAACGCTATGTGTAAATGGCTCCAATTGATTTTATGGAAACTTTATCGAAGCGACAGTTTTTTCTGCGGCTAGCGTTTTGCTGCCTGGCATTTTTACCCTATATCTAAATCGGCCTTTATACGAACGGAATCATATTTCACAACAGGTGAATATATTTCTTCGTAGTCAATACCTTGTTTCTGATAACATCCACGAATCCATCGTGCTTTATATTTATCGATTTGTCCATCAGACTTGTATTTCGTTTTAAAAATCCATCGATTCATGTCCGGATTTCGAGGAACTAAATTCCAAGTCTTATTTTTGTTAAGAGAATTTATCTCGTCATGTATAGTATTAATTAAGTGCATCTTCGAAATTGATAGGATCAAGCTCAAGTACATTGAGACTTGCATTTAAACTTCCTTTTTCTTCAATTTCTTTTTATTTCTTAGCACTTCTTGGTTATATGGATTTTGGTAAGCTTTTGTTACTTTTTCTTCACGTTTGTTGGATTTTATTTCATTTTCAGTTATTTCATCGATTTTGTTTTCGTTTTTATCAGTGAATATTTTATTACTTCATGTGTCTTTTGTTGCTTTTCATTGAATATGACATCTCTTCTTATCAAAACTCGCTGCTTATTTGGATGATAAATTCTGTATGCTTTACTTGCATCGTTATAACCCACCATAAAATATTTTATTGTATTTTTCTACCATTTTGTTCGTTGCTCTTTTGGAATATGTGCATATACTTCACTGCCAAATATTTTCAGATTCGTACGGTGTGACACCACCAATAACATCCGAAGAAGTTCTGATTTTAAGATATACTAAGTGTTAGTAGCTTCTGCCCATAAATACAACGGTACATCACGATTGTGTAGCATGGCTTTCGCAATTTCTACAACCGTTCTGTTTTGTCTTTCAATGAAACCATTTTGTTCTGGTGCTCGCGGTGTAGTAGTTTCATGTTTTATGTCATTTTTCAATAAGAAATTATTTACTTTTTCATTACAAAATTCAAGACCTCCATCGGATCGAAATCTTTTGATGTTATGCCCATCAGCACGAACAACCGCACAAAATTGCATCAAGTTTTGTAAAACATCAGTTTTGTTTTTTAAAAAAATACACATACGTGTCTCTTGTAAAATCGTCCTTCAGCAACATAAAATAATTCGCACCTCCATATGATGGTTTACTCATTTTCCGCATAGATCAACAAAGAAAAGTTTCTCCTGGAATTTTGGCTCGATTAGCTCCAGATTTGGGAAATGATTTGCGATACTGTTTTCTATAAACGCAGCCTTTACAAAATGGAACTATATCTGGAAAACAATTAATTTTTAAATCTATTACTGCATTTTTTAGTTACATTTCTTTTAGTGTTTTAAAATTGACACGACCAAACCGTTGATGCCAAATTTCTGATTCAGATGTTCTGCTGGCTTCAGATTCATTTTATACAATCTATTGTCACGTTCGCCTTCTGCAATAATTGAAGAACGCAACTAACACATCTAGGAGGCCCTGGGCTCACTCCTTTACATCTTCATGATTCACAAGTCTTCATCAACTGCCCCCTTTTGCCACCATCTTTTGCCATACATCGGAATTTTTTGGTTTATATATTTGTCACTGTTAGCCTTACAACACAATCCACTTTAAATATCACCAAAGGTTTTCTTTTTTCCTTCAATCGCACTCCTTATTCTGTTAAAATATCGGTTTTACTTTTCATAATATCAGAAGGAACTTGTTTATTCACAGTAAGTTCAACAATTCAAAACAATGAACAAACTGTTCGAAACCCCTCCATCGCTCATCAAATTGCAGCCCGCTGCCATCTGTGGTGCCAAATTGTTTAAAGAGCGGTACTGCCATCTGTAGTTTATACATGCTGGGTGAAAACAATTTGTTAATTTTCATATTGAGCATAAAATCGGAAAGTTGGTGAAACATCTTGTTTTTCTAAAAATATGATATCAATTTAGATTCTATCTTTGAATCTGTTTCCGGAGGTAAATAAATGTGTTTAACTAAAAATGTAATAATAAGTTGAAAAAAGTTTTGGTAAAAATTAGATAATATATCTATAAAAATAAGGAAGTGAAAATGAAAAGTGCGGATGCACAAATTTTACATATTGAATTTAAAAACGAACTTACATCTATAGATATCTGTGAAAGTATTAACATTTTAATATCGATAACGTTATTAGTTCGTGATACAAAGACAAATTTTGTAAAATATTTTACAGTCTTTCTTCCATACCTATGCAGCCCGACGAACCAATAAAAAGTAGTGTAGTTAAACTGAATGTGGAAATAGCGAAACCATAACATTGCGTAACATAACATAACCAATATTATTTTCTAAAGTAGTTGGCGTCCTTGACACGAATCTGCCATCAAAAAAATTAGGTTCGTTTGTTTCCTCAAAAATTTACATTATTTTCGGTGAAAACAATAATCTCCGAACATTTTTAAAAAATTTAGTTGATTATCCTATTTAAACAGAAGTCAAGGTATTTTTTGAACTATTGCCAGTATCGACATATATTAGAAATTAATGTTTTATAGCAAATTCATTCTAGGAGGCCAAAACACTTTAGAATAATATACTAAACCTTTGTAGCAAAACCTTGTAAACAAGTGTAATTCGAAAATTGATATTTCTAAGAGCATCATGATCATTAAGGTAAAGTAAGAGAAAAATAGTATTAATGGAATTGAATAGGGTGAAAATATTCTGCTACTTTTCGGCCGTCCTGACATTGATATCTACTAGTTATATATTAATTAATTGTTACACTAAGTGGCTTTGTATCGTGCTTGCTGAGACCCTCTAATTTTTACCAATCGTAATATAAAACCTTCCATGGCATTTGAATTGTGGAGTTAATTTTCTCGAGGCATCAATATACTAATCCAAATGTGTTGTAAGGAATCTCTAGCTGGGGTACGCTCAGTCTTCCCAGAGTCCTGTACAATATTTATTTTCTTGACCTTAACACAACACGTTTGATGTAGTTTGTTTTACTTTCTTTTATTATTTAGTAAACTATAACATCATCTTTAACTAATTATAACTAAATTCTGTATACTTTCCGCTTCGTCAAATTGCGGTGTAGTGGGGTAGTGGCAGACGTAGAAGCAATAGCTGCTTTGAAGTTAAACGCCGGTTAAAACCTCGCGTTTACTTCGCCTAGGGTGGAGCACTCTCTTACGTGGTAGTGATGTCGGTTAAAACCTCACATCACCAATCACGTAGGAAGTCTCAAAAGTCAGGAACTGTCTGCCGTGGTCGCCACTGTCCGCGAATACTATACCCACTTACTCGCCTGCTCGTTCGCTGTTTTCGCCGCTACTGTTGAAATCGCAAGAGAGAGAGAGCCTGCTCGTCCGCTGTTGTCGCCGCCGCTGTTGAAGTCACAAGAGAGAGAGCCTGCTCGTCCGCTGTGGTCGCCGCCGCTGTTGCAATCACAAGAGTGCCTGCTCGTCCGCTGTTGTCGCCGCAGCTGTTGAAATCACAAGAGCAACTGCTCGTCCGCTGTTGTCGCCACTACTGTTGAAATCGCAAGAGCACCTGCTCGTCCGCTGTTGTCGCCGCCGCTGTTGAAATCACAAGAGGCCGGTTCCTCTGTGCACCGGCCTTTTATACATTTTTTTATGCGAGCATCTACAAGTCCCGTATTTCGGCACTGTTTCGTGTGGCGTGGTTTGGCTACATGTGCTCGCATGGTGTTGGTATATGGTGAGGGCGGTATTTTGTGTGACCTTAAATTGTTACAAAATTTAGGTCTTCACACCCCCCCCTTACTTCATGGTGCGCAATCTTACGGTGTTTGACGTGGGGTTAATGACGATTCGGTATGGTGGCATTTCGAATCGCATTCGTTTCAGTTTCCCAGTCCTATGATCTATCTGCACCCTCGCTGTTATTGCGTCTTTGACCGTTTGTGGTAAGTGTTGCACCTTCTCTCCATGTACCTCGTTCAGGTCGCAGAAAGTGAGGCCAGTTGTAATGGGCATTTTATTTAATAGCGCGGTGCCTTCAGCGGATACTTGTGCGCTCGGTGACGGGACCACCGCGTTGCAGTTGACCTGGTTGTCCAGCATAAGGGTCCGTTTGAACTTGTCTTTGATCTTATAATCACGCCGCGGTGGCGATGAAGGCGCAGTGCTTGGTAGACGAACGTGAGCGTTGGAATTGGAGTTGGTATCGTGCCAATCCAGCATTGGAGTTTCATTATAATGGGCGGATAATAGAGGCGATGTCGCTGTGAGTGCACTTGCACGTGAACCTTCTGCTAATTCAATATTAGCCACTTTGGCGGGCATCGGATGTGGCTCCTGATCCTCAAGAGTGTCAGCAGTTCGTTGCAGGACTTGCGTTACTTGTTGGTTCTTCTTCTTCCGTCCGTAGTTTCGGGGTGTTATAGGTGTGGATGAAGCCGGTGATGTAGTTGCGGCTGCTTTGGCTTCGTCGGCAGCGCCGGCTTTACCTGAAAGGCTAGCGGCAATTTTGTTAATGTTATTGTTGTTGTTGCTGAGATTGCTGTTGTTTGCGCTCCGCATCGAATGCCCTCGTCTCACTGCAGGCGGGGTTATCTGTTGATCGTCGTTTGCTATTGACAACTGTTGTTGTATTAGCGTTTGTTGTCCTCGTTGTTTCTGTGGTGACCTCTGCTGTTGCTTCCTAGGATTCCTGTTACGCACTGTCAACTGTTTGTGGTTGTTTCGTGAGTTCGGAGTTCGGATGAGAAACGGCATTCGGCAACATTTATCACCTATTCGCACGTCCAGCATAAGGGCTTCCTTGCTTGTGCATTCACCGCCGTTTGCTAGTTGTGCCCTCACGTTTACTGCGATTACGTTGTTCGCACTCCGATATTGTTTGGCAAATTTTCCATTGATGAAGCTCTTTGTAGCCTCGGTGTCTATTGTCGCATCAATTAGTTCTTCGTCCACCTTAACTGTGGCGAAGATCCGGTTACGCTCGCAACGTAACAACTTTACTGTCGGCGGAACGAGTTGCGATTTGACGGCCCCACTCGTCCCCGGTTCTGAGGGGGTCCTTGCTCAAACTATTGCGGAAGTTACGTTCGTTCTGTCGGTCTTCGTCATACTGCGCACGTCCAATCAGATTTTGCAGGGCGATGGTATAGTCCTTAAAGGTCTCTCTTGGCTTTTGCACCCGTTTTCTGATCTCATCGCCTAGATCCTCAAAATATCGGCTGGGGAGGAAAAATTTCAGAAAGTCTCGATCGAATGCTTCAAATGTGACCCACAGCTTTTTGTTGTTCCGGTGCCAGGTTAATGCCTTATCTGTGAGAAGCTGTGGCATTGTGCGTGGGAGTAAGTCCCGGTTGAGACCCTACATGTCTGCCAGTTCCTTTACGCGCTCTATAAATCCCAACGGATCCTTATCGCCGTCGTATTTTACTGGCCACTTACGAACTTGTTCAATGAGGGTAACACATTGAGTTTATACAAAGGTGTTCTTGTTATCTGCGCCGACAGATGGTTGTTCCTGGTGTCGTACCATTTCCTCTACGTGGACGTGAGATGGTTGTGTTAATGTTGACTTCAACGTTTTTGGTAATGTAGTGCTTGCTGTCCCTTGCGTGTGCTTTATTTCTAATTCTTCCAGTCATTTGCGGAATTCCGGCTCAGTGGTGCTATCAACTATGAAAGCTGCGAACCTTTTTCGCAGTTCGTCCATACTTAAAGTATCATCAAGTTTAAATTCTACCGCGTATTGTTCTAGCTGGTCTTTGCGTAGGGTATAGATCCACCCAACACAATGATATATGAACAACGAATTGATATGAAGCCGAAGATATCAATTCGTTGTGTTAAGGTACCTGCTTGGGCGCCATGTAAGGAATCTACAGCTGGGGTACGCTCAGTCTTCCCAGAGTCCTGTGCAATATTTATTTTATTGACCTTAACACAACACGTTTGATGTAGTTTGTTTTACTTTCTTTTATTATTTAGTAAACTATAACATCATCTTAAACCAACTATAACTAAATTCTGTATACTTTCCGCTTCGTCTAATTGCAGTGAAGTGGGGTAGTGGCAGACGTAGAAGCAATAGCTGCTTTGAAATTCAAGGCCGGTCAATACCTCGCGTTTACTTCGCTTAAGGTGGAGCACTCTCTTACGTGGTAGTGATGTCGGTTAAAACCTCACACCACCAATCACGTAAGAAGTCTCAAAAGTCTAAATTGAAGCAATAGCTGCTTTGAAGTTAAACGCCGGTTAAAACCTCGCGTTTACTTCGCCTAGGGTGGAGCACTCTCTTACGTGGTAGTGATGTCGGTTAAAACCTCACACCACCAATCACGTAAGAAGTCTCAAAAGTCTAAATTGAAGCAATAGCTGCTTTGGAGTTAAACGCCGGTTAAAGCCTCGCGTTAACTTCGCCTAGGGTGAAGCACTCTCTTACGTGGTAGTGATGTCGGTTAAAACCTCACACCACCAATCACGTAAGAAGTCTCAAAAGTCAGGAACTGTCTGCCGTCGTCGCCACTGTCCGCGAATACTATACCCACTTACTCGCCTGCTCGTTCGCTGTTGTTGCCGCTACTGTTGAAATCGCAAGAGAGAGAGGCTGCTCGTCCGCTGTTGTCGCCGCCGCTGTTGAAATCACAAGAGAGAGACTGCTCGTCCGCTGTTGTCGCCACTACTGTTCAAATCGCAAGAGGTCTTCACAATGTTATGATGTGAGAGTCTGCCTTTTCATACGAAGTGGCTTCTTGTATATTTTTGGCATAATACATTTGATTACGATCTTACAACCGCTTTTGGCTCCAGCTTATATTCTTAACTCCTTTTCTCTGTTACTTCATCCTCCGGAAGACCAGTCTACAATTTCTCCCCGTTGTAATACACCAAACACCACTACATTTTAATGTTTATCTATTGCTAGATGCATTGTGTTGTTAAAGGTTTTCAACTATTTCTAAAATTGAATTCTAGTGAAACATTTTCTTTAATCCGAATAGTGTAATAATGCACGACAGTTGTAATATGTGTTTAAGGATCTTTTTCCCTAAATGGTTGCCAGTTCGGTGCTTGTACCAAAATGGCTGATGAATTGTTATATGGTGCTTGTACCAGTATAACGTAGGCTAATCACAAATTGATTAGTTAGTTTGCTATTTCGGTGCTTGTACCAATATAGCTGTTGCGATTGTTATATGGCGCATGAACCAGTATAACTTAAAAGAACACAAATGCGTGTGGTTGATGGAGTCAATTATTAAAACTGACCCATTTATTTCATAAAGGTGTGAACTTATATACTAATTGATACACATATAATTACAATAACAATTAAGGAATTTAAGTAATGCTTACGTACAAAATAAAACGGAAATATCATGTTACTTAAAATTAAAGAAATTGAAAATAAATTTTCACACACATAAAAATGTTAGCTTGCAAAACTGTGCATACGTATGTGCAAATATTGCTAACTGCAATTTGATGTGCATATTCGTTCGTGGAGCAGTGGGATCGCTACGCTCGGCACATGGTTAAACAATATGGTCACTTTCTCTAGTCTGTGGCATACTGTGGCCCCCTCTATGTGCTTTTCATTGTTTTTTATTAAGAACTGTTACAGATGTGAAATAACTTCCTCTGTCAGATACAATCCTCTTAGGAGGAAAATAAGACCTGAAGTAATGTAGAAGTGGCAAAGCAAATTATCTATTAGGGTTGATTCAGTTGTAAGTAGTCATAAGAATTTGGTGGAGCCATGGAATAGCAGGTGATCGCGTAGAGAAAAATTTTTTTTTATTAATTTAAATTAATTCATTTTTCAATTTATACTAGTAAATTTCAATAAATACACAAATATAATTGATTATGATGTAAGGTATATTTAGTTCTGTCAAAGTTATGCCTAGTCACACGATGTGTTCAGCTTCAGAGTCAAAAAGGCAAAACCAGTCTCTCTCAAAATTTCGAATGCAGAGAGTGTAGGGAGTCTATACTGTCCGTAGCCAGTCCATGACACAAAATCAATTTTTTTTGTCGTTACAAAAGCAATCGGTAAATAGATTAATAAAACTCAATGTATCTTAAAAAAACAATTATTTTATGGTAAGATGGCAACCCTGTTTATATACCGTACGTTCAAAGTTTACAATTTCCATCATATGTTTTTCGTCCATCGTATGAAGAATAATTTATTAAATGGCAAGTGCTACAAATATAAAAACTTACAAAAAATATTTTTTTTTATGTTGTAAATAAGTCCACAGGTATGTAAAATAAAATGTAAAATTTAACATTTGCTTAATTAGTGTTGTAAGTGTTATTTAATTAGATGTAAGTTTGTGGTTTTTTTGTCTACATTTAGTAATCGTGTTCACCAACATTTTTACAGAAGTCTCCGAAATTTATGATATATATATGTACTAAGGTTCAGGCTTCTATCTCCTTCACTGGGTTTATCCCAGAAATAGTGGTATTCTGCACCATAGTGCAGTGGCGTGAACACAGAGAGAACTTTTCAGTGGTGTAAACAAAAGGCAAGTTTAACATGTACTGGCATTTCAGCGCCAGTCAGAAACAAAGAATCTAGCGGTCTCCACTTCGATCATCTCCAATGAAATGAGTGTTGCTTAGGAAAAATATATATTAATTTAAGTAGTGAATTCCAAATTTGCTGGTCAGTTTTTAGAAATTTGCATCATTTTATTCACAAACAAATGAAATGTATGTATTTACTACACCACATGCCGAATGGTGAGAATTCTTGCAGCAAGCCTCCTCTGCAGGTTGCGAACCTCATGTTTAGCAGGAATGGTCCGATTATCCATTATTAAATTATCCCGAATTCTTAACTTGCAGAAATGTGTGATGTGAATTTAGGTAATATGTATTTTTTCACATTAAATAAGAATGTGTTCGATTACTAGTTGTTGGAAAATTTTATATATTTTTCGCACTCTCTCTCTCTCTCTCTGTCTCACTGTATATCGCTGGAGTTCTGTTTTTCACTAAACTCCGTCTTATCATGAGCTCTTTTTTTAAGCTTGCAGGGTGCCATATAGCGTTTATATTTTTAATTTTCTACCAGCTCTTTTAATCAATGGCAGGATCGCCATGTAGTGAAAGACGTTTGGCCAAACATGAATCGGGCTGGGCGCGTTCATGCCTTGCGTGCCAATGAAGAAAAGTGGGCCGCCACGCAAAAAACACTCCATACACATTGACATGTACACATTGACATCATCTTCATGCAACACTGCAATGGTTACAGGGACGTACATAGCATCATTGATCGTTTTTCACGCTGGCCCGAAGCTGTGCACCTCAAGGACATTTCCGTTAGTACCATAGTAGACAACTTTTAAGCTTACTGGGTGGCACGTTTTGGAGTGCCGACCACAATAACCTCTGAGAGAGAGTCCCAATTTGGGTCTCAGCTCTTTGAGGCGCTTGCAACATTAATCGGCAGCACCACAATACGCACAACGGCATATCATCCGGCTGCAAATGGGGTGGTTGATCGATGGCAATGCTCAGTTAAGGCAGCCAGGTGTCATAATTTGCCAAACTGGGTGGACATTTTGCATACGGTTATTTTTGGGCTACTGGTGAGTCATAAGGAAGCCATTAATCCCTCCGTTTCAGAGCTAGTCTATTGAACCACGTTCCGTATACCAGGTGAGTTTTTCAAAGAGGAACAGGTTTTATCAGAGCCTAGAAACTTCTTGGAAAAACTTCGAGAGCAGGCGACAACAAACAAATGGTTTTTGCGCATAAAACTCTTCACAGCCGGTCTCATGTTTTTGTGCTAGATGATGCTATTAAAAAGCCATGCGAAGGGCCGCATGAGGTCATCGAGCGCATCTCAGACTATGTCTTCAAAGTCAATGTTGATGGGATACCAACAAAAATTTCGACGGAATGATTAAAACCTGCATTTTTCGGATGTAGTGACTTGATTCCATCTACAAGAGATTCGATCTCATCGCTATCACAAACATCAACTTCGGCATCTACAGATCGCTTAAGGACAGGAACGCGAAGGGTACATTTCGCAACACACCCATAGCTACGTCACTCGTAGGGGAGTACTGTGGGCACTTGAGGTTGCTCGTGCATGTTTGTGAAATTCTGCCAACTATGATGGTATCTGCTACCAACTTAACTTTTTAATATTCCGTCTTTGAAATAAAAATTCTGTGGGATTTTTGGACTGGCCCAGTGACGTTCAGTTTGATTTAAATTTAATAAATAAATTAATTGATGTTATTGATACGTCATCTTTATTTTTATTAGTAGCTCATACAACTCGCTACATATTTACTTTAACTTAGATTAATTATTGCTAGTTATAAATTAAAATAGGGGTCTTCGATTCGTATCTGGTATCGAGCTTGTGTCGAGATGAGCGAATAAAATAACAAACGAGTACACTTGGCAGCACTATTTATTAAAAAAGTAAAATGTCCAATAAAAAAAGAAAAAAAAATATGTGAAGAGTTTCTGAAAACTTGTGATCTAAATAAACAAAATTGAGCTGAATGCTCTGGCAGTTTGTGCATTGAATTTTAATTATAAGATTTTATATTTTGTAATTAATTATAATAAATAAAAAAAATTTCCAATAGCCACTTTAAATCATAGTAAGTTGGTCGCTTATGGAAAACTCAACAGTAATAGTCATATAATCATGGTCTTCATAGTCAAATACAAAATGGGCTTATTTTTCTCTTTTCTGCTAGTATTATTATATCAAATTTATTTCACATTCTTACTAAGAAATTTTAATGTTTGCTTTTAAATGTGAGTGACTTCTAGTGTGTGCTGTACTGTAAATGGTTTCGTTTTCAGCAAAAACGAAGTGTGTATGCGCTGCGCTTATAAACATATAAAATCACACAAGATATGCACAACGAGGCAATGCTCATCGCTTTCGCATATGCAGACACAGCAACCTACATATTTACATATACACACCAAAATACCTACATACTCGTACATATCAAATAATCAATATACATACATACATATATGAATAAGGACCATTACCGCTAAACTGAGGTTCGCAACCTGCAGATGAGGTTTGCTGCAAGAGCTCTCACCATTCGGCATGTGGTGTAGTAAATACAAACATTTCATTTGTTTGTGAATAAAATGATGCAAATTTCTAAAAACTGAACTGCAAATTTTTTTATTATCATCCAGGTTTCAACATATTGACGTGGAATTCACTACTTAAATTAATGTATATTTCTCCTAAGCACCATTCATTTCATTGGTGATTATCGAAGTGGTGACCGCCAGACTCTTTGTTTCTTTTCAGAGTTTTGAATTTGGTCTGGCGCTGAAATGCCAGTAAGTGTTAAACTTGCCTATTGTTTACGCCGCTGAAAAGTTCGCTCTATATTCACGCCGCTGCACTATGGTCCAGAAGACCATTATTTGTGGGATAAAGTAATGGAAAGTGCTATAATCCTGAAACTAAGTACATATGTATTTCATATATTTCGAACATTCTTCTCATTGAAAGATCCCTGATGAGGACAAGTGGCGTGTCCGAAATAGCTATAAGATATGCCAAAATGTTTCAATAATTCTACTTCTGAAAATTATTATGTTGGCATAACCACACATACACAATTGCAACTACTGTGTGCAACTTTGTTTGTCAATGAATTCGCTGAGAAATAATCTTAATTTTCAACTGAATTGACGACTACTGACTTACTCACAAATAAATAAAGATAATAAATAAATATAATTTGAATGTGACTATTATTTACGTAACTAAAAAGAAAGGTTTACTTAAAATATAAGATAATATTTTTGTTTTCAAATTTAAGATATTATTTTATTTCTCCACAACGCAACTAGCAATTGTACACTAACTTGCATGGCCTCTCGGCCATTTTGGTTTTTTTTCTTTATAAGTTTAATTTAAAATTTAATAAATAAACTAATTAACGTTGTGGATACATCATCTTTATTTTTATTAGTAGCACATGATGAGTGATCAGCGTATCGAAAAGGGTGCTTTCGATTAAATTTCATATTTGTATTTCAGCGCGTGATTCTAATCACAGATTTTGCCTTTTTTTTAAACATGACTTTGCAACAATCTCCAGTTAAAGACCCTGGTACTTCGGCCCTGAGGGAGAAAATTGATAAAATTGCGAGCAAACCTTCGATTTCCTTGTTTGCACCGGATGATCAAGGTGCACCCGCTGTGCATGAGGTCGCTGTGGTCAAGCTTCCAAGCCCCTTCTGGAGTGACAACCCAAGCCGATATTTCACTGTTGATGTAATAAAATCTTAAATGCACTATATTGTTTCTGAGGAATCAAAGTACAGGCCTATTGCTACGCATCTCTGACATCTTCTGGAAATTGTGGGGGACTGTATCGAGTCCAGGGCAAAAATGATGCACTCAAACATCGCATAATAAACACCCAGTCCCAGGAAGTGAAACTTCGCCGGCTGCTTCGTGGACAACCTTTGGACGACGAAAAGCCTTCACAGCTCTTGCAGCGCCTCCCGAATTTGTCCGCAGGCCAGTGCAATGAAAGTGTGTTCCGAAGCCTCTTTTTTTGCAACATAAGTGTCATTCGCCACGACACAAATTCAACGAAGTTAGTCAGATTATGGCTGCGATTGACAAGCTGTCTAAGCAAGTAAGACAGCTTCCTTATAATCATCAATTTCGTGACCGTAGCAATAGTCGCACACGTAGCTCTCGTGATGTTTCGCCTACTCCTGAGGCTAGTAAAGGCGACGGGTTTTGTTTTTACCATCAAAGGTTCGGCTTAAAGGCTCGGAAGTGCCGTGCTCCATGCAACTGGGAGCGCCCTTTAAACTAAACATGCCGACGCATATTGAGGCGGCTGGCGGCACCGAGCAAACATCAAATGCCTCAAAGTACGAGACAAAGAAACACGCATTTGGTTTTCAGTTGACACCGGTGTTGGCGTCTCGGTTCTACCAAAAGCACAAATAAAGATAAAAACATAAGCGCAAACAAATTATTTCCAGCAAACGGTTCGTGCATCCACACTTTGGGCACCAAAAATTTGACCCTCGACCTAGGACTACGTCGTGAGATTCCTTACGCGTTCATCATCGCTAATGTATCGTTAACAATTCTGGGTGCGGACTTCATCCGTCACTACGGACTAGTTGTCAGTCTTAAACAAAAACGGATTAAGGATCCCGTCACACACATTCATGCTTGTTTACAGTCAGATAACTCTAATCAACCACCAGTTAATATTGTTGATAAGACAGGTCGGAACCCCATTTGCAGCCGGATGATATGCCGTTGTGCTTATTGTGGTGTTGCGGATTAATGTTGCAAGCGCCTCAAAAAGCTGAGACCCAAATTGGGACTCTCTCTCAGAGGTTATTGTCGTCGGCACTCCAAAACGTGCCACCCAGCAAGCTTAAAAGTTGTCTACTATGGCACTAATGGAAATGTCCTTGAGGTGCACAGCTTCGGGCCAGCGTGAAAAACGATCAATGATGGTGTGTACGTCCCTGTAACCATTGCAGTGTTGCATGAAGATGATGTCAATGTGTACATGTCAATGTGTATGGAGTGTTTTTTGCGTGGCGGCCCACTTTGCTTCATTGGCACGCAAGGCATGAACGCGCCCAGCCCGATTCATGTTTGGCCAAACGTCTTTCACTACATGGCGATCCTGCCATTGATTAAAAGAGCTGGTAGAAAATTAAAAATATAAACGCTATATGGCACCCTGCAAGCTTAAAAAAAGAGCTCATGGTAAGACGGAGCTTAGTGAAAAACAGAACTCCAGCGATATACAGTGAGACAGAGAGAGAGAGAGAGAGTGCGAAAAATATATAAAAACTTCCAACAACTAGTAATCGAACACATTCTTATTTAATGTGAAAAAATGCATATTACCTGAATTCACATCACACATTGCTGAGAGTTAAGAATTCGGGATAATTTAATGACGGATAATCTGACCATTCCCGCTAAACTGAGCTTCGCAACCTGCAGATGAGGTTTGCTGCAAGAATTCTCACCATTCGGCATGTGTTGTATTAAATACAAACAATTCATTTGTTTGTGAATAAAATGATGCAAATTTCTAAAAACTGACCTGCAAATTTTTTTATTATTATCCAGGTTTCAACATATTTACGTGGAATTCACTACTTAAATTAATATATGAGTATATTTCTCCGAAGCAACACTCATTTCATTGGAGATTATCGAAGTGGAGGCCGCTAGATTCTTTGTTTCTGACTGGCGCTGAAATGCCAGTACATGTTAAACTTGCCTTGTTTACACCAATGAAAAGCTCTCTGTGTTCACGCCACTGCACTTAGGTACAGAATACCACTATTTGTGGGATAAAGTCATGGAAAGTGCTATAATCATGAAACTTAGTACATATATATATCATAAATTTCGGAGACTTCTGTAAAAATGTTGGTGAACACGATTACTAAATGTAGACAAAAAAACCACAAACTTAAATGTAATTAAATAACACTTACAACACTAATTAAACATATGTTAAATTTTACATTTTATTTTACATACCTGTAGAATTATTTACAACATAAAAAAATATATTTTTTGCAAGTTTTTATATTTGTAGCACTTGCCATTTCATAAATTATTCTTCATACGATGGACGAAAAACATTTGATGGAAATTGTAAACTTTGAACGTACGGTATATAAACAGGGTTGCATCTTACCATAAAATAATTGTTTCTTTAAGATACGTAGAGTTTTATTAATCTATTTATCGATTGCTTTTGGAACGACAAAAAAAATTGATTTTGTGTCATGGACTGGCTACGGACAGTGTAGACTCCCTACACTCTCTGCATTCGAAATTGTGAGAGGGACTGGTTTTGCCTTTTTGACTCTGAAGCTGAACACATCGTGTGACTAGGCATAACTTTGACAAAACTAAATATACCTTACATCATAATCAATTATATTTGTGTATTTATTGAAATTTACTAGTATAAATAGAAAAGTGAATTAATTTAAATTAATAAAAAAAAATTTGTCTCTACGCGATCACCTGCTATTCCATGGCTCCACCAAATTCTTATGACTACTTACAACTGAATCAACCCTAATAGATAATTTGCTTTGCCACTTCTACATTACTTCAGGTCTTATTTTCCTCCTAAGAGGATTGTATCTGACAGAGGAAGTTATTTCACATCTGTAACAGTTCTTAATAAAAAACAATAAAATGCACATAGAGGGCGCCACAGTATGCCACAGACTAGAGAAAGTGGCCATATTACAACTGTCGCGCATTATTACACTATTCTGATTAAAGAAACTGTTTCACTAGAATTCAGTTTTAGAAATATTTGAAACCCTTTAACACCACATTGTATGTTTGGTGTATTACAACGGGGAGAAATTGTAGACTGGTCTTCCGCAGGATGAGTGATCAGAGAAAAGGATTCTTGATGACTTAAGAATATAAGCTGCTATGAGCCAATTGCGGTTATAAGATCGTAATCAAATGTATTATGCCAAAAATATACAAGAACGGACTTCGTATGAAAAGGCAGACTCTCTAATCATAACACATTTGGATTAGCATATTGATGCCTCGAGAAAATTTACTCCACAATTCAAATGCCATGGAAGGTATTATATTAAGATTGGTAAAAATTAGAGCGCGTGGAAGGGTCTCAGCAAACACGATACAAATTCACTTGGAGGTAAATAATATTCGTCCCTGGTTTAAGGAACGATTAGCTTTAGGTAACATTTAAATAATATATAACTATTAGACATCAATGTCTGGACGGCCGAAAAGTAGTAGAATGTTTTCACCCTAGTTAATTCTATTAATATTATGTTTCTCTTACATTAACTTAATGATCATGATGCTCTTCGAAATATCAATTTTCGAATTACACTATGTTTGAGGATCCGAGCTCTCTGTAGCGAACCCTGTGGCAACAGTCATTGGGCTGTATTTTGACAGTTTGCTTTATTGTTTTTGGTTTTACTCCGGATCGGTTGGTTCGCTTAAGCTTTGTAACATTTTTGAATTTAATTGGAAATTTTCAATATTAAAAGTATTTGAATTGATTTTATGTATTTTTGTTTTAAATATATTTATGTTCCCCAACATAATTTTGGTGCCTCCTGTGAGGATTGAACTGAGAAAGTAGAACCAACGTGAGACGTCTGTCGCAGGCAGCGACGGTTCGCGGAATTAGTGTACGGTATTGCCTTTACGACTGAATTTAACTGCGCATATCTAACTTTTTGCTGGCGCATGGACGGCAGATTGTGCACAAGTACAACAACAATAACCAGCACATTGGCTCAAATGGCAATTTGTGAGGTCAGGATTCTCGAAGCTCGGCACGTGGGTGCCTTACACAATGCAATCCCTTCATAACGTTCTGTGGGTCACTATGTCAGCGCTAAAACAGCGTACATTTTCTACAACTTCGATTCGACGCGTTTGGGACCGCGTGCGTGGGTTCAAACCTGGAGAGCGAGATATTTTCCTGTTGGAACAAGTGTTGAAGTAGCTCACATCACACTTTGATAAGTTTGTTGCAAATCATCATCACCTGGTCTCCGAAGCAGAGGATAATAAATTGGGATCGCATAATTCGCTGTTTCGGGAAGTAGAGGACGCTTATAATGAAACATATGTTATGATCCAGAGGTTGATGATGGGTGCCAGATCCAGCTCATTACCTGTGGCATCAACACCAAAGTTCGACCTCAAACTGGACGCCCTGGCTATTCCAACTTCCGATGACAAACGGCATACCTGGCTATCATTTAAGGATGCTTTCGAAACGCTTGTAGATAAAACGGACTTTCTAGAGGCCTAAAAGCTAGGCAAGCTTCGTCAATCAATCCCGACAAGTGGTGTGCCACTCATTGATGGAGTATACTCTGGTGGTTATGAGGAGGTTTGGAAAGCCCTCATCGATCGCTTTGACAATAAGGGGCAGCTGTCTGAGATTCACGTCTCTCTATTTATTAATATTCGGTCAGCAGTAGATGAAACATCGAAGTCGTTGTTGCAGATTGTAGACACGGTGCACGAGTCTTTGCGCGCCTTACGCGTCATGGGCTTACCAGTCGACAAGTGGGATGCACTGGCTGTGCCTATTGCGGTATCGAAGCTTCTAACTACTACTCAACGGGAGTGATCTCTAAGCAGCGCTCCTGGCGAGATTCCGAGCTTGGAAGAGTTGCTTAAATTCATGGAAAGACGTGCACACTGCCTCAATGCAGATTTCTGCTCACGGCCGAGTACATTGGAATCATCCTCATCAAGGCAGCTGACTAGCACTGGAACTAGGCAGATTCCACGTGTTCTGAAATCTAATGTAGCTTCTATTGACGAAGGTCGGTGTGCACACTGTCAAGGGTTGCATGGCATCACAAGGTGCCCGGTGCTGATCGCACTGAGTGTAGACCCGCTGGTCTACGCTTTAAAAAATTCGAAGCTGTGCTATAATTGTTTAAAAAATGGACACACATCGAAACAGTGTACTTCAGGTAATAGTCGCCAGTGTGGCCGCAGACACAACACGATGTTTTGCGAGAATCCTCCAGCGTATAGTGTCGGTTCAAACCCAACTGTACTGGTAAATTCGACCGACCATTCCCAGTCGACTACTATACCACCATCGTCATCCTTGTGACTAGATCATACTTTGGTCACCTGCATAGCCAGAAGACAACAGACAGCCTTGCTGGCCACAGCACGCGTTTACGCATCTGCTGACTCTTCAACGCGATCCTGGATCGCACGTAAGTTTCATAACAGATCGCTTGGCTGATTATCTATGTCTGTGCAGGGGCAAATTTTAAGTAAATGTGGAGGGAATCGGATACTCATCCTTACCCGAACAAAAGGCCGCTTGGCGCTCAATCTCACATCTATTCATTCTGATTTTTCATTGGCAGTCAACGCCCTCGTTATTCCGTCAATTACCACGGACCTTCCAACGGCGCATATTGTCATAACGCAGTGGCAACATTTGGTAGACCTTGAGTTGGCTGATTCGCAATTTGGGACCCCAGGTGCTATCACATGCAGTTCGCAACTCGGCGATGATGAGACACACCTGGACGAGCTTTTGCGCAAATTTTGGAAGTGCCGGGCTCTGAAGTTGATGGAGATGATGGGTGTACACACAGGTTTTTGGAACTCATTTCCGGACAGCAGATGGTCGCTACGTAGTGCAAATACCGTTTCGCGGTGATGCTTTGAAGCTGGGCGACTCATATTCCAACACATTAGGAATGCGAGGCTATTATGGTCGCTTCCAATGTTGACATCATCTTATCAGCTGGCCATTTTAAGCTGCGCAAGTAGAACTCCAACAATATTGAGGTAATATCGAAGTTAACTGGTGGAATTTCTTCTCTTTCAGAATCGGTCATTGAACTTTCCACATCTTCTGCGCTTGGTTTATGATAAGAACCTTAAGGTAAGACCTTTTTCAACCTGGTAGTACACCCGACATCTAATCCGCCTACGAAGCGGTGGGTTATAAGTGAGTTGGCCGAACTATTTGATCCCGCTGGTTTGGTGGCGCCAGTGCAGGAGCAGGTAAAATATTTATACAATCGCTTTGGTCAGCTGGCTTAGCTTGGGACACACAGCTGCCAAGTGATTTGCAAGACGTGTGGTTCAAACTCCCAATGGTTTCCCGGCAATCAACTCCATTCGAGTTCCATGTTGGCTGGGCATGGTGGATGGCAAGGTAACAGTGCTGCACGGCTTCTGCGATGCCAGCCAGCACGCATACGCAGCTGTGGTTTACACAAAGACTACAGATGAATATGGCATCACCCGCGTGTCATAACTCATTGCACTTACGAAGGTGGCTCCACTCAATGGTGCCACGATACCTCGTCTCGAGCTCTGCGTAGCGAACCTGCTAGCGGTGACGTTCAACAACGTCCGCTTGGCTTTAGGGTCGGATTCAAACATCGTACTCTGCTTGATCCGCAAGCAACCAGCGACTCTCAAACAGTATACTTCAAATCGAGTTCGTCAAATTTAGGAGTTAACATCACCAGATCTCTGGCATCACGTACGCTCTGACAAGAACCCTACCGATTGTGCCAACCTTGGCATGAGTACAGCCGAGCTTTTAGAACATCGATTATGGTGGCTAGGTCCAGGTTGGCTTGTGGATGGACCGTTACTCATAGAAGAAATCCAGCGTAGCGAAAACGATTTGGATGTTTTGAAAGTTGAAGGAGAGGTACCGTCCATGACAGCCATGGTGAAATTATCGCACTCACTGAGAGTTTCAGTTCGTTACCGCGCTTGCTGCGCACTGTGGCATATGTGTTACGTTGGATCCCTGGCAGAAAACGTCGACCTCTTGCTGTTACTCCAGAATTGGGCAAAGCCTTGGAGACACTTTTACGCATAGAACAGAGCAGCGCTTTTACAATGGAAACATCAGTGTCTTCGAAACGGGTCTAGCTTACCTAGCTCAAACAAGTTGCTTCCTTTTAATAGTTTTGTTGATGAGATCTTACGAGTTGGAGGTCCTATCAGCCGGGCCGCAGTTACCCATGATCAGCGATGTCCAAATATTCTGCCCAAATCTGGTGCTTTAGTTCAACTGGTGATTAGGCAAGCTCATGAAGGCACACTTCATGGTGGTACTCAACTAACGCTTCGTACTGTACGCAGTGGATATTTAATGTTAAATGCAAGGCAGGCTGTAATAAGTTATTTATATAATTGCGTCATCTGCCGCCGTTACCGTGGCACAGTTCTAAAGCAACAGACGTCCTCATTACCCATGCAGCGGGTTAATGCGTCAAGACCATTCCTTGCATCGGGTGTGGACTATTGCCGACCGTTCACGCTGCGTAGTGGTACGAAGCGATCACACACAACGGTGAAAACCTCTCTGGCTATTTTCGTATGTATGGCAGCGAAGGCAGTCCATATTGAGGTGGTGGATGATCTCTCTTCGCAAGCCTTTTTAGATGCATTTACACGTCTTACCGACGTGGTTTATGCAGAGATTTATACAGCGACAACGGCACCGATTATTACAGGAAGACCTGGCTAGCTGGCTCAGCGAAACCAACCAACAATGCTTGGCAAGCATGGGAACACATTGGCACTTCATCACACCTAGTGCCCCCCATCAAGGAGGCTTATGGAAGGCCGCGGTCAAGTCAGCAAAACACAATTTGGTCCGGATCATCGGCACCAAAGTTACGTGGCATAGTCAAATGCAGACATTGGCAGCCCGAATTGAAGCGTGCCTTAATCCTCGCCCCCTCGAATGACGAATATTTATCGACGATACGAAGGAGAAATAAATGGCAAAAACGCATAGCTAATGTCGCCGTTGGCGTCATTGTGATCGTCAAACACGAAAATTTACCACCCACCCATTGGCGCATGGGTCGGGTGACAGCAGTGCGACATTCAAAACTGCGAATGGTTCCTGCACCCGGGCCGTACAGAAGCTATGCCGTCTCGGGAACTTCGATCAACTCGAGTCAGACGACTCGACCGGGCAGGATGTTTCAGGATCCGAGCTCTCTGTAGCGAATCCTGTGACAACACTCACTGGGCTGCATTTTGACAGTTTCGTTTATGGTTTTTTGGTTTTGCTCCGGTTCGGTTGGTTCGCTTAAGCTCGCTCCTCGGTTTTGTAACATTTTTGAATTTAATTGGAGATCTTTAGCATTAAACGTATTTGAATTGATTTTATGTATTTTTGTTTTATATATATTGATATTCCCCAACACACTAGTTTACAAGGTTTTGCTACAAAAATTTAGTATATTATTCTAAAGTGTTTTGGCCTCCTAGAACGAATTTGCTATAAAACATTTATTTCTAACATATTTCGATACTGGCAATAGTTCAAAAAATACCTTGATTTCTGTTTAAATAGGATAATCAGCGATATTTTCTAAATAGGTTCGGAGATTATTGTTTTCACCGAAAATAATATAAATTTTTCAGGAAACAAACGAACCTAATTTTTTTGATGGCAGATTCGTGTCAAGGACGCCAACTACTTTAGAAAATAATATTGGTTATTCGTTAGCTGCGGCTCGCTCTTTGGTAATGTTGTGTTACGCAATGTTAATGTTTCACTATTTCCACATTCAGTTTAACTACACTACTTTTTATTGGTTCGTCGGGCTGCATAGGTATTGTAACGACTCTATTTCGGCTGGGGTAAAACTCAGCGGGTTCCAGGAGTCGTATACAGAAATTAATGTTAGAAAGCGGGCGTGTACTTATATGTGGTATCCTTTATTGAACTTAGTTACAATTGTTTATAATTTAATTACTAATTTAATTTATATTAATTTATTAGTTTGGCTAAATTAATTAGAATTAAATGATTTTACTCTGCTAATTTAATTAACTTAAATAATTGGACTTGCTAATCGCTTGGGGCCTCGTCTGTGTGGTCGCGGTTGGTAGTGCTAGTCTCCGCCAGAATCGGTAGGACCATAAACTCGCGGTGCTGTACGTACGTATTAGTCTCCACGAGAATCGGTAGAACCATAAACTCATGGGGCGGTCTTAGCGTTAGTATAAGTCACCACGAGAATCGGTAGAACCATAAACTCGTGGGGCGGTCTTAGCGTTGGTATAAGTCACCACGAGAATCGGTAGAACCATAAACTCGTGGGGCGGTCTTAGCGTTGGTATAAGTCACCACGAGAATCGGTAGAACCATAAACTCGTGGGGCGGTCTTAGCGTTGGAGTAAGTCTAGTCTTGTGTAAAGAGTATACTTTAACTTGGTGCTACTGGTGCTGGAGTCTTGCTGTGGTGTGTCTTGCCTGACTGCTGCTGGATCGGAGAGTGCCTCACTGTCCGGTTCGCTTCGCTTATATAGCGAAAGCTTGCCATGGGATCAGTGCTTGTTGTTATTGTGGTCCAGTTGTCCTTAGGCCACCTTCAACTTCTGCTGGTTAACCACCTGGTTGTAATACCTCCAGTTGTCCAGTAGAGTTGTTGCTTGCAGTAGTGTGGCCTGATCGCTGCTGTTATTTGTCGTGTTGTTGTTGTTGTGGAAACATTTCTTCGTACTCTGCCTGTTTACAGCTTTGCGTTTGCGATCGGTTCGCGTATGTGTGGTGCGCTCTCGTTGTCATCAGTGCTCCGCCTTCGGTCGCTGTAGTGTTGTTGTTGTTGCAGAGATTGGTTTGCATTCTGCCTGCTTACTGATTTGCGTGTGCGATCGGTTAGCGTGTGTGTGGTGCTCTTTCGTGTTTCTCTGTGTTCCGCCTTCGATCTTGTGTTGTTGTTGTAGTTGCAATAAATATTTATTTGTACTCCGCCTGTTTACTGCTTTGTGCTTGCGATCGGTTGACGTGTTTCTGTTTCTCCCTGTTCCGCCTTCGGTCGCTGTACTGTTGTTGTAATAAATATTTATTTGTACTCCGCCTGCTGAATGTGTTGTGTGTGTTTCTCTCTTGTTTTTCTCCGTGTTCCGTCTTTGGTCGCTGTAGTGTTCAGTGTAGCACTTTACGTTTCTGAGATCATTAAATCCTTTACGCTTATTGGTCAGATCGTCTGTGCGTAAATGTTTTGTTGTTGCATTTAGCGTGGGAGGTGGTTACTTTTTGTTAGGCTGTGGGATGTTGCATGCTGGGTATGAGTTCTGTGTGCGGAAACTACTTGTAGTATTTTCCGTCCTCACAGTATCGAAGAAAGATAGTAAAATATTTTACAAAATTTGTCTTTGTCTCACGAACTAATAATGGTATCGATATTAAAATATTAATACTTGCACAGATATCTATAGATGTAAGTTCATTTTTAAATTCAATATGTAAAATTTGTGCATCCGAACATATCATTTTTACTTCATTATCTTTATAGATATATTATCTAATTCTTACCAAAACTTTTTTGAACTTATTATTTAATTTTTAGTTAAATACATTTATTTATCCCCGGAAAACAGATTCAAAGATAGAATCTAAATTAATATCATATTTTTAGAAAAACAAGATGTTTCAGCAATCTTTCCGATTTTATGCTCTATATGAAAATTAAATTTGTTTTCACCCAGCATGTATACAGATCGCAGCACCACTCTTTAAATATGTATGTACGAGGGCGGAATGATATTGAAGCTACCTAGCGCTAGATGGCAGCACAAACAAAACAACATTTTTTTTAGAAATTGCGATCTGTCAAACGCCAGCTGTTAAAATTTCATCGATTAGTTTATTTGTTGTAGTCGCTTGAAGTAAGCAACTTTTGTTTTTCTTGAAAAATGGAAAAAAGCGAATTTCGTGCAGTGATTAAACACTATTATTTAAAAGGGAGAACGGCGAAAGAGACAAAAGAAAAGCTCGATAAACATTACGGTGAGTCTGCTCCGTCAGATTACATTGTAAAATATTGGATTGCTGAATTTAAACGCAGGCGAACAAGCACTGCAACAATACCATCAACAGGAAGGCCAAAAGAGGTGGTTACTGAAGAAAATATCAAGAAAATCCTCGATACCGTTATGAATGATCGCCGAGTCAAGTTTCGTGAGATTGTTGAAATGGTAAACAGTTCATATGAACGTGTGCTCAACATTTTGCATGAACATTTGCATATGAAAAAGCTATCGGAAAGATGGGTGCCGCGTTTGCTCAGTGTCGAACAAAAACGAGTTCGACAGACCACTTCACAGCGGTGTTTGGACATGATAAAGCGTAATCCTGTTGATTTTTGGCGTCGATTAATAACTGTTGATGAAACGTGGGTCCACCACTACACACCTGAAACCAAAAATCAATCGAAACAATGGGTGGAAGCTGGTGGCAGTGCTCCGAAGAAGGCGAGGGCAGTGAAATCGGCTGGCAAGGTTATGGCCACTGTATTTTGGGATGCACACGGAATATTGCTCATCGATTATCTTGAAAAAGGATCCACAATCACAGGAAAGTGTTATCGTGCATTATTGGATCAATTGATTGATGCAATCAAGGAAAATCGACCACATTTAAAAAAGAAAAAAATGCTCTTTCTTCAATACAACGCACCGGTTCACACAGCATTAGATACGATGCTAAAATTACGTGAAATACACTTCGATTTGGTTAATCATCCACCTTACAGTCCAGATTTAGCTCCTAGTGACTTTTCCCTGTTTCCAAACTGGAAAAAATGGCTCGAAGGAAAAAGATTCATCTCAAACGAAGAAGTGATTTCCGAAACTAACGCGTATTTTGAGGGGTTCCCGAAATCGTATTATTCAGATGGTATAAAAAAGTTGGAATATCGTATTACTAAGTGTGTCGAAGTAAAAGGAGACTATGTTGAGAAATAAATGGTTTTTGAAAAAAATAATGTTTTTTTCCTACTTAGGTAGCTTCAATATAAATCCGCCCTCGTATATGTATGCAGTCAACCAAACTGTTATTAAATATGGAAAGTAACAGCGAAAAACGCAATTTGGAACAGACAGCTGTAATCCACTGTGATTGAAAATCGCTACTTTGGATAACAGCGAATGGTGATTGCACTTCTTTGGAATATATCAATCACTGTTTTTATCATGCTATTTAATAAATTTTATGTATGTTGTTGCTGTTAAATTATCCCATTGCTGGAGAGAATGACATTTTATGAAAATTTTGAAAATTCATACGTATGGCTTTACATTTTAACATATGCGCATAGATAATAGAGAAGTTTATAGATATTTGGAAGATGACTTAATTCCGCGAAATTTCGATCCTTTATTATGGTGGCGGAACAATAAAACAAGGTATCCAAAGGATTCGATAGTAGCGCCAGAAAATCTTTGCACACTGGGATCTTCCGTACCATGCGAACGCCTTTTTTCGCATGCTGTAGAGATATTAGGCGAGCAGCGAAATTGTTTAGGGGATAAAAATGTAAAAATGTTATTATTTTTAAATTGTAACTATAAATACTGTACTTAAACTTTATTTATAAAATTTTTTTATTATTTATGTTAGATTATTAATTATAAAATGTATTTTTCCAGCTGAATATCATAATTTAATTATTAGACGATAAGATATTAAAACTGGTACTTGTAAGTTACTGAATGAGATATGTCACTAGCAATACATCAATCGTTAAACTGATTAGTTTTACCTTCAAATGTACTCGGATATCAAAATGTGTTGAATTTCTACAATGCCAATATACGAAATTTACTTATTCAATCAAATAAATTTTATAATAACGTATAACACCATTGAAAAATTCCATTATTGTCAGCTACCCTGTATAATTAAATTCAAAACTATATTAATTATTTAAAAAAATTCAAATGAAAAATTTCCCTTTGCATAAAATTCATGCAATAAGATGCCTACAGACACATCATGCACTGCAAACTGCCAAAGAACACTCGTGTACGTGTGTGATTGACGAGCTTCGTACACACTCGTCATGCATCATTCTGTACTGCATCGTGCTAGTGTGAACATCACGCGTGCGCGAACAAGAAAATTAATTGCCGTCGCTATTCAGCTAATTATTATATTCCATAATGCAGGCAAACTCCGGTACATTTATAATTAGAAATACAATTATTAATAACTATGTTACTATAATTTGGAAAAAAAAAAATAAACAGCAGCACTAGCAGCGGGTGTATCGGCTGAATTGATTAATAATACACACACCAGACCAAAAAACAATAACATAGTTTTCAAAAAGTGAAACAGGATGTAATGAAATAAAAAGAGAAACGTCAAAAAAATGAAAAAATTTACAAAAAACGTCAAAATAACACGCAAAATATGAACGAGTTCATCGGCTGCAGTATGTTCATCGAAAAATATGAAAGCAGTTTTGATATTTCATACTGCATTGTCCGTACGACTCACTTATTCTCTCTCAATTTCACTAATACACACTTATTGCCGTTTGCAGTGCATGATGTGTCTTAAAAGTAACAGCAATCTAGAAACAAACTGATATTTTACAGTATGTTCCTTTTGGTTTAAATAATAGCAAACTGTCCCTCTCTGTTAAATGTGACAGTGATTTCTATCAAAGCGGGAAATCAATCGCCGCTGTTATTTCACGCTTTTATTAAAAGTATCGATTTTCAATCACTGTGAAAAAAGAGCGGACTGTTAAAAATTACTCTTTTGATTTATTTCACGCTTTTATTAAAAGTAGCGATTCTCAATCACTGTGAAAAAAGAACGGACTGTTAAAAATCACTCCTTTGATCAAATCTGTTACTTTGTATATTCGATAACAGTTGCTACCAGCGATTTTAATAACAGTGAAAAAATCACCGGCAGTGATATTTTGCTCATCTCTACTGTGAATAAACAGGGTCCTTCTGATATTATGAACAGTAAAATCGGCATCTTAACAGAGTGAGGAGTGCGATTGAAGGAAAAAAGAAAACACTTGGTGATATTTAAAGTGGGTTGTGGTATAAGGCTAACAGTGACAAATATATAAACCAAAAAATTCCGATGTATGGCAAAAGGGGGCTATTGATGAAGACTTGTGAATCATGAAGATGTAAAGGAGTGAGCCCAGGGGCTCCTAGATGTGTTAATTGCGTTCTCGAGATCACAGCCCCCATCTATCCGTCACTATTCGTTGGTCCAAAAAAATTACCGTTTGCCGCAGCTAGACAGTGACATTTGAGAATATCTACAATCCTTCTACAAACATCATATGAAATTTGATTTACTTTACCAACGGGAGTACAAGATTCCATGAGCCTTGCAATTTTGTGCATTGTATTATTCCACCTTAATTCCATTGACCAATTCAAGTTGTCTTCAACACGCTAGTTGATTCTCGTAGTGGCATCAGTCCGTTGCATTCGGTCGTTGGATCTAGGTTTTGGCAGACACATCCGCCAACTCATTTTCTTCTGTGCTCTTGTGCCCTGGAATCAAATAGATACACAGCATCTGATTTGTGGTTTTTACCGAAATCAGTAGTATTCCCATAAGCGAATGGCAATGACGTGTAAATTTTTAGGATAATCCTTCCTTAACATTATGATCTGTATCATAAATATGTCAAAATCATAAATACCATAAAAATTTCACATTGGAACATTAAGTTCAAATATGTACGAAATTGAAACTCTATTGTTCTCATGATTATTTCAAAAACCCAATTGTCATTCAGAAAAGTAGCTTCTATATAGATAGATATACCATTTATGATTCCAAATGTTGTAGATTCTTTGAATGCACAAGATGTAGTATTCGGATGTATCCTCACAGGACCAATGCCTGAAAGCAAAGCACACTACAATATTTCTGTTTCAGGGTAAGAAATGACTTGGGCCAATCGGTTGAAGGACTCATCCAAAAGTTCTGAAGAGCCACCTAAGCATAGAAAGCTATCCCCAGATGACGAGCTCAAACTACTCACTCGAACTCCTTATCGAAAACCTTCTGGAGAGTACGTGGTGGAGTTGCCATTTAAGTTGGTATAACGCTTCGATGCGTCATTTGGGTCATCCCGTGTCAGTTTTGGAGTATTTGGACCTTGCCCACATAGTCCAAATTCAGATCCCTCAAAATTCTGCAGGAGTTTATTTACTATTTACCACACCACGCTGTGTTCAAATCCGTACGTCCACCAAAGTGTTGCATGCTAACTTCATAAAGTTGAAAGTGCACTGACAAATTTTTATATTAATTTTTAATGGGGACTTGCAAATGATGCAAATCTGGGTCTCACCCCGTCATACCCCTTACCAACGCTTGGTGTTTCGGGACAGTCCTGTTGTACCTGAGTCAGTCTACCAGTTGCAAACAGTCACGTTTGGAGTAAGCTGTGCATTCAATGTACACATTCTATTTATAGTTTGTTTAACTCTATTGTGTCTTGTGTTGAGTTCAAAATGCGTATGTGTTTTACGCCTTTAGCTGGATTTTTAGTATTGCTTAGGTATGTATACTCCTGCTTGTATTTCATTGTTGCATATGAACACATCTTCAGCTCTGTTCGCATTTATTGGGTGTATTACTTCGCATGTTGGTGGTATGGTGATGCAAAATATGTTTTTTGCTCAATTTATTACTAGTAACGTATTATTGTGTGGGAATGTTAGTGTGAGTGTATCGTAATATATCTCACCATCAAATTTTTAAATGAAATTATCACCTAAAATTCCATCGGCTTTAACTGGAAAACTGTGTTCTACAATTTGGTTTTAGGTTTTCCTGTTAAACTTTTAGTGAAATTTCTGCTGTGCCTAAAATGCGAACATTGTCTATTAAAATGCCTATTAATGGACAAGAATATTTGCTGAAAATATCTTCATTGAATATTCTACCAATTTTTAACAGTGAGATTTCTGCACCAGTGTCTTCTAAAAAGTTTATGTAGGTGTTCTTGTATTTTAATTAAACAAAGCGGCCTATATGTCTTTATGTATTTATAGCGTATCGTTAGCTGAAATGCAAACGGCCCTAACTAACAAAAAAATCAAAATGGGCAGATTATAATGTATTTATTCAAACTACATGTTCATACAAAATTACAGAGTCCTACGATTAAAAATAGTTGTTTTATTAACGAAATACAAAAGGCCCTTACTACAAAGTGTTCGTTTTGATAAATGCAAAGAGCCCTAACTACACACAACAACCAACACCACACAATACAATCACGTGCCTTGTCCCGTTATACCGTTTTGCTTTGTAGTAGAGAGCACAGTAAACACAATTATAGTTTTTAGTAAACAGTACACGTGTTTTCTCAGCGATCTCAGTGTTTAACTATAATTGAATTGTTCAAACTTTAAGCAAATAAATTACATATCATTAATATGAATTCGGATGCTGAAAATATGTCGGAAAATAATTTAGCAAGTGGTGCAACCAGAAATACGAGTAATACTACAAAAAATGTGAGAGTGAATAACCAGCAAAAACGTATGGCAGGACAGAAATATCAAGGTTTATCTAAAGGAAATATAAGCGATAGAAAACCCACAGAAATGAAAGATGCGTGTAAGTCGAAGTTCTGTGAGAAAAGTTCCATTCGATTTTGCTCCCATTTTACAGAAGATACTCGTAAAGAAATTTTTGACTCGTTCTGGATAATGTCGTGGGATGAAAAAAAATTATATGTAACAAACCTCATTGAATGTTTCAAAACACAACGTGTAACTGTTGAAAATTCCAAACGCTCCAACACTAATTATTATTTTCTAAAGCACAATACAAATCGAATGCAAGTTTGCCGGCAAATGTTTCTATCAACTTTGGGCTTATCAGAAAAAATGGTACGTTGTTGGACCCAATCCAGTGGCTTACATTGCACCCAAAAGAGTCTAAAAACGCAAAATTCTGATCAAAATAAAGAAAGATTACACTATAAGAAAATATGTAGCTACTTACAAAACTGGTTAGAAGATTTACCAAAGTTGGAGTCGTACTATCGTCGCAAATATACAACAAAAATATATTTTGAAGCAGATTTCAAAACATACAGACAGATTTATGAACTTTATTCTCAATCATGCGAAGAACATAAAAACAATGATATTGCTCGAGTATCATTTCCAATTTTTATGAATGTTTTCAAATCCAGCAGTTACTCGCTATTTAAACCACGAAATGACCAGTGTGACTTATGTTTATCTTTTAAATCAAACAACTTGTCACAGGATATATTTGACATTCACCCAAATGAAATTGAAAGGATGCGAAATGAGAAGCAAAATGATGTCGAAAATGCCAAATTAGGTGCATTTCTACTATTTTGCATAGATATGGAGGCAGTTAAACTTATACCACAGTCCAACGCCAGCTCCTCTTATTATAAAAGGAAACTACAAGTTCACAACTTCACTATATACAATGTTATAAGTCACGAGTCTGATAATTACGTTTGGGATGAAACCGAAGGAAGTCTTGTCTCATCAACGTTTACAACAATTGTTTTAAAACATTTAAAAACCGAACTTTTGAAACATCCTCACATTCACCACATAGTTATCTACTCTGATGGTTGTTCTTGCCAAAACAGAAATGTTGTCCTTTCTAATGCGTTGCTCTCTTTATGTGTGGAAAAAGACATTACCATAGAACACAAATACTTGGTAGTAGGTCACACGCAAATGGAATGCGATTCCACTCATTCTCTTATTGAGAGACGAATCAAAAATAAACAAATACATTTGCCATTTCAACTAGTAGAATCAATAAGAGCAGCCCGGAAAAATCCTATGCCTCTACAAGTTCACCACTTAAACTACAAATATTTCCTCGATTACAAGTCTGTTCCAATGAGGTATTCATCTATTAGACCAGGTAAGGCATACTTTTAATTTCTAAGAAATTTTCCAAAACTTTATTGCTTATTAAATTTTTAGGAAGAAAAACAGGAGACCATACTGTCAACAAGGTACGTACATTGGCATACGAGCAGACTGGAATTATTTATTTTAAAACTGATATAAATGACGATTATGCCCAGCTACCTCAAAGAACTTCAAAACAATTCACAGTTGTCGAACCTTCCCAATTGCATCTGAGCAGACTAGCAATTTCTAATAAAAAATGGCAGCATCTGCAGGAGCTGAAAAAAGTACTACCAGCAGACTGTCATTATTTTTATGACAATATACCCTATGAAAATTAATTATTATACGAGAGTTGTTAATACACAAGCTGATAAAGTATAATTTACCGTTACCTCTGAACTGTACTACATATTTATTTAACGAACTTCTGTCTTGAATTAATTTTATTTTTATATACTTATTAATTTCATATATAATGCATTCAAAAAAATGCAAGCAACAAGCTAAAAACCTAAAGTATTTCTTTTCATACAGACATTTGGCAACCATGCTTAAATAAATTTTTCTTTATTTTGTTTTAAATATAATTTTTAGCATCTACCCATTGTTATTACAGCGATATATTACTTCATTAAAAATGTATTGACAAGTTACTGACAAATAACTAAAAAAATTGAATTGTAGTTAGGGCTTTTTGTTTCAGAAAATCAGGCGTCAAAAGGACGTAACTAACATAACTTTTAAAATATTTAAAAAAAAAACATTATTTTCTTTCAAATTTAAATTTGTCGGTGTTTTACAAGTTACATTGAAAAAAAATGCTCTAAACACATTAATATATATAGTTTTATACAGTTTTTTGTTTCTCCTGTAAAGTAATGAAAATGTTAGATAGGGCCGTTTGCATTTTAGCTAACGGTTTGTTACTTTGGGTAATTGTTTGCTGCTCATCCCCGCACCAATCATATTGTTTTGTTCCTCTAGCAGGCGGGGAGGTTGTTGTTTCCTTGTTGATTTATGCAATCAGCTTTGTTTTGTGTAGTGGTTTCTACATACATTACTCAATTTCGTCCAGAGTTTCTTCTATAGTTCTTACCGCAGTTTCGACAGTTCAACTAAGATTGAATTTGCTGTCTTTGTTGGCTTTAGTAAATTTTTTAATTCTGATATTAATGTCACTATGCTGTCTGCTCCTGCTAGTTCTGGCTTATTTTTGATGCTATCGGGGAGTTTGGTATTGAAAACTGGTGTAAAAAATATGTTCTCACTGGTTGTAGGTACAGTGGTTCTCATTTTTTCTACTAGGCTTTCGAATTTAGATAAGTCTTCAGGCTTGGCTGAGAGTTCAGAAATAGCCTTCAGGCAGTCAATTATTTTAAATGACGTCATAGCGAGCTTTGCCGAATGTTCCGTAATTGTAGCTAATGTTTTCTAACTTCTCTTCCTTTTTTTGAAAATGCTGACTACTTATGATTTTATTTATGAAATCGCTTTAAGCTTAAATGTGTGCCTCTCTAAACTGGGCGCTTGATTAATGTATGCAGTCTGAGTCCTAAGTGTTCATCGTAATTCTTGTATGTAGTTTTCAGTATGAACTCTATTCGGGCTTTTTCTTAAATTACATATGATTTGCTCAAGTTTTTCTAACGAAGGGAGGTTGATAATCTATTTTCTAGATACAAATTCGCTTAAGTCAAATATAGACTTTCCTGCCTTTACTGTCTGTTTCCTGTTGTATTCCCTATACATGTGTAGTAGCGTTATTCCTAATTGTAGTGCGACTCCGCATATTTAAAGTGGTAACCTGTAAATCTCCACTATGGTTTTCTACTTTGGATTTAGTACTACCCATTTTTCATTGTTATATATATTTAGTTTCTATTTTTGTAATTTTTTTAATTTAAATGCTCTATTTTATAAATTAGAAAACTACTATACTTATGATCTAATTATAGTTTAATTATTTATTTCTTTTCGAATGGGCAATATTTTTCTTTCATATACTTAGTTTTCGTGATCCATGTGGAGTTGTCGTTCCAATCTGCGGCCGTTGAGGTTCCTCTAATGCCTAATGCCTTCCAGAGCCACACCATGAATTTGCGTTTTTCTTCTTCAGTTGGTGGTTGCTGCTGCATTATTACCCCATGTAAGCTGTCCATTGAAACGTAGCCTATTTATGTTTGTTTCAATACAGAGCACCTCCAACACCCTTTCTCACCCAATTCATATTTCGAATTTTCCACAATTTTATTAAAGCTTGCTACAAATCCTAATAACATCTTCTACCGTACACAAAAATTGTAGTATCCATTAGATAATTAAATAACGAATATCCAATTTCTTCCACAGGCTATTTTACAGTTATTACATTTTCATGATGCCATTTTCAGGTGTGCCAATGTGTAATCAGCATTTGGAGATAGCATGTATATCTTAAAGAAATATATACTTGTTAAATACACATTTGGCAAAAACCTACACTGAACCCTCCTCGAGGGTGCCGACTGGTAATAGATATCACAGTATGAAACTGGTGTGAAGAGGTATCTAGCTAAGATGAGGATGAAAAGTCGGCTGTTTGTTACTCCTCAATAGTACAGCATCTGGTCCTTGTACTCTTGTCATGGTCGGGGTTAAAGGCTGGATCAAGGTGTTAAACCCGTCCCGAGGGTCAGCCAGGTTGGGGGCCCTTTTTGTAAAAATAGCTCAGTCACTAACGTGAGCTTACGGAAACGTGGCGCCCACCGTAATAATTAGCTTTACTTGCGTAGTTCGGAGCTAAGCGCAGGCGGACATCTTTTCTCCGACACTCGTGAGTCCAAAAATAAACTTAAACAAAAAAACTGAAAAAACAATAAAAGCTAAAGAGTAACCTAAGGGGTCCGGTCCTGCAAAAAATAGACAGGGAGGGTCAATATAGGGCCCGTATATAGAGCAGCGGGGTTACCGACCTCAAAACTAGCCTCTACAAGGACAGTGTCGAAGCCTGGTCCGAGTATTGCTATGTACAAGTGCTGGTGGTGGAGAAAAGGCTACGGCTATTTCCGACAAGGTGGTGCCCTCTGAAGCCAGCGGAACAACCAGTAGAGTCGAAAGGCAGCGAACAGCGACTTTGGCTAAGGGTTGTGAAGTGCAGGCCAAGGAGTGTACGATGACCGGTGCTCTTAGTATCAATCACCAGGTAGAAATCACCAACCCAGCGAAAGCGGGTTATCAAGAGAGGCGGCGCGAATTTTGAAAAGGGTACATGAGAGGGAATCCTCAGGCGAGGAACTCACTAACGAAGTGAGAATTTCCATAGAGTGGGTAAAGGCGGTCGTACCAGATTTTAAACTCGACCGCGCATATGTCCCGGCGCCGAAGAGACAGAGATCCTTCGAGGAACCCAAGTCGTATAAAAGAGTGAAGACGGAAAGTGTCACTCCGAGGAAGACTTTCCCGGATGTCACAAAGAACCGCGTACTATATACGGGAAATCTGGAAGGGAAAATTCCGCGTACGTAACGTAAGCGGGTCCAAGCTGCAGAGGTGTTCCTAGGGCCAGATAAAAATGATCGCCTGCGGCGATAAGAGATCGGCAGAACTGTACAAGGCTGCCATCTCAGAAGTAGGGCATATGTACCCGGGTGCCTGGCAGCGATTGATAGGGAAGATATTCCATTTCGTCCGAGAGCGAGAGCTTGGATTCCGGCTACACAAGATGACCCCGAGAAAATAATGTGTACTTAGGATATTAAATTTGTAATAGGGGTACTGACGGGTCATTGTTCGGTTCGGATGCACGCAAGTAGACTGTGGGTACTCCACCATGCCTTTTGTAGGAGCTGTCAAGATGTCGACGAAGAGGAAACAGTGGAATACCTCCAATGTGGGTGCATTGCTCTATACAGAAAAAGGTTAGGCACTCTTGGATTTGCATTTATTGACAGAATTGAGGCGATATCCCGTATAAAGCTAACGAAAGTGGCAACTTTTATTAAATCCACTGGATGGTTTAACTAGGATCCGGAGGTGTAGAGAAAAAATCTCTAGTGGCCACTATGGGCCTTGAACAGGCCGAAGTGAGTCTTAGGACAGCCATATAATCTAACCTAACCTAAATACACATGGCATCATCACCGACTAAACAATTTGGCACCACTGGAAATGACAAAGGGTGGATTCTTGGCGAGTAAGTGATCAGGATTAAAATGATTTTTTCGCACAGAGAGAATGCTTAAAATATAGTTATATTTATTCTATTGTTACAGTGCTGATTTTATTAAAATTAAAGCCGATTTCTTGAGTAAGTCAGGATAGGAAAAATAGAAGAAAACCTGATTGAAATTTATAAAGTAGACGGTGCTGACTGCGTTAGAATACTCAATGAAGCTCATGAGGACATTATATACTACAGATGGCAGCATCGCTGGCTTCAAAATTTGGCGTACTTGTAATGACAGAGAGTGGCAAGTTGACGAGCAAGTGACCAGATATTAATATAAACGTTTCGAAAACAGAGGACAATAAAAATATACGTTTCGTTTTATATAGTACAATTTAAAAAAGATGTTCATAAATGGAGCGAACTTACCTCGAATATGTACTGTGCTTATTTTCTCTTTGGTTAATTTATTATCGGGCTCTTGACCTCTGAAGTTTGTGCATTTTATTTTCTTTATTCTTCTTCTTACTGTGTGTATAATATTTATATGTAAATGCAATTGTATAAAATAATGAATTAGTTGCTTTATAGACTTGAGCACTGTTGGACTTCTTCGCACCCGCTGTGAAGAACTACTGTCTGCGCATAATATTTGCTGACCCCGAAGTGATACTGAAATTTTGAAAGTGTTTAATCGTTTACTAAAAAAAACTTCTTTTATAAATTTGTATGTAAATTTATTAAATCTGCGTATCGCTCAGTGCAAGTTCTATCTATGTGCAAAAGTAAGTGCGCCGTCTGCACTTTTTTTTGTATTACATAGATCCGAATATTTTATTTTAAAAAAACTGCAATGGAGGCATGCGAAGATAGGTGTTCCGGGAAAGATAAAAAGGTTTCGTTTTCCAAGAAAATATAATTTTAGTCTAAGAGATGTGTTGAACAATCAACTAACATTTCAAGCATTTAAAAAGTTTTATAAAAATTATTTCCGGTTCGTCTCAATTCTGGAGGGTTTGCACAGAGATTTTGAATGCGCGCATTCCAGTGTTTAAAAAGCGGAGATGAAAATTTTTAGTAGTTGAGTTTAAGGGAAGTTCACGTGTGAAATAATTCCTGAATTCAAAGAGGATTCTAGACATTCATCCACCACTCGTCAATTCATTTTAGCACAAAAGAATCTGCCTGAACTGTACGAGATTCCGAAATTCAAAGGCGCATGTAGTGGGTTAATTTTTTCCTATGTTCAATACTGGTTTGAACGACGGCTCCGATTTGGGTTAGAACGAGAAAATTCAGCATCTTACCGTTAGTCTTAGTGGCATAGGATTAGAAAAAAATCGCTCCCTTCAGCCAAGCGATGCCAATTATGATAAGAAGTTTGAACTTTTAAAAAATCACATCGATAATAAAGTTCTCAATTTTCAGGTACACAGAAAGGAATTTTGGTTGAAAGCCATTCACACTGGCTCTGCAGCGGGCTTGCAAGCATTGCGAGACAAGGTGAATGTGTCCTAGCGTGCTCTGCAACCAATTAGCACCCAAAATTAACTTGAAGATTGGCTGTTCACTCATCTAATCGCACGGAGCCTTGGCATACAATCGCAAACCAAATAGGAAGAAAATTTAACAAGCGGCAAGTTCTCTACTTGGTCAGCAATAGCGATATTCTTAGAGAAGCTTGCATACATGCTTAAATACTTGGTCTCCAAGTGGTGAAGAAAGACGTTCAAATATGCATTTACTCCCGACATCCTCTCGTAGCTACCTCTGCGGCATACGCGCAGAAAATCATCTTCACTAACATCGGTTCAAGCTCATGTCGTAGAACATGAAAAAGAAGCCAGGGTAGAGGACTTTTTCAAAAAATTTTAGGAAATTGAAACTTGTTCCCGATTGTGACCAACATTTGAACCAAAACCACACTCATTTTCATTCCGTTGAATATGCTATTTGATTTTCACTAAAGCTTCTTTTGGTGCGCCTGGTGACTCCTATATGCAAGTGTTGTGGCGATTGAAATAATTTACAGCGGGTTCCCGATTTAAAAAACCCATATTCTTCTTTTTTAAAAAAGCAGAGCTAGCAACATATCTGTCGCAACATATATGTGTGCACAAGTCTGACAGCCCAAATCAAACTATCATATTTGACCGTCATATTTAACAACTCCGTCCAAAAATCTGGATGCTTCCTGATCAACTACTTATGTCCGGGCGAAAGATACAGCCGAAGCATTTTAACGCTCTTCTACGGGTTTGATTTTTCAGAGTATCTCTAAATCCAGACAACTTCAAGATGTACCGCGGCGTGAGTGTTTAAAAACCAGGAAATATTTTACAATGCATTTTGTAGATGTAGAGTTCTGATAATATGAAAGTATTTACACTCGACACAACCATTAAAGGCACCAAGCCTGCGGCGTTCTTGGCGATTTACGTCATAGAAAAATTTACTTCTGATGAACAATTATCGTTTCACTAAGTACACAAATCATTCGCAGAGATCTCTATGTAGAGGATTTGATCTCTGGGGACGATACAGCTGAGGAAGCCGCTGAAAGTCTCAGATAGACAACGCAGTTGCTACAAAGAGGAATTTTTCTACTTCGAAAATTGTGTTCTAACGATTCCAGCATCTCAATGGCGTGGCAGAATCTCATCGGGACCAATCTTTATTTTATGTACGCACCCGATTCCACAAAAGATCTCGGGCTTGTTTTGGAACCAAAAGCCGACCACTTCATTTTTTCGTTAATCCATATGCGCATCATCATACGCACCATTCTTCCAATAATAGCTTGTTTCTATAATCCTCTGGGATTCATTGGACCGGTGAAAGATCTTTCTTCAAAGCAAGTCGAAGCAGCTGCTGTGGGATGAAAGCCCTCCACAACATCACCCATTCAAGTTTTTAGATATTTTCTCTATCTTTCATTTTTCACTGTACTTATCAATGCATCCACTTTGCAGATTGCGATGTCTGCCTTGCTGCATGCGGAGCTTGTCTGTATGTACGTTCAGAATCCAGCGGCGAAGTTATGACAAACCTTCTCAGTTGCAAATCACGAACTTTGCATTTGAGAACACTCACTATCCCAAAGTTGGCGGTCTTTGCTGCGGATATTTAGAATAAGCCTTCCAAACAGGTTTAACTGGCAAATTAATTTCCATGGACAAAATCAAGACACGATGTAACGCAGACTGTCTCTTTGGAAGACATGTTCGGTTTGCAGCTTTAAAGATGTTTTTATATATACCATAATTATTGCAACATATGGTTTTGTGTATAAGACTAGCCGTGTTGTAATCCACCCGCACAATAGGAAGGGCTAGGAACTCCAGATTCAGCGAGAATACTGTAAACAGGTGTGGTGGTGAAGGCACGTAAGCTTTCCGAAGGGCAGCATGATACGGAGCGCAAGGAAGATATAAGTTGCTTTTGGCACAGGTTCCATAAATTGGCAGCGCGTAATCGATCAGAGATAAAAGGAATGCTTTAAAAATATAACAAAGTGTAGAAGTATATACGAATGATTTTTTTGAGGAAAAGTATTTTACAATATTAAGGCCTTTAACGAACTCACTTCTAATGTAATTGCAATGAAATTTGAAGGAGTATTTACTGTCAAAGAAAACCCCTAATATTTTCATTTGTTTAACATTATTAATAAAAACATTATTATAATATACTCTTAGTTGTAAATTTGGACAGCATTTTTTCCGACAAATATGCAGGATATTACATTTCTCATATGCAATAATCGCTCCTGATTGAAGCGACCATACATAGAAATGTCATCAAGGATTTTATTAAAAATGGTTCTAACATTTACCAAATTAATTTCTTTAGTAAATATCAGCACGTCATCTGAGTAAATACTGTAGGTTACATTGTACTTATCTATAATTAAACTGATTTCGTCGAAAGAGATTATAAATAAAGCAACCGAAACAAGCGAACCTTGAGGAATTCCATTTTGTAAATCACATTTGTCAGAAAAAAATTCATTAATTTTAACCATAAATCTTCGATTTGTAAGAAAATGTTTAATTAAGTTGTAAATTTTAGGACTCTCCATTTTTTTAACTGCCTTAGAAAAATATGTGCTCCAATACGATCAAAGTCTAGGGAAAATGCTCTGACATGCTTTCAACTAGTTAGAGCATTCGAAGAGAGATGGTCAAAAGATAATAGTGAGTCAATGGTGCTATAACCCTTTTTGAAGGCAACTTGAATTGAATTTGATACTTGATGTTTCTTGTCTTATTTTAACTGTGAACTCTTGTGAACCATTCGCACAAAAAGTACGGGTGCATTGTGTGGGAGTACGAGGCGGGTGTCCTATTCAACGTTTAGTTGTATGGCCAAGAATCTGAGAGTTTCTGCACCGCATAGGATTCGGAATTAAAACTCTCACCTTGACAGAACTCCAGCAAATATCCATTTTTTATGGGAGGTTATAGCGGTCAGAACTGTATAGAACCACACCACTCGGAGCTGCTTTGTTTTTGAAATTTTTTTTTTTTTACTTATATGCTTCGATTAAACCTTGGGAACTTAGATACTTTACTATTTCCTCTTCAGCGACATTGTTCAGGTAGGGGGCATATATAGTACCTTTGCTGTTATTTTGGTTGTCGTGATATTTGGTTTTTATGGCACATACTCCAAATAGGATGGAGGTTTTCAAAAACTTTTCAACGATTTTTTTGTTGTTAACTAACAAAAGAAGACTTCCATCCCGAAGCTCTGAGATAGAGATTCCGTGCTGATTAATTGGAACGCTTTATTGACTGCAAAGCATGAATATTGAGAAAGCGTTTTTTTATTCTGGGAAATCAGTTAATATTAAATTATTTGTTTTGTTTTCTTTTGGATATTGGACAGTCGCTAAGCAATGTAAAGCAGTTTGTCTCAACAACGTTTGCCCCGAGGGACATAGAGTTGGTGGAGGAAAGGAAATGAAACGGGATAAAATTTGTAGATTGAAAAGCAGGGAGAGGGGAAAATAAACACAGTGTATAAGTATGACGTAGGGTCGTGTGCGGTAGTTGTTAATTATAGACCGAATGAGAGCGGAAAAAACAAAAAGGTTAAGAAACTACGACTTTTCACAATGAGTGACCGTTGAAGACTGCGTGAATTTTAAATAAACCGTAATTTGTGAACTATATAATACTTGTGGAGTTACATATACAAATACATATACATATCCATACACATATAAACATACATATACATATACATATCAGAGATCTGCATGAGTGCAATCTTTTGCCTTTGCATTAATTGCCCAAAAAACAATCCAATGCAATGCTTTGCAATAAAATCAATGGATGGAGTTGGATTGCATTGGTCATGAACTGCAATGTTTTGCAATGTTTTCTTTTATGCTAATTCCCTTCAATATTGCTTTGTCGTATCCATGCAAGGAATTCTATGGTCATACGCTAATAGATATTCATGAGCCAAACAGCGTACCTAAATAAAACATAGTGACCAGCAATCAAATTCATCTATGAAATAAAAATAATATTTGTATAATTTGTATAATGTTTCAAAATAATAAACCCATTGTAGTATGTGGCTGCATACATACACAACATACATTTTTCTTTGATTTAAATTTGTTTGTCAATAAACAGCAATTTTCCTTCTCAAGTAACATTCATTAAAGGGCACTTTTAATACTTCGCCTGTTGCTTCGATCTAGTACATACAATGTTGTAAAATTTTTCAAAATTACACTGAAATAAAATAAATCTATGTGATTATCACATACAAAGTCCTCTGTTTTATTTTTTATATATACAAGAATTTACAAAAAAACTTTTATTTGATGGTGGGTGCGTTGTAGCGTAAGTCACTGTAGATATAGAATGATAAATAACAGATAGCGCCATGCTCAGAATTTCCCATTAGAAGACGCCAGTATGGTACATCCAAGAGTCGCCAACCACCTGGTCTATAAAATCAAATCTATTTATTTGTTTTTATGTTGCCTTCCACTAATGACTGGAACTCGCTATATATATATTAATATATTTATACATAGACATTGTAATTCATTCATAAATAATATACTTTACGTACCTCTTTGAACTAAGGAAGATAAAACGTTCTTGGCTTTGGACAGATCTTAAAGAAAATGTTTGAGTTTTGGTAACTCTGCATTGCATATTTTGAGAGAGGCTGAGTAACAGCAATGTGAGAGCAATTTATCCCGAAAATATAAAAAATTATAAACTCATTAATAAGTGTCTGTTAAGTTTAAAACAAAGGAAACGTACAGAGGGCAGTTGCAAACAACACAGCCGTAAAAAAAGGAAGATATTTGGAAATACATTTCATTATATTAAATTTTGTAGCTAAAACGAATGTCTATAAAAACATTTGTGCTTGATTGGTAAAACATGTTCTGGAAAAATAATACATTAATTCAGTTTTCCAGTAGTAGAGTAATTGAAGTGTTGGATTGCCTTTCGCGAAAGAAGCAGACCCATTACATAGAATGGAAGAATATGCTCGTTGCGTTTCAAAAATTACGACTTCGAAAGAAATTTGAAATTTGAAATGGAAGAGTTGCAACTCATGTCTGTGTACTGTGCTGTGTACTTAAAGTTGTTACTATGATGTCATCTTATGTTGAATAGGACTAACCGAAAATAATTTCCCAAAGCTAAAACCCGTTGCAGACCCAAGCGTTAAAAAGCATTTACAAGAGGAAACTTGCTTTGCAACTCTGGAACGATGAAGAACCTATTATTATGGAACATCGTGATAGTTGTACAAACTTTGACAAAAACGATCTTAATCTTCAAATACGATCTTTCGAACGGTAAATATAAGTAAATAAGGAACAAAAGTTTAAATCCATCATTTTACAATCAATTTGCTGAAGTAAATGGAACATAAAATTATAAACAAACCTATAACTTGGAATATGGGGTAGAAATATAGCCCAAGGGAAGTTCGTTCAATTAAAAAAATATTTATATTGAAGTTTTCTTAAAAATCGTTTATTATATATACTTTACGAAGTTAGACACAAAAACGAAAACAATATATGAATATCACATCACCATTAATGTACAAAAATAAATCAATTTGTCCCACTGTTGCGCTCTCCGCTCATGTTATGAATTGTTTTGCTCACAATTTTCAGCAAATATGAACACCTTTAAAATGAAGTCAATGGTGTTCATGCACAAAATGATAGAATTTTCAGAACTTTTGTCACAATCTGTTCTTTATCATTCTTGGTAGCAGCACTATTTAAGCTCTTTACCCAGTGAGAAAATTTACAATGGAGTATATAGAAAGTGTTAGCGAAAAAATTTCAAACGATATTTGCAATTTAGCGCCAAATAGGAGTAGTAAAATTGAAATGTGGAAAGTTTTTAATGAAATAACACGACAACATGGAATAATAATAAATGGCATTGTCTATTGGAGTTCCTGTAGAAAATGTTTATAAATTATATGGTATAAATTAAATCTTCTTCGCGATAAGTGTTCTGTTATGAACCTAATGTTATGAACCTAATACTCCCTTGAAAAAGTTAACTCGATGTAAAAAATACAGTGTTGGAAGTACTCGTATGTTCTAAATGGATGGTGAAAGACTGCAGGTCATTTACTGCCCTTGATGAAAATGGATTTAAAAGAATAGTGCAAACTTTTATTAAGATAGGGGCTGCATTTGATTCAAATGTAGATGTCCATGATTTAATACCAGATTCAACAACTGTTTCTCGTCACATAAGTAAAATGGCAGCAGAAAAGAGCGAAGACAAAAAGAAAGAAATAAAAAAAAATTGTTGCTGATGGCAAAGCTGCTATAACAACGGATTTGTGGACGGACAATTATATAAAAAGAAATTATTTATGTCCAACTTTGCACTATATAAAGAACGGTAAATTTCAAGAAATCGTTTTAGAATCCTGAAAAGATTTACGACAATATGATGAGTTGTTGCTGACAGTGATATTTACAATCTTATCGAAATAATGTTTCTAACCGACAGAGGAGCCAATATAAGAACTGGATTCAGCAGTCAGAAGCGACTTAACTGCTCCGATCATTTGCTTGCTAATGTTTTGGACTCGGCATTTGATGCTACGAGTGAGCTTAATGAAATAATTGAAAATTGCAAAAGTCCCTTATATGAAAAAAGGAAATTTGCAGCACATGAAGTAAACGACATTAAATACAAATTGAACAACTGACTGGAACTCTCACATAAATTTTACGGAATGGTAGATGATATGGAAAAAATTGCAAGGCACAAAATATGTTTCAATTTGCAATATATATCCATCAATAAATGCACTTAAAAAATATGTGAAGATACGGCGAAAGTCCATCCAGCCATTTAAGTTTATACCACCGACCAATCACCTTCAATCAGAAAGCGTTATTGCAGATGTTAAAGAATTTTGCATCAAAGAAATTCTCTATATCGAAACTTTAAATTCTGGTATCGACATAGATACCCAAGCCGTATTCTTTCCTTCTGGAGAAAATGTAAGCAATATTTCTGCTGAACATCTGATAAATGACGAAATTCAAATGCATATGTTTGTTAAAGCATGATACAAATTTCGCTGCCATTAAATGGTGTTTGAACAACAAAGGACTTGTCAAATTTTGCTGTCAAAATTCTGTATATTCCTGCCAGCATCATTAGCCTCTATAGGCAAACATTTCCTCTTAATTGATTCGCATACAAACAAATATATTTTAAAAAAGAGAACTACTATGGGTGTGTACTACACTGTATAGTAACTCAACGACTACCTGTGATTGTTTTGCATTGTTTGGAAATAGGAGAGGATTGCATTGTAATCATTGAGTTTAAAATGAGCATTGTGTAGCAATATGGATTGAAAAGCAATTTTGATTCATTCATTGCAAATTGTATTGCACTCATGCAGATCTCTGATACATATGCATATACTCGTACATATAAAAATAGTTTTTATACTAATGTGGATTTTTTTGTTGGTTTTTATTTACGTATTCTATTAATAAGTTTATAAAATTATTTCTTATATTATAATATGCGTATATTACTGCATCTAGTTATCTTAAAACTAACAATCAATTCTTTTAGAAATTTATTTATTGACCAATCCCTAATATGATAGGTTAAGTTTATCAGGTCACTTAGTGCGTTTTAATCTGCGTTCCATACTATTTGTAATTAGCAGGTTGATGCTACTTCTTTAATATGATAGCTTAGTCTGACTGCAGGAGCTTCAGCAAACCATTTTACTTCGTCCTTCACTGTTCCGACTTCAAGGTCACGGTGGAGGTCACAATTTCTGATGTACCAGAGTGCATTGGTAATACATCTCAAGAATTTGTTTTGAAATCGCTGAATGGTAGTTATGTTGTTCTGACTAGCGCAGCCCCAGTGTTGGACGCCATATGACCACACTGGTTTCAACAGTTGCTTGCATAAGTTAATGCAACAAACATTTACATATACCAACCAAAAGGCGAAGGTACCCATCACCTGCACCTTCTGCCAAACCTGCAGACTCAACAGATACGGCAAATTTCCACGTTCCCGTGGGAAACGCCAACGCAAGCATTCTTCCATCATCGATCTTGGAGCAGCTGCAGTTCAACCCCCAACGGATTGCAGGTAGCCGAGGTTACATTTAAGCAGGGAGCAACTGAAGAGTATCCTTTTTTTTAAATATTAAGAAAATCGTCCAAGAAGGTCCTCAAGTAGTACCGCGACGATATAATCTGACGTTGCTCTCAAAAACATTTTTCAGTTAGTTTATCCTGTACCCTAAAATAGTGCCCGTGTTAACCAACTATTTAGCCAGTGTCCCCAAGTGGTACCAGTACTAAAGTGAAAAGTGTAGCCAGTGTCCCCAAGTGGTACCAGTGCTAAAGTGCAAAGTGTAGCCAGTGTCCCCAAGTGGTACCAGTGCTAAAGTGAAAAGTGTAGCCAGTGTCCCCAAGTGGCTAAAGTGAACAGAATTTCTGCAGGCGAAAGGGAAGCGTTGATCGCTAGCCACTCTGCTTTAGATATTAAGATTTATTAAAATAAAGAAAAAGGAAGAAATATACCCTTTAATATAACAGAAACTAATATATATATATAATTTTTATAATAACGTGAATTTTATCAACAAAATGAAAGAAAACAGCTTAAATGAATAAAAATAAATAATAAATAAAAAATGTTTAAAAACTTATTCTGAATGAAAAATATATCCTACAAAATAAATAGGAAATATAAAAAAAAAATTTATAATAAATCAATATAATAATAATTATATAATTTTATTTCCTGAGAATAATAAAATTCTACCTAATTTACATTAAATTGCAAAGAGGCCGTATTTTAATATACGAGTATACTTAAATAATAAAAAATCCTTTTTTCCTATAAGCTTTCAACGTGTAGTGAAACCAGCTTTTCAAAAAGAAACAGAAAACAAACAACTAAATAAAAGAGGCTTATGAAAAAACAGTGTTATTTGCCAGTGAAAATTTAAAAAAAATTATAATAATAAAAAGATCAAACAATTTGTATGAAATCAAGACGAATACTCCATGAAACCATGTTTTGAAAAAACAGAAAAAAACTATTTAAATTAAAAAACTCAAAAAAAAAAACAACAGTGTAATTTGGCAGTGAAAAAATAAAAAGCAAAGTAAAAACACCAAACCAATTTACGACGAATACTCCAGAAATCAACATTAAAACTCACCATTTACTCATCATCAGTTAGTATGCTGCTATATTTTATTCTGTAAGTTTTATATAAGTCATTGTAGAAATAATAATAAGATTTAATAATATAAAAATAAGAATTTGTATACTTGATCTAAGAAATAAGATATTACTATAATAGAATTTAAAAAGTAAAACTGTAACTTAATCATGGCTAATCCAAATTTAATACGTCCTCCTGTGCTTAATATCAACTCGAATGCTAATCCTAATCGCAACCCTAATCCAGGACCAAATTCTCCAATCCTTACTGCTGAATAGGAAGCAGCAATTTCCACAATAGTTACAACTCGAAGGCAGAGATATAATTAGGAATATTATAAATCCAGGTTCCGATTTCTATAATATAAAGGACCAAATTATAGATCCTCAGTATAGTAACCGTCTGTCCGATCTAGATAGAATACCAGATGTTGTCCGAAGCTTACGGGATTTCTCAGGAAATCCTGGAGAATACGGCTCTTGGAACAAGAGCGTAGACCGTGTCCTTGACATATACGAGTCTATGATAGGCACACCCAAATATTATGGTATATTGAGCGTAGTTCGCAACAAAATTATCGGAAACGCCGATATTGCTTTGGAGTCTTACAATACTCCTTTAGACTGGAAAGCAATGTCGAAATGCTTAAACTTACATTACGGTGACAATCGCGACATATCTAAGTTAGAATTTCAGATGACGTCCTTGGTACAAGGTAGTCTGACAATACAGGAATTCTACCAAGCAGTGTACAAACACCTGTCAGAAATATTAAATAAAATTTCCTGCTTAGATGTGAGCAGGGAATCTTGAACTTAATGACTCAGACGCAAAGAGACAAAACACTGGATACGTTTATCCGAGGCCTGAGAGGGGATCTGCCACGCCTGCGGGGTATGAAGGAACCAGCAGATTTGCCTCAAGCTCTCCATTTGTGTCTTAAGCTCGAGAATGAAGACTTTAGAGCTCGACACTCAAAAGGAGTAACAACCAACACCATCATCCAAATAGACACAATTTTTATCCTGAACTGGTATCTTTCCCTCAGCCGTATAAGCCATTTTATAGAGAAGATCTTCAACCTAGATTTGGATACCAACAAAGATCCGGCCAACAAAACGCTTTTCGATTTCGGATTTCGACCACAGGCTCCACAGCGGCCTTTCGCTCCCAAACCTCAACCTAGACCAGAACCGATGGAAGTCGACCCAACTACCCAATCTAGAGCAGTTAATTATATGAACAGACCTAAACCTTTCCAATATGCTGGAAAGAGACCAGCCGCACCTCTAAGACCATTCATTCCGCCTAACAACATGCAAAGAAATTTTCATGTCAGCACTGGAAACATAGATGAGGAGGAATCACATTACCAAGAGGCATTGACAACTAAGGACACAGATTTCGACCAATCATTCGCTGACTACACCGACAATTTCGAAAAATACGAAGACAGTTCAGTCTCAAGTGCAAATGAACCTGTTGATTATACCGACATACATTTTTTAGATTAACCAGCTCTTCGCTCCCCTATTTTGAGTGTCGAACCAAGAGCGGACAAATGCTAAAAATTCTAATCGATACTGGTTCCAATAAGAACTACATTCAGTCCTCACTTATCAGCAATCTTATTCAAAATGAGCAACCGTTCATACAGTTTTAAATGTCTTTGGTCAAAAGGATTGCGATTTAAATTTTTTTACCGTCACCGATTTTTTTTTTTCCGTCACTTCGATCATTTCATGGTATTTTAGGCAATGACAGCTTGAAAGAATTGTCTGCCGTTATTCATACTAATCTTAATATTATGGTAATCAGAAATGAGGTTAACATTAAGATTAAACAGCACACTCACAGGCCGTTAATACAATTAATATTCGCACCGACCATTTAACTTCCGATCAAAAAAAGGCCGTCAACAAAGTCTTATCAAAATTCCCTGGTTTATTTTCCGATCCAGACGAAAGACTCACCTACACCACCACAGTAGAGGGTAAAATTCGTACAACTACCTCAACCCCAGTATACTCCAATGTCCTTAAAAGATGAAGTAGACAAGCAAATTAAACAACTTCTCAATACAACAATACACTATTTTCCGTTCTAGACCTTAAAAGCGGTTTCCATCAGATACCACTTAACGAATCCGATATTGAGAAAACTACATTTTCAATTACTAGTGGGAAATACGAGTTCACTCGTTTACCTTTTGGATTGAAAAATGCACCTGCCATTTTCCAAAGAGCACTCGACGATATCTTTCGAGAACATATCGGGAAAAGATGCTATATAGTCGTATATATAGACGATATCATCATTTTCGGGAATGAAGTAACTCATTTACAAAATGTCTAGAAAATTTTTCAAACTTTGGAAAAGGCAAACATGAAATGCCAACTCGATAAATGCAAATTTCTAAAAGACGAAATAGAATTTCTTGGATTCATTGTGTCTGCAAAAGGTAAAAAACTAATCCGAAAAAAATTGAAGCTATACCAAATTTCGCTGTTCCAAAATCTCTAAGATATCTTAGGTCCTTTCTCGGTTTGTCCGGATATTACCGTCGGTTTATCAAAGATGATTATAAACTGGCCAAACCTCTAACGGCCCTTTTAAGAGGGGAAGACGGACGCATGTCCAAAAACCTATCAAAAAAGAAATTTATTGATTTCAATAAAGGTGCAAACCAGGCTTTCGTAAAATTAAAAAACTCTCTCGTGTCTAAGGATATCATGCTTTCTTATCCTGATTTTACTAAAGAATTCCAGCTCACAACAGATGCTTCCAACTATGCCGTTGAAGCTGTGCTCTCACAGGAGGGTAAACCTATTATGTTTATTTCAAGGACTCTTTCTAAAGCCGAGGAGCAGTACGCCGCGAACGAAAAATAAATGCTTGCTATTGTTTGGGCTCTGAACAATTTACGAAATTATTTGTATGGCTCGGCTAAGGTCAAGATATTTACGGATCTTTACCAGCCCCTGACTTATGCACTTAGCAATAAGAACAATAATGCCAACATGAAAAGGTGGAAAGCGATAATTGAAGAGTACAACCACGAACTGGTCTACAAACCAGGTAAAATGAACGTCGTCGCTGATGCCCTTTCGAGACCACCGCAAACATCGCAAGTAAATACAATGACCTCAACACAGCATAGTGATGACAGCTCAAGCCACAACCTGATCCCGACTGTAGAAGCTCCTATAAATGCGTTTAAAAACCAAGTTTTTCTAATTAAAGGAGATAGATGCGATTATGAATTTAAGATTCCTTTCCCTACATACCACAGACACACTATTACCCATACAAATTACGACGAAAGTAACTTAACTTCCACTTTAAAGAAATTTCTAAATCGTAGCGTAATAAATGGCATTTTCACAACAGAAGATATTATGGGAAAAATCCAGAATATTTATCCACTTCACTTTTCAAAATACAAGGCCCGTTATACTGAAACAAAAGTACAAGACATCATTTTACAATCCGAACAGGACGAATTTATAATCAAAGAACACAAAAGAGCACAAATTAATCCGCGAGAAAATAAAATACAATTACTACAGAAATGCTATTTCCCAAGCATGAATGCCAAAATTACTAAAATAGTAAAACAATGCGAGACTTGTAAAGAAAACAAATATGACAGACATCCGAACAAGACAGAACTCCAATCAACCCCTATCCCACAATATCCTGGTCACATAATCCACATTGATATATTTTCTACTGAAGGAAAGTTGGTTGTAACTGCTTTAGATAAATTTTCCAAATACGCACAGATAAAATTATTGACTTCAAGAGCAGTTGAAGACATAAAACCACCATTAAGAGAAATTCTATTCTCGTTCGGTGTTCCCAAAGCAATAGTTTTTGACAACGAGAAATCGTTTAATTCTGCATCGATGTTTCATGCTAAAGGATCAGTTAAAAATTGACATTTACCGAACACCCCAATACTCAAGCTCTGTAAACGGACAAATAGAAAAGTTCCACTCAACCTTAACTGAAATCATGCGGTGTCTGAAAACTGATCAAATCCACCGGACTTTCTTAGAACTTCTAGAAAGGTCAGTATATGAATATAATTATTCTGTACACTCTACCACTGGTAGAAGACCATTAGAGGTATTCTTTGGTATAAAAGTCAGCATTGATCCCGATCAGTTCGAAGCAGCGAGAAGAGAAAATATATTAAATCTGCAGAAAAAACAAGCATGCGATTTAAAAAACCACAACAAAAAGAAACACCCTATTAAAAATTATACTGTAGGTAAGGTCATATTTGCCAAAATCAATAAGAGATTAGGCTCCAAACTTTCAAACTTTAAAACTCCAAACTTTTAAATATAAAAAAGAAATAGTTAAGGAAAATATAAATACTACTATTCTGACCGAATCAGGAAGAATAGTTCATAAGGACTACATTAGAAATTAGACAATTAAAATATATTTATCCTTTCCACTACACTTCTTGCATTCGCTGCAGCCGATATCCAAATATTAGATTATTCCAATACACAGCTGGAGACTTTCCACATTGGGATGGCTAAACTGGAAAGTGGTACTTTTAAGATTATTCACGTCATAGACTTAGATTCCTATCAGGAAATCCTAAATGACGTTAATTCCACAATACATCACAAACTAGATAATAGTAATCCTATCCTACCTTTCCTTACCCATGAGCTTATCCAAATTGAAATCCAAATAAATAAATTAAAGCCAGGAAGGAGGGTTAAGCGATCCTTAGATTTTATTGGATCAACATGGAAATGGATTGCAGGTAATCCAGACCATGCCGATCTTGTACTTTTAAGCGGAAAAATAAATGATATTATAAATAATAATAATAAGCAAGTCCTAATAAATAAAGAGACTATTAATAGGATTAATGATATCTCTAATGTAACCAATAAGATTTTATCAATGTTTAGGAATAGCGACACAATCCAGCATGAAATTGCAACTAACATTAAATATAAGTTACAAATAGTTAAGGAAGAATTAACAAATATTGAATAGTCCATACATTGGGCTAACGCGGGCATTTTAAATTCGTATATTTTGTCAGAAAAGGAATTAAAAATAGCTAAAAAAGTTTTTGCAAAAGATAATATCCCCTTTATTAATATAGGGGAGGCATTTGAATTCGCAGATGTAAAAATAGCTACAAATAGTTCAAAGTTAATCTATATAATAAATATACCCACAACCGATAATGAAATTTGTGAAGCCATCATATTTAAAAGTATTAAAGAAAGGGAAACAATAATTAAAATTCTTTTCGAAAAAATACTAATATGCGATGACAAAATATACGGTGTGAAAAATGATTGTAATTTCCGTAATCAACTAAGAATTTGTAGTAGCAATAATATTATAGACTTAAGTAATACTTCATGCGTCCAAAATCTTTTGAAGAGTCGTCCATCCGATTGCATTAAAAGCAATAATCAACATGTACCTTCAGTTGAAATCATCGCCCCAGGAACCATCCTACTGAATCAATACAATGGCACAATTCTTGTCAACAAGGAAGAATTATTTATCAACGGTTCATATGTGATCCAGTACCTCAACACATCCCAAGTAATCAACAACCAAACGTACAATCAAAATGAAGTCCATGGAATCTGACCACTACGCGCGATATTGCAACCAGTCACAACACCAGTAGTATATGAAGAAATTTTAACTCTGGAGATGATGAAGGAACTCCATTTGAACAATATAGAGGACATCAACGCATAGAAAACCAAAAGTACAATCACAATTACAACCAATATTGGGACAATTGCCGTCATAATAATCCTGATCCTATTAACAATAAGAAGGTATTGTCTAAAGAAGAAATCAGCGTCTCTTGAAATATCTATTGTCATCAACCCAACTGAAAATACACCGACATCTACCATAGAGATTCATCCCGAGGTTAGAAATCCACCACCTGAAAAAAAATCCCGTGTAATCCAAATACCTTTATTCTAAAGTGACCCAAGAGGATCGAACGAACGAGGACGATCGTTTTTAAAGGTGGAGGAGTTAATGCAACAAACATTTACATATATCAACCAAAAGGTGAAGGTATCCAACACCTGCAGCTGCTGCCAAACCGTACCAAGTAGCTGACTCAACAGATACGGCAAATTTACACGTTCCCGTGGGAAACGCCAACGCCAGCATTCTTCCATCAGCGATCATAGAGCAGCTGCAATTAAACCCCCAACGGATTGCAGGTAGCCGAGGTTACATTTAAGCTTATAAAAATTGTTAAGTTCAGTTCTAAGTTTATTCCCAAACTGTATAGTTCTAATCTAAATAAATATATATTTTTTTATTAAAAAAAACCTAAGTGGTTTTAACTTATATGCAAATTTTATTTTTAAGTCATAGAACGGATTTACGTCCTATGAGCCACTTTATCATGTTAAATTTCAGGTCCAACTCTTCCCTTGTCTCTTTAATGTGTGCTTTCCAGCGACGCTTTTTGCCGCGTGTTATACCCAAGTTCTTAGCAGTATTAGTATATGGGATCTGTACTCGTATATCATCGATATAGATAGGAATATACAGGGTGTTCTTGTTTGTAAAGTTTATGTGGACCGATTTAGTGTTGTTTAGTTTAATTTTGAATTTTTTAGTCCATCTTACGACGTTATTTATTTCTGCTCGCAATATCACTGCGGACTCCTTATCTGTTTTGGCTGTTGCCAGTATGGCAGTATCATCTTCAAACGTTGCAATGACTGCATTATTTGAAGTTGGTAGGTCACTAGTGAAAATTAGGTATAGCAAAAGGCCGAGCACACTTCTTTGCGGGACCGTAGCTTTGATTTCATGTAGTTTCGAAAAGGTGGTATTATTAACTTTTATTCTGAAATATCTACTATTCAAGTAAGGATTTCAAAGTATTCGTATAGTAGGAGCATTCTGAATTTGTAAAGAAGGCCAGCGTGCCATACTTTATCAAATGCTTGCGATACATATAAAAAAACGCAGAGCATACTTTCGGTTCTTCCAACGCTTTTCAATTTCATTTGTAATCCGATGGACGTGGTCAATTGTTGAGTGGTTTGTCCTGAACACGAACTGGTGTTTAGAAGTAATACATTTTTTTTCAATTTATAGGCATCAAACGTTTATTTAGCAGTCTTTCAAAAACTTTTGAGATCATCGGCAGCAGAGATATTTGTCGTTATGAGGCTACATTACATGTCGGTTTGCCCGGTTTGACGATCATTATAATTTTTGATACTTTCCATATATAAGGGATGCAATTAAATTTAAATACAGCGTTTAGTATTTGCGTAATCTTGAGAGTACATTTTTTGGGATCTGTTTCAGGAAATTCTGCACTTATTAAATGAAAATTTGGGGATTTTTTTGGCTTTAGGCCCTTGTTAATGATTTCGGAAAGTTCCTTGTCACATGTACGTGGGATTTCTGTCTCTAGATCAGCCCATTCTTTCTGCTTGATGAGGGTGTCGCTTATTTCTTCCTTTATTGTAAATATACTTGCGAGGTGATCAGGGAATACTTCAGCTTTCTCCACATCACTTCTGCCCCATTTGTTGTTTTCATCTTTGATTGATGCATTTTGTGCAACTGGTCTTCTTAAATTAAGCATACGTTTCCACAGGGAATATTTCAGCTTCTTTCATTAGATAATTGAGATATATATCGATTTAATTCATCAATTTTTGTTTGTTTTATTACCAAAGTCAGTTTTTTGGTTTTTTATTTAAAGTTGCTTTATCAGAAGGGGACCTCGTCTGGTGCCAACTTCGACGAATTTTTCGATTTTCTTGCATTGAATCTCTTATAATTTTAGGATATTTATGTCCTTTTACAATTCTGCTATATGTTGGTGTGCTATTCCATGCTGCTGTTGAATTATTTTATTTAACTTAAGAGCATCGTTTTCAAGAGTTAAGGCGCTATTCAACTCAACTGATGTGTCGACTTGATCCTCCAGGAATTTTCGGAAATATTCCCAGTCCGTTGTTTTGTTTGACAAAAAATGTGGTTTTCTTATATCAATAATATTCTAGCTTAAAGTAGATACACTAACTCGCTATTGTTTAATGAACTGTTGGCCAACATGTTGGTTTGCCAGTAGAGATAAAGTCAAAACCTCTATTTTGAATAGATTTTAAAAGTTCTCTACCTTTAGTAGTTATTAGCCTCGTTCCCCAGTGTATTTGCTATACTGACTATATTTGATAATGTGTCTTGTGGGATTATATACAGCCATCACTGAAAGTTGTTGTCCGATATCAATGGTAACAGTAGTTGCCTGGAATTCCTCTCTGCAAGTTTTTTCTTATTCAAAATGTTTGAGAGTTGATTTTATTAAAATAGCACTACCCCCTCGTACACAATTGCTTGGATGTATAGTGTGGTATGTATGGTAATTATTACATTTTAAATATGAATGATTTGTGTAGTGAGTTTCTGATAACAGACACACATCAATATTTCTGTGATTCAATATGAGTTCTAGTTCCTTATGGTGCTAGAGTAGCCCATTTGCGTTCCAAAGCATAATCCTTAATTGTTAAGGCATGTCTTACTGAATTTATTGATTGTTCTAATTTTGTCAGTCGTTTCTCTAGTGAAGCATAAAGCTTTTCCTGGTTATTCAGTTTATTCAGTATTTAGAAAGTATATCTCTTTGAAGTTCACTTTTTTTTATGTAACGTTATAATTATACGTACATATACAGCGTGTATAATTTTGAAAATAATTTATACATTCAAAAACTATCGAGCAATTTTAGTTTATTCAATTTATTTTGCTGGATAATTCACACCGCCTTGGTGCTACTAGTTTGTGAGGTCTCTCGGCTTCGTTCTCTTAAGACGTCGTTCTGTTTTGTTTAGTTCGGAGAGTTTCGATGCCTCTTCGTTTATGTGCTGTTGAAGTCGTTCGTAATGTAAGATTGCGACTTTAGTAATTTCGTTGTGTACCGTCTTCACGCCAAGATCTCTGTGGAGGTCTGACATTCGTACGTACCAGGGTGCATTGACTATGTTCCGTAAAACTTTGTTTTGAAATTTTTGTGTTCTTTTAATATTGGTTTGTATGGTGCATCCCCAAAGTTGAATACCGTAACTCCATACGGGTTTCAAGATTTGATTATATAACAAAAGCTTGTTATATGTAGAAAGCGTAGATGATCTGCCAATTAACCAGTACATTTTTTTACACCTTATTTCGAGTTCTTCTCTTTTATTTTTCACATGTGCACACCATCGGAGCTTTACGTCTAGTGTCATACCCAAATACTTAGCGTTATTTGAGTATGGTACTTCTATTCCGTCTATATATAGCGGGTAATGTCTAACCTTTTTATTCGTAAACTCGATGTGGACCGATTTTGTGTTATTTATTTTAATGCGCCATTTCTTTGTCCAATTAAATATTGAATTTACGGCACGTTGGAGTTTCTCTACTGAGATTTCCTCTGTGCCACCAGTAGCTATGAGTGCCGTATCGTCAGCGAATGTTGCGGTAATATGGTTTTGTTCGATCGGTAAATCGCTTGTGAATAGGAGATCGAGTAGGGGCCCTAGAATACTGCCTTGAGGAACACCTGCCTTAACTTCGCGGAGCCCAGAATAGGCATCATCTTGCTTAATTCTGAAGTGTCTTTTTTGAAGGTATGATTCGATAATTTCACAATATTCGGCAGGTAGAATCAATTGCAGTTTATGGAGCAGACCTTTATGGCAAACTTTGTCGAATGCCTGCGCTACATCTAGAAATACAGCAGAACAGACTTTTTCTCTTCAAATGAGTTTTCAATAACTTCGACGATCCTGTGAACTTTATCTATAGTTGAGTGTTTTGTCTGCTTTGAAGTTTATTAATATTATTTTTTATTGTTTGAGCATAAATTAATCTGCTATTTGGATCATCTTTCGATTTTTTTCTATTCATTGTTTGCCATTTAATATCAGTGGACTCATTTCCAAATGTTTCGATGTTAAGGTTGTGATCAGTTTTTTCTTTTTATCTTTTCGAGATCTTTTGCTACGACGCAACCTCGATAGTTGGCTGGGTGAGCTTCGCCACAGTTACAACATTTTGGTTGTTGTTGCTCAGTTTTTTTTTGCACTCAATTGTTTTGTAGTTTCCTGCGCATTTCACGCATCTAGGTGTTTTGCCACAATAGTTTTTTGTGTGGCCAAAGGATTGACATGTTAAACATTGTGGTATGAGTTTTGAGTGGCGTACTGGCTCGATCGTGACTATACAATGCAGTATAGTTGTAATTAGGTATATATTTTGAATATCATCAGAGGATTCAAAGCTTAGGAGAAACAAATCTAGAAGTTTCTTCTTTTCAAATTGCAGTTTATTGATGGCATTCAACGATTTAAATCTTTGGCTCTTCGGGTTGGAAACGATGTCTTTGGGATCATATGAGTGGTGAAGATTTTTCGCAATAACCTTGATAGGTCGAATTTGTTTATTCTTAAAACTGTGCCAGGAGATTTCTGTACTTGAGAGAGCTTTTGTGATAGACCTGTAGTCGTCAATATCAAATGTTTATAACTTTAAAGACTCCATTGTTTAGCAGTTTAATAAAAAATTATTTTATAAAATATGTTTTCATTAAATTGTATGGAGTTCTATACTCATGATCTCCTGTTATCATAATAGGAGGACGTCGTTTTGTCTTCCCAATGATATTATGCTCTACTTTTTACCACAATTTTTAATATTGGACGAAGTTAAGGAAGTCTGGATGAGTTCGAAAGGCGATTCGGTTCATCTCTTTTCATTTGGCCTTCACGCTTTCAGGATACAATCGGTTTCAAGTGAAAGCTCCTCTTCATCAGCTGCATAGCATACATTGCTTTGAAGTTGGATGGGTTGTGTATATCTGACTTACCTTCGTTCGAGTTTTTAAAAAATCATATTAAGCTTTTAAATTTACTATTTCCTGTTTGAGTTCAGAGAACATTGAGTCCATTTTTGTAAGTTTTGTTTAAGCAACCTTATTGCGTAATTTCCGTCATGTGGCCGACCACCACCAGGAAAAGGTTCATCATCCACATCTCAGTATTTGAATTTTATTATTTTATTTTTAAAGTTTAAGTTTAATAGAAATTTTTGTTCCTTTTTTCCTTGAAATGATTCTTGGGAACTCTATTAGGAATTCTCGTCTCAAGAAGAAGAGAGAAAATAAACAATATATAAAAAAATGGAAAAAAATCATTGCCTACTTTTTGGTTTCTAAATTTTGCTGTTTCAGCTGAAAAGTATTGCTTTTGTTTTAGCGGACTAAACGAGTGTGTTTTTGTTTTTGTTTACTTTTTAGATTTTTCTTGATATTTTGAAATTATGTGTTTTGCGTATTGATCGCGGCAGGCACTATATATTTGTACACACTTGCGCCTTCTTTTTACAAATTTCCATGTTTTTTATTTCAATTCACTGGTGAAATTTTTAGGAGTATAATTTGCCACTTCCAGAACAACGTTAGCCGGAAGAAATAGTATCAGGTAAAATAATAAATCCTCAAAATGAGAATCACACCGGATTTACCATCGATACCGCCAGTGAAGGAATGCCAATAGCCTATTCCGCAAGGAGCCTTTTTAATGGATCAATAACAGAAACAGAGATAGTTCAGATCTCATTCCCCACGTTGAATGTGTTCCGGTTCCAAATCATACTAAAAAGGGAAAGGACTGGAAATTGTAGAAGAACCTCATCCAGGATACACACGCTTTTGGAAGCCCCAAATAAACAAATATTAACCGAACCTCTATTAAAAAATATCAGACCAAATTTGATCAATGCAATAGTCCCTGAATCCCTGAAACTAGTTTGGGTCTGTTGCAAGAAGTCTACCTAGAGAATTTCTGTAAATATAAGATTCGCATTACCCAACGCATCGTTGAAAACGTAAAAATTAGAATCAAGTGTTCCAGATTATACAACAAGAACATAAAAGAGCCCATTGGAATGCGAATGAGAATAAAGAGCAAATCTTGGAAAGGTATTATTTTCCAAGTATGGCTAGCCTTAGCGATGCCACTTAGCCACTTAGACCACCGTCCGTTGTCAGCCGGGGATGCGAGGCATGGCTACGCTTCCCCCTCAGATTGAACCAACCTGAGCCTTCTACAAAGCGAAGAAGTTAGTCAACATCTGAATGGCATAGACCAACTATACTCCTCGTTCCTACAGCTGCGACAGAATTCATGAGTATATGGCTAGCCTCATTAGAAGATATACAAAAACCTGCGATGTCTGTAAAGCAAATAAGTATGATAGACATCCAACAAATCCGGGCCTTCAAGTGACACCTACACCATCGTATTCATGTGAGATACTTCATCTAGACATAGTCGAAATCCAAAATGTCAAATTTATTAGCTATAAATTCCCTAAATTTGGTAAGCTATTTCAGATAAAGGATCGTTTCGTCCTGCATATGAGCGACAAAATCATTAAAATACTACACTACTATACAGTTCCTAGAATCCTCGTCACTGATAATGAGAGTAGCTTCGTAAGTCTTATAATTATTAATTTCTTGAAATTGCTTGGCATCAAAATTTACCACACTCTTTCGCAAAGAAGGGAGGTAAATGGCCAAGTGGAGCGATTTCACTCTACAATTATAGAGATTTTTAGATATCTGAAAGCAGAATATAGGGATCTAAAGTTTAAAGAATTAATAAATATATCAGTAGATAGATACAATAATTCTGTCCATTCTGTGACTTGGAAAAAACCTGCTGATATATTTTTCAATAGATTGAAGAGAATAAACTTCCAAGATTTGGCTAGTGCTAGGGCAAAAATTAAAAGGGATCTTATCGCGAGAAACCAAAAAATGATAAATCTGAGGTTGAATCGCAAAAGAACTGCACCCAGAGCATACAATGCAGATGAGGTCATGTACACTGCTTGCAAGGGTATTAAAAGGAATAAAAAACCATTGTACAAAAAGGAAATTGTATCTAAAGACAATAACGATACTGTTACAACAATGTCTGGACATAGGGTGCACAAGGCTCATATTAAAAATGTTTAATTTGAAATGCCGTCATAAAATGCCTTAAAATGTGAACAATTTTATATAAAAACTATTTTGAATTGAAATTTTAGACTAATAAAAAAATATTTTTTGTAGGATAATGTGGGTGTATTCGAATATTCAGCACCCATAGTTTTAATTAATAATGGAAAGGTTGGATTACTGATGGGGACTTCAAACTTGTGCATGTGATCAACCTGACAAAATTCGACGACTTACTTCAAGTCACAACCGAACAACAAAGGATGAACACAGGAAATCCATTATCAATTTCCATATAAATCAATTGGACGAACGAATAAACCACCTTAAGGGAAACCATCACAGGAACACCCGTTCTATTAATTGGATCGGGTCAGCATGGAAATGGGTGGCAGGCAATCCAGATACGGCAGATTGGAATAAAATCTTGGAAAGCCAACAGAATGTAATCCAAAATAATAAATAAATAACCACAAATCTAAAGTAAACGAAAGACTTTTTGGAGTAGCACAATAATTGACAAGATGAGCCTCATAGTTGACAGAGTTAATAATGAAGTTATGGGAGAAACTGACCTGAAGTTGGAACAAGATGTCCTGAGCTAAAATGCTAATTGTAAAAGAGGAGGTCAACGAAATTGTTAGAGCATGCCAAATGGCTAGAAGTAAGATAGTTAATAAAAACTTGCTTGACGAAAAAGAAGTTATAGTCCTTTCTGAAATTGAAACATTACCATATTCCATTCTAACAGAAGCAATCGAATTTGGCATACCATCAATTTATTCAAATGACACACTGCTATTGTACGTACTCTCTATGCCAAAAGTCAGTAACAAAGAATTTAATGTGATATTCATCAGAGCGCCTATTCGAAATGATACACAAATCGATTTACAATTTGACAAAATGCTCATAAACCATGAAGAATCTTACGGCATAATAGAATCATGCTTCTCAATTAACAATGCTGCAATATGTGAAGACAGATCTCTAAGAAGAATTGAAGAGGAAGACAATTGTGTTGCTGTACTGCTGAAAGGAGCGCATGCGAAGTGTACATACGGAACAAACCAGGAAGAAGTCATCGAATCTATCAAAGAAAACACCATTTATGTGTCAAATTTTGATAACAGTATAACCTATAATTACTCCGACCAAATCTTTACTGGGACGTACGTGATTTAAATTAATAACAAAAGTGCCACGATGACGGGTGGGACATTCAATCGCAATGTGTTCACGAAGGACCAAGTTCTCCCAGTCGAACTAGCCAACATCACAGATGAAAGTCAAGAAGTTGATGTAAATTGCGTATAGGGAATATAGAGAAAACACGCAGATTCAACTATTCCATAATTGGGTCGCTCTTCCTGTTCATTCCAGCCATTTCAATAGTCATGTTAACCTGTAAGAGAGTCCACGGCCATCTTACAATATAAGCCATAGGTCGGCGCCTTCAACAAATCAGGAAAAAGATTTCATCTGCGGGACGTAGATCTTTGAAGGGGAGCACTTAAAACAATCCCCTGTCATAACCAATGACACGTGTGCTGCGATTAGAGCAATGCACAACCCAAAAATAATGCTATTTTGCTGAATAATCGCAAATGCATCATGTGAATGCACTCATCGAAGACATTAAATTTCCACAGGCGGATATTAGCTTAGTTAAAAATAAGAAAATTTATTATAAATATAAGAAAATTAGTTATACATATAAGCCCTCTTATCATTTGATGCGTTATTGGTGCAATAATAAGTTCATAAATTGTAATAATTAATGAATGTTAAGATTGGTTTCACATTATTTATTCTTCAAGTTTCTTACTAATACTTTAAACCAATTTAAAAATTATGTATTATTATTATTTTTAATAGTTTATTGAATAAGTAAATTCGAAAAATATACTTAAGACTAAGATACTATAGGCTTTCGGCTTAAATTTATGTTGTAATATAAGTTTGATATATCATGTTACATGATTATATCATGTCATAAGATGTTTATAACAATGTACATGTTTTCTTTCTGAATTTAGAGAGTAAGTCAGATACAATATGGATTGATATGTTGAGACACTTTTTTGATAGTATGGCATTCTTCTAAAATATGTTGGATTAAGATATTCCTTGTGTTGCATAGTTAGCATAATGGCTTGATTCTTCTTTCCTGGTAGCTGTGTCCCCGTCTTAATCGCGTCAATTTTATATGTATATTTTACTTCCATGCTCTCTTTGGAGAATCTTGTTGGTTTACCATCTTTGTTATGCAACAAATAAAACACTTTAATATATAATTGTTTCATTTTTAAGAAGCAAAGCATAAGATTTTATGATTATATGCTTTACTTCCCTGATAAAGGGTAAATTTATTTAATTGTGTTAAATTGCTGTGAGGTGATGTGCTTATATTTAATAAGTAAATAAGCAAGCGACGCCGGCGTACCACCAACCAAGAGATGCCTTACATAATCGACCAGACGACCACCACGCACTTCATCGTAGTTTTGGGTTCAGTGGTCTCCTTACTCCCGAAGAGAACAGTTGCCCGCAAGTTGCAGCGGAACGAGGTCACTCTGTACGATCCCACCTCATCGCTGACCGCCACATATGGACAGCTCACGATGAAAATCAACCTTGCAATCCGGCGAGTGTTCACTTGGTCGTTTATCGTCGCGGACGCACAAACAGCTATACTGGGAGCGGACTTCCTGGCACAATAGGGACTCCTGGTAGACCTGAGGGGACGACGCATCGTGGACCCTCTCACCAATATTGCGGCAACGGGCCGCATTGCCTCAGCACACATCTATTGCATCTCCACAGTGGCTCGCATTTATGCACCTGTGGGACCATATGGCGACCGGTATATAGAGCTCTTCTAGCGCTTCCTGCAACTCGCTTCACCAGTAGGGGCATGGCCACGGTACCAGACTTGCCGGAACAACACTTCATCGTCACTGAGGGCCCTGCCGTTTTCGAGCAAAGAGTTCGCCTACCTGTTCGACAAGGGGGTGGTACGCCCATCATCGAGCCCGTGGGCTAGTCCGCTGCATATGATACCAAAGCCGAATGGAATCTGGCCAGCCACTGGCGACTACCGCCGCCTCAACGCGTGCAACTTACCAGATCGATACCCATTGCCGATCATCGAGGCCCTGGTCCAGGAGAGCCGGGGAAAAGTATTCTCGGTAATCGACCTGCAGAAAGCCTTCTATCAAATCCCGGTTGCCAAAGCTGATATCCCGAAAGCGGCTGTCACAACACCAGTTCGCTACAGCGGGTAATTAGTCATTTGCTGGTGAAACTCCCCTTCGTGAGGGCTTACGTAGACGACCTGCTCATCGCATCTGAGACGCATGACGAACACCTACACTATTTGAGCCAACTGTTTGAGACGCTGCAAGTGGCGAAACAGCGCATCCACCTGGACAAATGTCAACTTGGTGCTCAGGAGGTTATCTTTGCTGGGTATCGGGTCTCCAAAGAGGGTTCTTCCGTTTGAATGTAGACCTTTTCAAGCTACCGCTGGTGAGAGGATTGTCGCACTGCCTGACCATCATCGACCGCTTTTCCCGATGTCCAATGGAGGTCCCACTTCCGGACATCCGAGCTATAACCGTCGCACGAGCTTTTTTCAACAGTTGGATCTGCACTTTCGGAACGACCCTTATCATCACTTCCGACCTGGGGGGTCAGTTCGAGGGAGAGCTTTTCACAGCCCTCGCTAAAGTGATAGGTGCGAACCACATCCATACAACGCCTTACCACCCACAGTCATATGGCATGGTGGAGCGACTACACGGAACACTAAAAGCGGCATTGATGTGCAGCCCACAGACACAATAAGCAGACGCGCTTCCAACAGTGCTGTTTTGTATGCGGAATCGGTTTTCGTCGAGAAGTTCCGTAAGCTGGTAGCTGGATCAGGCCACCGCCGAACCAATCGAGACACAATCCATTTTTCTTCAAGGACTTGCGCATCTGCACACACGTATTCTGGAAGCTGGACAAAATCCGGAGGCCACTCGAGCCGCCATATACGGGCCCCCATAAGGAAATCCGCCGGGTCAATGACAAGAGTTTCATCATCGACTTGAACTCGGCCTACCTCGAAGTGAGTGACTCGACTCAATCCTCATTGCCGCGATCGCCGCCATCACAAACGACAGCTGATCAGTTGACACACCAACCGGGAAGACAACCGGCAGCGCAGCTAGAGACAAAACCAACAAAGCTGGTATCGTTCTCCGCGCCTCCTCCTCCGAGCACTGGGGGAGGAGTATCTGTGGCGACATCACTACCCCCACCTAGTTGTCGGGTACGGCACCGCAAGCAGCCGCTAGTTCCACGCGCCATCTATTGACGCGCTGTCGCTGCCGCACATTGTGTTCATGGCAAGCGGAACTAGCCTGTGTTGGCTGCCGAATGTCAGACTTTGTGTTTCCGGCCTTTTTATTTCTTTTGATCTAAGGCATCGTATTTTATTTTATCTTTATTAAATTAAACTTAATTCTGTTTTTCTATTGTTTTATTATTCGGAACGCTATCGTCGAGCAAATGGCCAAATATTAACTATCATTAAAAACATAATAAACATATATTATAAGCCCTTGCTTTTGGCAAACTGGGCGGCCACTCCTACCTAACCTAACCTGACCTAGCCACAAGTACTATCGGATAGATCTATTCGTTATATTGGGTTTATTTGCAGAATGTTGTTAATTTTTAATTTAATTATAAATTTATAAAATAATTATATATTAGAGTGGGAGGGGTCAGCTTGGAGGGATATTGGATTGGTGTTATTGAATATAGTAGTGCGGATGCAAAAGAGGGCTGTGCAATCTGATAGAATGTGGGGTATGATGAGTGGGCTCTTGTTTAAAAAATGGCGTATTGTTTGTTGTTCCTTGCTGAGTAAGTTTCACTAGGGCACTCAAGCCTAGTCTAAGAATAGTGAAACATCGATTTTGCGGGATTTTGTGGTTCGGTGGATATGAAGGGGAACCCTGTTAGGGATAATATGTTTGTAATAGTGAGAATAATTAGAACATTTCCTTATTAGAATTTCCCAATATTTTGCGAGTGCAATTTATGTTATCTTTTTCTTAGTGTGTGGGATAACTCTTTTAACCGAAAAAAATATGAAATATTTTCTGCTTTATCCGACAATTCATTCCCCTTGATGCCTGCATGCCCGGTATCCAAATTATCTTAGTTTTATCTGACGTATCGCGTAATGATTTAAATAGACTCATTTTTGTTCAACATATTTTTAGCCGCTTCAAAATGCGACTGTCGGTTCAGATAATATATTTTGCATTTGATTTTCCGCATTTCTCTTATAACTGCTTCTGCTTCAGCATCGATGGCCATGACGGAGTGGGGTAGCAGACCGCGTGAAAGCATTTTCCAGTCTTCATATACCACAGTACATGACACAGTGGTGGTGGTTGGTGTTGGCGGTGATCTCGTTTTTGGCATAGGAGGTGAGGCTATTTATGAAGGTATCCGGGCATAGGTCCCATGTAGTGTCGGTTTCGGTAATGGTAATGGGTTTGTTGTAGTTGATTTTAAGATCATTCGCTCGGACTAGTAATTGACTAAGTGAACTTTTCCCCTTCTTGAGCAGGCTGATTGGTTTGTGTAACAAACATGTATTTGGACAGAATTTTATATTGCGATATTCGATGGTTTCAATACCGCTTTCACCTATCATACTGGTTATTGGGTAGTCCTGAAGGATCTAAAACTGGATCTAATTGCTGCAAAAAGTTGAGATTCCTCCCCACTAAGGTTGGTTTTCGCACATTTCAAGTATATTGGTAACCTATTGTCAATTTTTGAGAGTACTGTTAGGCGTGTTAGATTGATAAAGATGGTAGTGTGAACTTGACTTTTGTAGAAGGATAGATACCTAATAATATTTAATCTGCAGCTAAGTTTTTTTAGATATTCACAATGGTGCTTAAAATTACATACAATCTATGTACAATCCAAGAATTTTACTAGTGTGAATATTTTCAATCAATAAATTTTTACGTTTGTTAATAGGGCTGCAATTTCTTTTGTGACATATATGCAAATTGTTGGTCTTTGGGTAAGAGAGTTTGCGGCGGGAGTTTGTCTGACTTTTGGCAATTTTACAATTATTGAAACCGCAGTCGATCCTCATAACAAAAATTTAACGTGCTAATGCAGTTAAAAATCCATATGCATGGTAATACAGTTCACAACTTTTTCTAAACTATCAGTAGCTCAAATAAATTTTAACATTTCATATTCGTTGTATTTTTTTTTGCGGATGTGTTGCGGATAGGTAGGAAAATTTCTTTTCAAAATGAACCACAGTAGAAAGTAAGTTGAATTAAAATATAATAGTTAAAATTAAGATTATATCTCAGCGAATTTATTGACAAGACAAGTTGCACACAATAGTTGCAATTGTGTATTTGTGGTTATGCCGCACACCAACTATGAACTCTCCCAGGAATCTAATTTGGCCTTCCGCTGTTGTAATCGGTCCATCCAGACAACCACGCTAAGCGAACTGACTGTTTAAATACTGTCCTCTAAACTATTGTGTCTCATTATTAACTCTCATTTCTTCCGTTAAGATGCTCTTTCTATTTTATTACATTTCAGTTCATAGTACATTACTTTTTTAGTGGACAGGGTAATTAAGCCTGATCAGCACTAACTTTTTAAGGTATATTCTATAAAGTTTACAATTTCCTGTCAAGACTCGTCATTAGACATATACATCACCTTTTAGCCGCAATCCGTTTGAAAATGTGAGTAAGTCGGTAGTAGTAAATTCAGCTGAAAATGAAGATTATTTCTCATCGAAATTATTGACAAGACAAGTTGCACACAGTAATTGCAATTGTGTATGTGTGGTTATGCCACCATTATAATTTTCAGAAGGAAAACTGTTGAAACATTTTGGCAGATCTTGTAGCTATTTAGGACACGCCACTTGTCATCATCAGACATCTTTTAATAAAGGACAATTTTTTCCCAAGCATTTATTATGTCTCAGAAACTAACAGCACTCCAATGATGAACCCTCCCAGGAACCTGGGCCTCCAGCTTTTGCAGTCTGTCCATCCAGACAACTACGCTGCAGTTTGTGAACTGACTGATAGAATTCTGTCCATGTAGTGTCTCAATTCACCACACTCTAAACTACTGTGTCTCATTATTAATCCTCATTTCTTCCGTTAAGTCTCTCTTTCTCTCTTGTCACATTTCAGGGGTGTCATAGTACATTAATTTTTTTAGTAGAGAGGCTAATTAAACCTGATCAACACTAACTCTTTAGGGTATATTCTATAAAGTTTACAATTTCTTGTGAAGACTCGTCATTATACATAGATAAGACCTTTTAGATATATTCCGTCTGTTAGTAAGTCAGTAGTCCTCAGTTCCGTTCAAAATAATGATTATTTCTCAGCGAATTTATTTACATGACAAGTTCCACACAGTAGTTCCCATTGTGTATGTATGGTTATGCCACCGTAATAATTTTTGGAAGGAGAATTATTGCAGATCTTAAAGCTATTTCAGACTCGCCACTTGTCCCCATCAGAAATCTTTCAATGAAAGCAATTTTTTCCCAATAATTTATTATGGCTCAGAAATCAATCTGTCCATCCAGACAACTACGCTAACTGCAGGTTGTGAACTGACTGATCAAATTCTGTCCATGTACTGTCTCAATTCACTCTAACTATGTGTCTCATTATTACCCCTCATTTTTTTTCGTTAAGTCTCTCTTTCTATTTTGTTACATTTCATTCGTTGAGAAATAATCTTTCGCTGAGAAATTATTTTAATTTTCAACTGAATTGACGACTACTGACTTACTCACACATTCAGACGGAATACGGTTAAACGATGATATCCATGTTTAATGACGAATCTTCACAAGAAATTGTACATGTTATAAAATATACGCTAAAAAATTAGTGTTGATTAGGCTTAATTAAGCTATCCACTAAAAAAGTAATGTACTATGACACCGCTGAAATGCAAGCAGCGAGGACAATCAGAAAAATTTATGATGAAATCAAGAAAACTTTGCAGCCATTAAGTGAAAACCAATTATAAACTAATGAAATCCTGCAGTCCTTTGTTGATGAGACAAAAAGACATAATCGAAGCATAGAATATTCGGAAAAATTAAATAAAAAAATAAGGTTTTTTTTCATTATTTTAAAAAAGTAGAATATTAACTTCTGAAAGTTATTTTTATCATTGTTTTTTTATTTTTTATCTTTTATACTTTGTGATACATACCAGAGATCTGCATGACTGCAATCTTTTGCCTTTGCGTTGATTGCCGAAAAAACAATCCAATGCAATGCAATGTAATAAATTCAATGGATTGAGTTGGAATGCTCTCTTTTGTGCTACTTCACTTTAATATTGCTTTGTCGTATCCATGCGAGGAATTCTATGGTCATACGCTAATAGATATTCATAAGCCAAACAGCGTACCTAAATAAAAACACAGTGACCAGCAATCAAATTCATCTATGAAATAAAAATTATATATGTATAATTTTTATAATGTTTCAAAATAATAAACCCATTGTTGTATGTAGCTGCATCTGAGAATAACATACATTTTTCTTTGAATTAAATTTGTTTGCCAATAAACAGCAGTTTTCCTTCTCAAGTAACATTCATTAAAGGGCACTTTTAATACTTCGACTGTTGCTCCGATCTAGTACATACAATGTTGTAAAATTTTTCAAAATTACATTTGAAATTAAAAAAATCGATGTGATGATCACATACAAATTCCTCTGTTTTATTTTTTATATATACAAGAATTTACAAAAAAACTTTTATTTGATGGTGGGCGCGTTGTAGCGTAAGCCAATGTAGATATAGTAACAACCAAGAATGATAAAGAACAGATAGCGCCATGCTCAGTATTTCCCCCTAGATGACGCAAGTGTGGTACATCCAAGAGTCGCCAACCTCCTGTTCTATGAAATCAAATCTATTTATTTGTATTTATGTTGCTATTTGTATCACTAATGACTGGAACTCGCTATATATATATTAATATATTTTTACATAGACATTGTAATTCATTCATAAATAATATATTTTACGTACCTCTTTGAACTAAGGAAGATAAAACGTTCTTGGCTTTGGACAGATCTTAAAGAAAATGTATTAATACTTTGAGTTTTGGCAACTCTGCATTGCGTATTTTGAGAGAGGCTGAGTAACAGCAATGTGAAAGCAATTTATCCCGAAAATATAACAAATTATAAACTCATTAAGTGTTTGCTAAGTTTAAAACGAAGAAAATGTACAGTGGGCAGTTGCAAACAACAAAGCTGTAAAAAAGGGAAGATATTTGGGAATACATTTGATTATATTAAATTTTGGATTCGTTTTATGTCTATTAAAACATTTGTGCTTGATTGGTAAAACAAGTGCTGGAAAATTAATACATTAATTCAGTTTTCCAGTAGTAGAGTAATTGAAGTGTTGGATTGCCTTTCGCGAAAGAAGCAGACCCATTACATAGCATGGAATAATATGCTCGTTGCGTTTCAAAAATTAAGACTTCGAAAGAAATTTGAAATTTGAAATGGATGAGTTGCAACTCATGTCTGTGTACTGCGCTTTGAACTTAAAGCTGTTACTATGATGTCATCTTATGTTGAATAGGACTAACCGAAAATAATTTGCCCAAGCTAAAACCCGTTGCAGACCCAAGCGTTAAAAAGCATTTACAAGAGGAGACTTGCTTTGCAACTCTGCAACGATGAAGAACGTATAAACAAACCTATAACTTGGAATATGGGGTAGAAATGTAGCCCAAAGGAAGTTCGTTCAATTAAAAAAATATTTATATTAAAGTTTTTTAAACATCGTTTATTATATATACTTTACGAAGTTAGACACAAAAACCAAAACAATATATGAATATCACATCACCATTAAGTAAATAATGTACAAAAATAAATAAATTTGCCCCACTGTTGCGGTCTCCGCTCATTTTATGAATTCTTCTACTTACAATTTTCAGCCAATAGGAACACCTTTAAAATTACGTCAATGTTGTTCATACACAAGAAGATAGAATAAAAGACAATATACTATAAAGATATTACATCGTTTTCTCCACTCAGCGAAATGAGTTAAAATTGCGGGGCTGCATTTGGAGAAATTATTAACTCAACACCCGAAGTGTGCTCGGCAATAGAAAGGCAAAACATGTGGATACACATTCTGGTTTTTGCGTTCTATATGTGCATGTCTGTTTATTACATGTGCGAATGTTTCTATGCTTGCTTGCATGTTTACGCCATGCATATGTGAGTATGTAGTTATATGAATGTAGGAATGTTATTTTTATTTATTTGTTGGAATTGGAATGAAAACGAATTTCAATCGTAGCAATCGAAGACGAGGCATTAGCTTTATGTCAGCAGCGGGCCGGTTGTGTACTGGTGTGTACATGCATTTTGAGTGGCTGTAGGAAAAGAAACCATCAGCCAAGTCGACTTTGTTATTGCCTGCACATATGTTATTCAGATATATAATTATACAAAAGTTCTTATTCGGCAGTGTATAATATTAAATGTATTCAGGAACAGAATTCATTCCATTCCATTCATACAAAAAAAGTTTGTAAAAATTCCCAAAAATTTAAAACTAATATTGAAATTAATGCACTTAACAATATATATATATTTTTTAAATTACTTTGTAAATATTAGTACTAGTATATGTAAGTTAATTACATTTGAATACTTTCATTTACGTAGGTAGGAATGTATATTTCTATAACTAATTATGGGAATATTTTTAAAATATATATTGTAAATTAGTAAAAAAAAGAAAAAAATTGTTTTATAAAAATAATAAATTATAATATGTATTTATTTAGTTTATTTCTTTATCACCAAAAAAGCCACTATCGAAATGCACAGCAGAAGACTAAAAGTGATCTTTTGCGGAATGTTATGTGCATAATCAGAGAAATTTTAGTGCATTCAGAATTGCACCAGCAAATACTTTGACTCTCTAATGTACTCCAAAATCAACAAAAGTAGTAGTGTCTTTAGCTCAGTGGCTCACGCCACTGGGTTAGAGCCCCAGCAGAATGCTGTGTTTTATCGGATTTTTTTTTATATTAATAATAATTTTTATAAATAGTAGTAAAAGTATTTTACTATTTTCCATATATTAACCAGTATTATATAATTTTGCTGGACCAAAACTAAAGCAGAATTATTTCATGCCTGTTATAGAAGAAGACTGGAAACGGTGGAGTATTATGGAATTCAACCTTGAAAAATCATATAAATACATAAATATGTATGTACATATGTATGCACATATTTGTCTTTTGATCATTTTGGCAGGTAGAGAATTGTGCCACGAAAAGAATGAAATGAAGATAAAAGCGTCATTTTTCGTATAGGAGTTTTTGTTGTATGATGTGCGGTGTGGCTTCTTTAAATATAAAGTGAAGCAGAATTAGAATTCAATTTGTCATGAAATTTTGGATATGTCAATATTTTCAGTATGGACAAATACCAGCACAGCTTATTCTTCCGATTTTATTTTTCATATTTTCGCTTTAGCAGCATGCGATCAAACACATTTTGAGTCTATCCGAAGAATGCATAATTATGCGCAAAAAACCAATTTTGCTAAAATTAGTGTTTTAATTTTAATATTCATATGTTCGTCTGTTGCCTATTCCATCAGAGAATTTATCTAAATAATTTTTAGATTAAGTGTACAGTCAACAAAATCAAGGTTTTAAACGTTTTTTGTTACTTTGTCAGATCAGCTTGAAATACTACATTCTATTACAAATTAAACCACTCGTAGGTATATGAATATGTACTTACATATCTATGAACACTGATTTTCCGCATTTACTTAGTATATGATGTTCATGTTTGAAGTAAATTTTATGAACTTCAATATCTAGTATTAAATGTATATTGTCTTGTTATACATTGATTTAAAAAGTTTTGTATATATATATGGAAAATATAGTTCAACCATGATTGTGTTCCAACGCATAATAAACCACTTCATAATCGAAAATTATTATAATCAAAATTCTATAAAAAATTATTTCAAGTATTTAAAATCCAAGAAATTTTAAATTAATATTAGGATAAATAATGTTTAGTAAAACATATTTTAATATAAGGTGCGTCTTTTTGCCCATTACATTTGACATTTACCTCTAAAAATATATACATAATGCCTGCAGGGCTTAACCAAGTCGACTTGCTTGCATGTTTTTTCACAAAAGCCTTTCGAAATACTACAACCGGCAACACAATCGCATTGACGTAGAGACTTTAGTTATGGAAACTAATAAAAATGTGCAAAAACTTCTTACTGCTTCGTGCTTCTTTATGAATGTGAACTCTTCTTTGGATGTGTATCCACTTGCATATACAGAAAATACTTTGTATCAAATAATCTGTCTTGACCTACATTCGTGAATAATATTTGGGTCTTCTTTTTAGTTTTATTTTTTAATTATTTGCTGTCTAAGTTCTTCTATGCAACTGCATGCTTTTTTATATATTATAATGATATTAATTTAATTATATTAATTTAAGTTAATTTTTATTTTGTAAATAATGTATTAATATATTATTATTATCGTTGAGGGGATGAGCAACTGCGACCTATAAGATTTATTATGCCCCCTTCGTGGACCTAGAGTATTTCTCTTAGCCCAATTCCCTCGATGAATTGGAGTATTGTTCCTACTTCACAGAGTCTGAGATCGTCATCGAGTATGATGAATACGCCAAGGTGTTTCCTTCTCTTGTGCATCAGAGCGGAGCAAGTTCCTAACACATGTTGTGAGGTCTCGTCCTCTTCCTTGCAGAACCTACAAAGAGCACCAGGGAAAATTCCCAGTTTTGTTAGGTGATAATTCAACCTACAATGTACTGTTAACAGTCCCGTAATGATTCTCAAGTTGTTCTTCGTTAGATTCATACAGTCCTCGTAGCGTTTTGGGTTGTATGTCTCAGTATAATCTTCTTCGTCTATCCTCTTCTTCCCAGATAATACGGGAGATGTTAACCGATCCTAATCCACAGAATGGTTCGGGTCCTACAAGTGGAGATGATGCTCCTTTCCTTGCAAGTTTGTCTGCCATCTCGTTTCCATTAATCCCTACATGCCCCGGAACCTATAGAATCCACACCTGATTGAGTTGGCCTAGGATGTTCAGCTTATCAATGCACTCCATCACCAGTTTTGATGTAACTTGGTGAGATTTAAGTGCTTTGATAGCTGCCTGGCTGTCTGTCAGTATTGCTTTTCTGCGGTTCCGATAGTTTCGTTCGAGATTAAAGTGCGCACGTCTAACTATCGCGTATACTTCCGCTTGAAAAATAGAGGTGTTCTTACCTAAAGGTTCAGAGTATCTTTTCCCTGGTCCAAATACACCTGCCCCGGCTCCATCGTCAGTGAGTGAGCCGTCAGTGTACCATGTCATCATGTACTGGTCTACCTTGTATGTTTCTGATATACCTTCCCAATCTTTTTTATTACTAAGTTCAGTTTTAAAATGTTTCTTAAAGCTGATCGTTGGGAGTATGGAGTCCTTTGGCATCGAGATTTCAGGAAGATGCTTAACGAGAAGTTCTGTCTTCCTTTGATTAAGATAACTGCCTGTGCTGGTGTTGTTTCCAGCTACCCTCAAAATCGCCCTCCTCGCTTGGGACTGGATATAAATAAGAAGAGGAGTGAGATCCAAGAGTACCTCCATTGATGCCGTTGGACATGTTCACATAGCTCCCGTAATACATACACATGCAAGTCTTTGTATCTTGCTAAGGGTTACTGTCTGCTGATTCGTGCAGTTTTCCCCAGACTAATGTCCCATAGGTTATCATTGGCCTGACTGAATTGCTGTGTATATCCATCGCAGGATTTTTGGTGTACAGCCCAAACTTTTGCCCGCAATAGTTCTACACGTCATAGCTTTCTGTTTAATTTGCTCAATGTGGGTTTTCCACAGTAATTTTTGGTCTAAGACGATACCCAAGAATTTTGCTTCATTCTGAAGTTCTATCTCTATACCGTCTAAACGGATAGGTTTAAGATGCACGAGTTTATACTTTCTTGTGAATGGTACTAACGTTGTTTTTGCTGGATTAATATTCAGCCCAAACTTGGCGCACCATCTCTTCGTTAGTTCAAGTCCTAGCTGAATTCTATCACATAGAGTATCCTCAAATTTGCCTCTACAGATGATGACTATGTCGTCCGCATAGCCCTGAAATGAGAGACCATTGTTTTCTACTTTAAAATAAAAGAAATATCAAAAATTTTAATACATCTGCAAAATTCTTCCTTTTCCTACCATAAGAATAAAATCCAATCTAACAAATTACTTAATATAGCATATACGAAAAAACAAAAACTTCCTAAAATTGCACATATTCATTGACGAACGAATTGTTTGATTGGATTAGATTTTGTGAAATTTATGAGCTTCTTCAGACGAATTGCCCAAAAGCATCAAAAAACTAACATAAACAAAGGTATTGAAATCGTACAAAACTAACACAGTTTCATGCTCACATGAATTAATGTATATGAGTTAAGAAACACCATTATGACTATTTTTAGAAGATATAAATTTCTTTGCTGTAATGATCTGCTATAGCAGCAACAATTCAATGTGGTTCAGTAAAATTATTTAATACTGGATAATTTATGTTAAAGTAGTAAACTATTCTTATTATTTTTTATAAAATAACTATTAGTTTGCTTTCAAAAAAAGGATGAGCAATTAAAAAAATATAAAAATAGACACATTTCTCAGCGGACTTGAACGCGGCATCATAAAATTGATAGACCAACACTTTACCACTTGTGCTATCGATCTTTATAAAAGATCCTATGTATGCATATTTCTTTTATGTTGTCAAGTGTTTTAATATGCACACATTATGCTTTCTCGTGACATTTCAAATCTTTTTTATACGCAAAACCACAACTGACTTATTTTAAGTCCCACTTTCCTTGTAAAAAAAGCTTTGCCATACAGAAAATTCATTCTTGTGTATTTTACCCCAGCCACACAGAACAGAAAATAAAAACTTGATTTCAAATCATTCGCTCTGCTGTGAGCACACACGCACACACACACACTACATTATTCATACGAATGTGCAAACAACAATAGCCATGTGTGTGGCTGACGATTTATACATATTCACGACTGCTTCGTGAAATTGCCGATCATGATTCCAATGTGGTTGCCATACACATCAATATGTTGATTCTCACTCAAGAGAGCAATGAAAGGTCTTTCTGTATATTGTCTTTGGTGGTACTATGATGGGGTGTGGAATAATAAATTTCTATACATAATCTTCGTATCAGCGATTTGAACTAGGCGTAGGCCTGGTTCGTTGTCAATTTTTTTTTGCATTTGGAAAACTTTGTAAAAGTTCTAAAACTTTTTCGCCTAAGTCTGAGTTATCTTTCGAATGCTTAATAACAAGAAACTTTGAATATGCGTCGATGCAAGTCATGAATATTAAGCTTTGGGCGTAAAATATATATCTACTTTAAGGTATTCCCCCTCCTTCTCGGGAATTCGGGAATTGGAGCCTCTCCGATTTGGGAAGTCTGCGCATGCTCTATTCTTATTTTTATTACAAATGTCGCAATTCCGAACGTATTGTTTGAAGGCATTAAGGCCTCAAGCCAGTAATATTGTTTACAAATTTGTAAATGGCGTTCTTTATAGGTCCTATGAGCCCTTATGTAAGTTTGAGTGATAATTGCCTGTTGGTCATCTTTATTTGTGATATCTATTGGGAAACTCGATGTGTGAAAAAATGTTATATTGAATATGTTTTTTATAGTTTATTTAAATTCGTAAAGATCCTCTGGCGTATAGTATATCACTGTTACAATGTTTGGTCTTAAAAATTCTTTGAGTATTACTAAAAAGTTTTCCCTTGTGTCGAATTCTATTATATGCCTTACTTTCTGAAAAATTGTTTCTGATTCATGGATTGTAAAACTCGTTTTGCTAATAGAATTTGCTGTTTAAATTCATTTAACGGTTTTTTCGTTTTTGGAATATTTGAAGTGTCACTACTTTCTACTGAATATTGTGCTTCGGTAATGGATTCATTATCTGTTAAATGATTTACCCATTGTCTCAAAAACGCATTTCCTACTGGTACATTAGTGGTACCTGATTTGTAGTTCATTTTTGGCGAAAACTCTTCTACGAAAGAGCGCCATCTTTTTATCTTTGCATTAAGATTTTTTGTTGAGACCGCGAATGTCAGTGGCTGATGATCCGTATGAATTTCTAAATTAGATACTCCATATAAGTAACTCCTTAAGCTTTTGAGTGACCAGACTAATGTGTATAGCTCTTTCTTATTTGTCGCGTAATTTTTGTCCATAGAATTTAATGTTTTAGATATAAAGGTTTTAGGTTTTCCTTCTTGGGTTAATATTGCTGTGTCAGAAGTATCTGTTGTTAATACAAATTTTTTTGTGAAATCGGGCTCGATGTTGGGTTAAAATATTTTTGAGTTTATTAAAAGCTGCTATGCCTTCCTCGTCTAACTGACTTTCTGTTTTCTTTGACAAATATTGTGAAACTTTACCGTTTTCTTCTGATAAGTGCTTTGTTAGTGGTTTTGCAATGTTTGCGTTGTTTCTGATAAATTTGGATAATAACCTACAACGCCAAGGAAGCTTCTAAGCTGTCTAAGTGTTTTAGGCAAGGAATAATTAACTATTGACTCTTTCTCCTATTAGGGTCGGTTTTAAAAACACCTTCGGCTACCACATAACTTAAAACTCAACTTCTTTCTCGTAAAACTTAGATTTTTCCAATGAAATTTTCATATTCGATTCTTTGAGTTTATTTATTATCCAATTCAGATCATTAAAATGATCTTCTAAAGTATCTGGAAAAAGAACAACGTCATCTATATATACGTGACATATCTTCCCTATGAATTCACGCAAGATGTTGACTATTGCTCTCTGAAAGATAATGGGTCGATTCTTTAGACCAAATGGCATTCTTAAAAACTCATATTTTCCGTTATTAACTCATATTTTCTATGTCTACTTCGCATTAATATTTGATGAAAGCCTGATTCTAAATCAATAGGTAAAAATACTTTGCTTTTCCTAATTTTGATAATATATCATTACAATCGGGTATCGGGTATGTGTCCGATACTGTTTGTTCATTCAGTTTTTTTATAAACGATAACCGTACGCAATTTTTCCGTACCATCATCATTTGTACCCTTTTTAGGTACAACCCAAATGGGCGAGTTATACGGGCTCCTACTCTCGCGTATAATATTATCCTTTAAAAGCTTTTTCAATTTCACTGTTAACAAAACTATTTGCAGAAAGGGGGTTAGGGTATTTCTTGCTCCATATAGTTGCTTCAGCAATTGTTCGTATTTCTGGTTTAATGTCCGTTCTAAACGGTAAATTTAAATTAATGCTTGAGTGTAGTTTTGATACACTTTTTATCGTTTTTCGACTTAAAATTCGGAGTTTTTCCCCGTCGTTAGACTTATCTTCAAGTCATTTATCAATGGTTATTTGGTATAAAATATTTTCAATACATCTCTCATGTCCGTTTGAGAGTTCTTTATTGTTTTCTGCTAGTCTTTTCGTTTTCAAAGATTAAAATTTTTTCACAATGCTGTCAACATTGTAAGGTTCATTTTTTAAAATTTAATATAATGCTAACCGTTTTCAAAAAATTATATCGTACCAAAATATCCACTTCCAAATTCGATATTTCATAAAAGCGTTGTCTAATTATAAATCGCACTGCCTCGTAATAATAATTAATAATCGTAAAACCATTTATAGTCCTAACCCTTTTTTTAATAGGCAATATTTGTTTATTATTTAATGTTCCTGGGATACAGTAACAATTTGTAGCTCCGCTGTCAATCAAAATTGTATAGTTTCTTCCGGATTTTCCTCTTTTGGTGATGAAGGGCAATCCTGTTTTTCCTCAAAAAAAATGTCCTCATTCAAATTGTTTACTCTTTGTGCTTTGTTTTGAGGTTGGTTGCTAATCTGATTGCTATTTGGCGGTATTTGCTGAGCCTGCTGAAAATTGTTTTGGGCATAGTTATAAGGATATCTATTTTAGGGATTCTATCTCTGATAAAATTTAAATTTGATTGGGATTAAATGGTTCTCTATTATAAAAATTCTGTGAATTTGGGGGCGCTGTAGCGATGAACCAATCGCCATTGGTTCTGATCTTTGGTTTACACTTTGGTTTCTTTCAGGTTGATTGGGGGCCTACTATCATTTTGGTTAAGTGGGTTTGGTCTGCCATCTTTCATGTTGAAATCTTAATATATTTTGCTATTTTGTATTGAAATTATTAGCGTTTTGTTTGTAAAATTGCTGAGCGAAATTTGCGCGGAAGTGGTTTGCTTCGAGCTCTTGAGAATTTGCTAATGCATCTGTTAATCCTCTGCGGATATTGAAAAAAGTATATCGTTTAATGGCCTTTTGAGACCTGTAATAAATACACGAAGTTAGTATTGTCTGTTTTTGTTATTTAATTCCCTGGAAAGAGTACTATTTGTTCCATGAGTCATGATTGTCTTATTTATGAGGTGAGTAAGTTTGTTATTAACTTCATTGTAGTAATCTACCAGTGACAAATTTCCCTGAATCATGATGTTGAGATCCTGTTCGATTAAGTGGATCGGTCTCATATCTGCGTAGGCAAAGTTTAATCTGCTGATAATTACGCCGAAATTTAAAACTTTACCGTGGTTCGTCGAAATATCATTGGCATCGTTAACAATCTTATTTCGTAAGAGCCGCGAAATATTTAATTCATCCTTTCTTGTATAAACTTATAGAGTTGTGGGCGGCTTCAAGCCAGATAACATACATGTTATCCTTTCCAGAAAATACAATACTTAATGTCGCATCGCATGTAATTTTATCATCTATCGTCTGTTGTGAATATTCTACTACTGAACTAGCTGTTGATAGCCTTTCTAATCTTTCTTTTAGACTTGTTATTTCAGACCTAAGTGCTGAAGTATTAGCAGCAACCATATATGGTGTCTTCGGTCAACGGTTGGGGATCGGAGCCAACAACTTGTAGAAAATATAGTTTTTGTTCTTTTTTATTGTAAACGTTTTTTTGTTTATTTCGCTTTTCTATATTTATTCGAATATTTGTTTATTCTTTTCCAATGTCATTGTTTAGTTTTAAAGTTTTTTTAATGTTTTATTTTAAGTTCTTTTCTTTTTTCTCGCGATTACTAGAGACTTGTTTATTCTCCCGCTACGACACGTAATAGCGGTTGGAAGTGACTTTGTTCTTACTTTATTTATTTAGAATTATTTAACGCACTATTATAGGTTAGTCGTGTTTTGGTGTGCTCTTCGATTTTGTACTATTCGAAAAAAATGGATCAAAGAAACTGTATTCAGTTTTGTGTAAAAAATGAAATTAAATGCGCAAGGGCATTTGAAATGTTGACGAGTCTACTATGTGCAGAACACAAGTTCAATTGTGGTATAACCGGTTTAAGGAAGGCCGAGAAGATGTCAATGACGATGCTCGTCCTGGTCGCCCGAGCACGTCAACAACCGATGAAAACATTGACGCAGTGCAGAAAATGATTTTGGATAATCGTCGAATCAATCTCAGAGAGGTTACTGATGATGTTGGCATATCGTTCGGCTCGCGGCAGCAAAAACAACGTCGCATGGACATCGCTCAGGAGCTGTTTTTGGCCAAAAACAAAACCGTTATCATGCCTCAACCACCGTATTCACCGGACTTGGCCCCCGCTGACTTTTTCCTCTTTCCAAAACTGAAGACACCGATGAAAGGAAAGCGTTTTGCTACGATTGAGGAGATAGAAGAAAAATCGAAACAGGAGCTGTAGGCGATGCCAAAAAAAGCGTTTCAGAAGTGTTTCGAGGATTGAAAAAAATGCTGGCATAAGTGTATTATATCTGAGGGGAATTACTTTGAAGGGGACAAGATAGTTGTTGATGAATAAAAAAATACTTTTTGAAAAAATTGAAAATAACGGTTATTTTTTGATCAAACCTCGTATATATATATATATATATATATATATATATAAATATATATATATATATATATATATATATATATATATATATATATATATATATATGTATATATATATATATATATATATATATATATATATATATATATATATATATATATATATATATATATATATATGTATATATATATATACATATACATAAACATATACATATACACATATATAAAAATATATGTACGAGTATATATCAATATGTAAATCTATATAGTTTTTGTTATTTTTTACTGTAGTGTATTTCTTAATAAGCTTTGTCATTTATGAGAAATAAAATTTCTAATAGATTTGGTTTTTATTTTCCAAATGGTTCCTATAGGCGCGTGGGTGTTCATTTTGAATAATGGTGCACTTTTGCCCTTCGTTACTTACATCTTGAATATGTTGTAAATATGTACATATACTAACTTCCTCATACCAGTGGTTCCAGGGCAACGCGAACTCAAGCGAGGAGACAGAGAAAGAAGCGGCTTGATAGGCTCGTGCAGGAGAAATCCTCACGTGGCTCTGCCGGCCCTGAAGTGACACCCACGGAAGCCACCGAGCCTGCGGAGGGATTGACCGCTCCGAAAGCTCGCTCGCGAGGTAAGCGGCGGAAGATTGTTGCTGAAAACAGCATTCCCACCTGCCCTGCAGCTGTTACTGTGGTGGCGCCACGACCCCAAAGGGTACGAGCGAAACCTCGGTGGCGGCTAATGTGGCGGGGGAGAATGTGGCCAATAAGCTGCAGCTTGCCCAGCCCCTCGTATCCAGCAAAACCATCTGCCCGGCGAAATCTCTGCCAGTGGCGGGTGGTGAGCTGGACCTTCGCCCAAGCACTTCCAAAGGTGCAGCCAAGGCATCGTACAGCGAAAAGGCTACCGGCCCGCAACCAATGGCGGTGATTGGGAAGCTGGGGCCTGACCATCGGCTGAATGATGCAGAGATAAAATACTGCAAAGGTCATCTGATGCGTCTCGTCATTGCCTCCGGTCCTGAAGCTAATGCGAAGGGCTATGAGATAAAGGACGGCACTCTACAGGTGTCGTGCGCGTCTCAGGCCAACTTTGATTGGCTCAGTGGTGCAGTCAATGACGTGCCCCCATGGGGACCACTCGCTTCGCGGTCTATAGCGAAGCAGGCGTGTCCCTCAGGAAGCCCATCTGCTGGATTCCGGATCCCGATCTGACGACCACAGATGTCCTTTCTTGTCTGCGTGCTCAGAACCCTGGCATCAACACAAAGCTTTGGAGAGTGTCTTCGCACACCAGGGGTAGCAACTGGGATGGTAAAGAAGGTGCTAGTGTTGTGGTGCGAGTGCATGAGGCCACTGTTGATGTCATGGTTTCTCGGTACCGGAGCCGTCTGAGTCTCTTCTTTGGGACTGTAACCTTTCATGTCTTTCCCAGATGAGTAGCTCGGACGATTCTCGTAGCTATCGTCCTTTGACGGTAACGCAGATCAACTTGCAGCATTCTAAAGCCGCTACTGTACTCCTAAGTAGACGACTCACTCAGCTGCACACATCACCCCACATAACAACAGTACAAGAGCCCTGGGTCCTTAGGGGTCGCCTCTGTGGCCTTGGCTTGTTGAAAAGGGCCATGATATTATATGACAGAAACTCGATTAGACCTAGAGCCGGTCTTATAATATCATCCCATCTCGCAGTGACCTGCCTTGGCGCATTCTGTTGTCAGGATCTGGTTGCGGCAGAGATTAGTTTTAAGAGTATCCAGGGATGGTCGCCACCACCTGGGAAGGTCGTTACTCTCGTAGGGTTCTGTGAGCGGCGCAGTCTTGGTCTGGTTCTTTGCTGCGATGATAATGCCCAGCATACGATCTGGGGCAGCAGCAAGTGCAATGAGCGGGGCTCTCGAAAATATGTATAATATATATATATATAATATAAATAATATATATATATATATATATATATATATATATATATATATATATATATATATATATATATATATATATATATATATATATATATATGCTCGTATATACATTTACATATACATATACATATACATATATATGTACATATAAATATTTATTTTTATTTTATTAGAACTAATTACAATTTAAATTATAAATAATTATATAAGCTATAGCTGCCAGGGTATCGGCTTATGATGTTGACATTTTATATAATCAGAAAAAAAAGAAAATTCAAATTTGTTGTAGAGAGCTGTATATTGTATAAATATTTTCATATACATATTCATATACATATAAATATAAATATACATATACAGGGTGGCCCAAATAAGACCAGCTGATGTGAAACACAAATAACTTTTTTATTTTTGAACATAATTTATTTTTTCTTTTTGCAGATTATAACTGAACTCTTGGAAATTTAAAATGAGTACGTACAGTCCACAACAACGCATTAAAATTATCGAATTTTATTATTCTTCTCAACGATCAATTGTTCTGACGCAGCGAAATTATCTTTTGATGACGGATGAAGCGCATTTCCATTTAAGTGGTTATGTGAATAAACAAAACTGTAGGTTGTGGGGCTCCGAAAATCCAAGGGCAATACATCAGCATCAGTGACACCCAATCAGATGCACTGTTTGGTGCGGTGTTATGGCCACAAAAATCATCGGCCCATATTTCTTTGAGAATGAGGATGAAACGCGAGAAACGGTCTCCGGGGCTTCTTACAGAACAATGATCGACAACTTTTTGCGGCCAATGGTGGAGCAACATCCTAATTTGTTGTTTCAACAAGATGGAGCCACTGCGCATACTGCTAGGCAAACTATTGACATGCTGCGTGAAATTTTTGGTGAACGCATAATCTCAAGAAATTCAGATTTCCCTTGGCCTCCTCGTTCACCAGATTTACCTGCGCCCGATTTTTTTTATGGGGATATTTAAAAGACAAAGTGTATGTTAACAAACCACTCACACTTGGACAGGTTAAGCAGAATATTCGAGACGAAATACGGCGCCTGCAACCAGAAACATTACGCCGTGTAATGCAAAATGCGCTAAAAAGAGCAAATGCCTGTATCGAGCAAAATGGTGGTCATTTGTCTGATGTCATATTTCACACATAGTGACGTTAAATTTCCATAAAATGTATTTAACATATTAAAATAAATCATTTAAAAAAACCCGTTATTACAAGAGTTACACGTGTTTAACATCACTAGGTCTCATTTGGGCCACCCTGTATATATACCATATGCATATATCAAGATTTCATTTACCTGTTGATAATACTTTATATCACCTTCTTCGTAACTTTTTTGATTGCTGTATTTTTTTTGCTGGGTATAGAAGCTGCGACAATTATTTGGTCATTCATTCCTTTCGTAAATGTTTTTTGGAAGTGATCAGATATTACATTGGCTTTTGAGTTTTGAGTAACGGTTTATGTAAAATTGCATTGGTGATTTGTTTCGTCGGTTTCCACAACGAGTAGTTGTTAGTCGTTGTGGATCCAAAATTCGTTAAATACTTTTCTAGTTTGTCATCTTTGTCACGTTTTAACATTTCTTTTAACTCTCTAGTTACTTGGTGTAATCAATTTTTATCCGCTGGTGACCGTGAGAGTTGACATTGTCTTCCACTTGTCTTTTTTCTGATGCTTTCCTTGGTTATTGTGGAAATTCTGTATTCGTTATTTATGATTCTTGTGGCTGGTGTAGAGCTCGTTGCAGCGTAAATAATATTATCATTTAATTATGCTACTGGACTGTCAATTTCTTCATCGTTTTTCAATGAGATATGTATGTCAAGTCTTTGCTCCAACATTATGCGAAAAGATTCCAATCCGTCAGTTTATTATAAATATTGGTTGGTCTAATGTATATGAGGGGATTGCTTTGATATGTCAATACAACCGGAGAATGGTCAGATGAGAGTTCGAAGTTTGATTGAATAGTCAGATGTTCGTGCCTAATTCGTTTTGCTATGAAGAAGTCTATTAGATCATATTTCCAGCACACTTAACACAAACTGGGATTTTAGTGCAGAAGTTTCTGGTATGGACATATTTTTCACAGTTCTTGCATTGGGGCAAAGATCTTTTTTGATGTGGGAGCTCAAAACTTAACTTACAGTGAAGTAAGTGGGATATGGAGTATATTTTTTTTTTTTGATTATTTTATTTTTTAACTCTAGTGAAAAAAGAGATAAAAAAAGGTGTTTTAGTATTGGAGTGCAGTATGTTGTGAATTTTCATTACTTCATGTCCCAATTCAGCAAGTTCCTTCATAATTTAATCTTTATCAGTGGAGATCTCAAGATTACTTTAAATGCCCATTGATCTTTAGGTTTAAAAGTGTAATATTATGTATTTTTTTCATTTAATAAATTAGTGATAGCAGTGTAGTTAGTTGGTCGATTCCACTGGTTGGATTTTTATATCGTTCTTTTGAAGAATTTTTAATTCGAATTTGCATTTCAGGAGTTGGTTTAATGCTTTAGTTAAGGCATTTATATTTTGTACATTTTCTTTGAAAATTGGTGGTTGCTTCGGGTGCAGTTCCTTGGATTGGTTTTCATGACCACTGTCATTTCCAATTTCTTCCTTGCCATCATCAAGAGAGAGAGAGAGAGAGAGAGAGAGAGCTTCAATAATTTTTGATGTGACAATTTTAAGCTTTGATTCATGCTTTTTTGACATAGGAGCCAGTACGAAGCTATGGTTTTTTTATTTGTAGTTTGCGTTTTAGTGTTTTTTTTTTGCCTTTTGTCGGTGTTAGCCGCATGGGCATGTTTTTTGGGTGATTGTAGAGCATCTTTCTCACTATTAGCCTGTACTGGTTCGTAAAGAAGTGTTATTATAGATATCACTAGAGGGAACGACCACATTACAGGTGTTGTAGTTGTTGTTGTATTTGTTGCTGCGATGGTTGTTAAATTAGTGTTGTGCTACTAGAGCAAACACAGAGGTAGCAGAATATGTGAGGTTAGAAATTATATATGTATGTGTATATGCATATGTATAAGTATGGGCATATGTATAGGACAATTTATAAGTATCTTCATATGTATATAACTACGTTTATATATATATATATATATATATATATATATATATATATATATATATATACGAGGTGTGATCAAAATATAACCGTTATTTTCATCTTTTCGTGAGTTACGTATGTTCGATGTTCGCATTTTTTTTTTTATGTTGGTACACATGTCTGTTATATATGTTGGCAATACCAACCATTTTGGATTGTCTGTTTGTTTTTGACAGATAAAAAGGTTAGTCGTGTTTTGGTGTGCTCTTCGATTTTGTACTATTCGAAAAAAATGGATCAAAGAAACTGTATTCAGTTTTGTGTAAAAAATGAAATTAAATGCGCAAGGGCATTTGAAATGTTGACGAGTCTACTATGTGCAGAACACAAGTTCAATTGTGGTATAACCGGTTTAAGGAAGGCCGAGAAGATGTCAATGACGATGCTCGTCCTGGTCGCCCGAGCACGTCAACAACCGATGAAAACATTGACGCAGTGCAGAAAATGATTTTGGATAATCGTCGAATCAATCTCAGAGAGGTTACTGATGATGTTGGCATATCGTTCGGCTCGCGGCAGCAAAAACAACGTCGCATGGACATCGCTCAGGAGCTGTTTTTGGCCAAAAACAAAACCGTTATCATGCCTCAACCACCGTATTCACCGGACTTGGCCCCCGCTGACTTTTTCCTCTTTCCAAAACTGAAGACACCGATGAAAGGAAAGCGTTTTGCTACGATTGAGGAGATAGAAGAAAAATCGAAACAGGAGCTGTAGGCGATGCCAAAAAAAGCGTTTCAGAAGTGTTTCGAGGATTGAAAAAAATGCTGGCATAAGTGTATTATATCTGAGGGGAATTACTTTGAAGGGGACAAGATAGTTGTTGATGAATAAAAAAATACTTTTTGCAAAAATTGAAAATAACGGTTATTTTTTGATCAAACCTCGTATATATATATATATATATATATATATATATATATATATATATATATATATATAAATATATATATATATATATATATATATATATATATATATATATATATATATATATATGTATATATATATATATATATATATATATATATATATATATATATATATATATATATGTATATATATATACATATACATAAACATATACATATACACATATATAAAAATATATGTACGAGTATATATCAATATGTAAATCTATATAGTTTTTGTTATTTTTTACTGTAGTGTATTTCTTAATAAGCTTTGTCATTTATGAGAAATAAAATTTCTAATAGATTTGGTTTTTATTTTCCAAATGGTTCCTATAGGCGCGTGGGTGTTCATTTTGAATAATGGTGCACTTTTGCCCTTCGTTACTTACATCTTGAATATGTTGTAAATATGTACATATACTAACTTCCTCATACCAGTGGTTCCAGGGCAACGCGAACTCAAGCGAGGAGACAGAGAAAGAAGCGGCTTGATAGGCTCGTGCAGGAGAAATCCTCACGTGGCTCTGCCGGCCCTGAAGTGACACCCACGGAAGCCACCGAGCCTGCGGAGGGATTGACCGCTCCGAAAGCTCGCTCGCGAGGTAAGCGGCGGAAGATTGTTGCTGAAAACAGCATTCCCACCTGCCCTGCAGCTGTTACTGTGGTGGCGCCACGACCCCAAAGGGTACGAGCGAAACCTCGGTGGCGGCTAATGTGGCGGGGGAGAATGTGGCCAATAAGCTGCAGCTTGCCCAGCCCCTCGTATCCAGCAAAACCATCTGCCCGGCGAAATCTCTGCCAGTGGCGGGTGGTGAGCTGGACCTTCGCCCAAGCACTTCCAAAGGTGCAGCCAAGGCATCGTACAGCGAAAAGGCTACCGGCCCGCAACCAATGGCGGTGATTGGGAAGCTGGGGCCTGACCATCGGCTGAATGATGCAGAGATAAAATACTGCAAAGGTCATCTGATGCGTCTCGTCATTGCCTCCGGTCCTGAAGCTAATGCGAAGGGCTATGAGATAAAGGACGGCACTCTACAGGTGTCGTGCGCGTCTCAGGCCAACTTTGATTGGCTCAGTGGTGCAGTCAATGACGTGCCCCCATGGGGACCACTCGCTTCGCGGTCTATAGCGAAGCAGGCGTGTCCCTCAGGAAGCCCATCTGCTGGATTCCGGATCCCGATCTGACGACCACAGATGTCCTTTCTTGTCTGCGTGCTCAGAACCCTGGCATCAACACGAAGCTTTGGAGAGTGTCTTCGCACACCAGGGGTAGCAACTGGGATGGTAAAGAAGGTGCTAGTGTTGTGGTGCGAGTGCATGAGGCCACTGTTGATGTCATGGTTTCTCGGTACCGGAGCCGTCTGAGTCTCTTCTTTGGGACTGTAACCTTTCATGTCTTTTCCAGATGAGTAGCTCGGACGATTCTCGTAGCTATCGTCCTTTGACGGTAACGCAGATCAACTTGCAGCATTCTAAAGCCGCTACTGTACTCTTAAGTAGACGACTCACTCAGCTGCACACATCACCCCACATAACAACAGTACAAGAGCCCTGGGTCCTTAGGGGTCGCCTCTGTGGCCTTGGCTTGTTGAAAAGGGCCATGATATTATATGACAGAAACTCGATTAGACCTAGAGCCGGTCTTATAATATCATCCCATCTCGCAGCGACCTGCCTTGGCGCATTCTGTTGTCAGGATCTGGTTGCGGCAGAGATTAGTTTTAAGAGTATCCAGGGATGGTCGCCACCACCTGGGAAGGTCGTTACTCTCGTAGGGTTCTGTGAGCGGCGCAGTCTTGGTCTGGTTCTTTGCTGCGATGATAATGCCCAGCATACGATCTGGGGCAGCAGCAAGTGCAATGAGCGGGGCTCTCGGCTTTTCGAGTATATTGCCTCCTCCAGCCTGAACATCCACAATGTAGGCTGGCAGCCTACTTTTGTGACTACGAGAAGGCAGGAGGTAATTGACGTCACCCTGTCAAATCAAAGACTGGGGTGGTCGATCAACAACTGGAGGGTCCTCACCGAAGGCTCGTGCTCGGACCACAGATACATTGAGTTTCAGTGTGGCGAGCGGGCGCAGATACCATTGCCCACCAGAAACCCAAGAAAAACAGACTGGTCAAAGTTCAGGGAGGCACTGCGTAGCAATCACGTGACGCCACTGAAACTTCGCAAGGAGCAGAACATTGAGGCGGCTGTTGAACATCTCAACACCGCTCTAACAAACAGCTTCAAGCTAGCCTGTCCAACTAGACCTCCTCTTAGCCTGACTCCCGTTCCATGGTGGAACCGAGAGCTTCAGGTGCTGAGGCGTGAGTCTAGAAAACTCCTCAACCGGGCCCTCAAGACAAATCTTGATGAGGACTGGGAACGATATCGACGTGTTCAGAGGGACTACAAGAAGCTAATTCGGGGCTCGAAAAGCACTTCCTTTAGAGACTTCTGCAGTGATATCGAATCCCTGAGTGACACAGCAAAACTGGTGAAATTCCTGAAAAAGGACCAAACAGCTAAGCTGGGGTCGCTCAGGAAACCTGATGGCTCCTATACGGAGAGGCAAATTGAGACACTCAGATTGCTGTTGGAGTCACACCTTCCAGGAAATCAGGTAAGCATAGCCCCTCAACAACCACCTTTGGTTGGAACTGTTGTCAGGGCAGCTACACCCTCTCGACATGATTGGTATGTTGCCAGAACTGTGGCGAATGAGGCTGCCATTAGATTTGCTATCAAATCCTTTGACAGCTTCAAATCGCCGGGATTGGATGGCATATATCCGATTGTGTTGAAGGAAGGCATTGAGTTAGTGTTGGCAGCACTGAAGAAGATCTTCACAGCATGTCTCGCGCTGGCCTATGTACCACGCTCTTGGAGGATGGTGAGGGTTGCTTTCATTCCTAAGGTTGGAAGAGACGACTACACCAATCCCAACAGCTTCAGACCTATTAGTATGACCTCACAAAGCACGGTCAATTTTCTGGCAGTGTAAGGGTGTTTTTGGTAAGACATGGGGTCTTTCCCCTAGTAAGGTCCTATGGATCTATACAGCTATGGCAAGACCTATTATCACCTATGCATCGATGGTTTGGATGAGCAGATTCTCTTTTGTAGGGGTCAAAAAAGCTCTATCAAAACTACAACGTGCTGCGGCCATATGTTGTACCGGAGCATTTCCGACTACTCCAGGCGCGGCACTTGATGCTTTGGTGAATCTCCCGCCACTAGATGTCTTCATCCGCGGAGAGGCCATTAAGGCCATCTGCAGAGTGAAACATAGTGGCCACTGGTATGGGGTGTGCTCGATGTTGGACGACGGCGCAGGCACTGACATCGATTCTGCAATCCTGTCTATGCCTCCGGACTCCATGTCGTCAACCGTCATACTAGAAAAGCGGTACAATGTGTTGCTGCCAGAGGCTCGTTCATGGTTAGATCCCGAGAACGAGCCCGGCAAACACTGCTACCGTATTTTCACTGACAGCTCCAGGACTGAAGAAGGTTCAGGTTCTGGTGTCTTCGTGGAATCTTGTGGGACCCGTCGGTTCTTTGCCCTTGATCTGCATGCGTCTGTGTTTCAGGCGGAGGTGTATGCGATACTTGAGGCGATGGACTTTGTTGTGGAAAACAAGTGGAAAGGCAAATCTATTTGTGTCTGCAGTGACAGCCAAGCTGCGCTCATGTCCTTGGATAATCCGACCACCACTTCCACGATAGTCAGGTCCTGCAAATCCAGGCTAAATTGTGTTGGAAAACATAATAGTCTGACGCTGACTTGGGTCCCGGGACACGCTGGCATTGCGGATAACGAGACCTCTGACTCCTTGGCCAGAATGGGCTCCGAGGCTGTTTTTATTGGCCCTGAGCCTGTTCTGCCACTCCCTTCTGCTGTCATCAAAGCCACTGCAAACAAGTGGGTTGTTTCGACCCACAAGCGAGCATGGCGGGCTGAGAGAGGCTGCGGATGGACGAAAATTATGCTACCTGCTATCTCTGACCAACGGTCACGGTTCCTTCTATCTTTAGGTAGGAGGGACTGCAGGCTGTTGGTTGGCGTGATGACAGGGCACTTTCTATGGGCTAGGCACATGGAAAGGATTGGCATATCAGACAGTGCGCTGTGCCCAGCCTGTGGAGAGGAAGACGAGACGGCTGACCATTTTCTTTGCGTCTGCCCTGCCTTTGCTCGAATCACGTTTGGGATTTTTGGCACTGATGTGCTGAGGAGTAGCCAACTTGGCTCCTTGGCACCACAGGACCTACTTCTACTTCTTCGGAAGTCGGGTAGATTTTGTAGAAAATTTATGATGGCAGTGGATAAAATTAGTGGCGAAATTAAACACACGGAATTACACTTGTTTATTCTCAGATAACTTTATTATAAAAGGGAAGAGGAAATGAAGAAGAAGCATACTTTTATATGTCATAATTGACGTAGGTCAGTAATACACTGAACAAAATTACAGTTCATTAATTAATATTTACAACATTCCCTCTTAATTAATGATTTCTTAAAATACTAATTCTTTAATAAAATTTCAAAAAATTAAATACAAAATTTAATCGATATTCATTAAGCCCATATTCATGACGCAAAAGTTATGCTTTGCTATAGGAAGCGCCTTCGTTAAGATGTCAGCAACCATTTCCAAAGTGTTGATATGTTGTAACAAAATGATGTCTGATCCTTATGTGCTTAGTTCTTGCACTGTATATTCTTGATTGGGATCACTTGGAGTTTTAACTGGATCACAATCATGCATGTTAAATCGCTTCAATATTTGCTCGACATATTTTCATTGTGAGAGAGTAATGATACCATTCTCAAAATTGTATTTGATTTGTATACCTAAAACATTTGTAGCATGACCAAGATCTTTCATGCAAAAATGTTTAGATAGTGTTGATTTAAGCTGGTCTCGCCATTGGTTATTGTTGTAAAAAATAAACAGATCATCGACATAGACTGCTACGACTACCACAGACTCATGATTTCGATGTAGGTAAATGCAACAATCTGTTTTACATCGTTGATACCCAGCTTTAGATAGAACTTCATTTAGTTTAGAGTTCCATTGACGGCTTGCCTGTTTAAGGCCATATAATGCCTTTCGAAGTTGGCAAACACGTCCACTTCTGTCATCGTATTCTTCAGGTTGATGCATAAAGATAGTTTCGTTGACGTCCCCGTGCAAAAACGCAGTTATAACGTCCATCTGGTCAATTAGTAAACCAAATTTAACTGGCATAGCCATTAGCAACCTTATTGATGAATACCGGACTACAGGGGAAAAGGTTTCAAAATAGTCTACACCTTCTCGTTGACTGCAACCTTTGGCGACAAGTCGCGCTTTGTAACGCTCAGTTTTTCCCTCTAGGTCCAACTGTCGTTTGAAGACCCATTTGCAACGTATGCATTTACGACAAGGCGGCAAATTAACAAGCTGCCAAGTACAATTTTGTAAAAGTGACTGATACTCTGCATCCATCGCCTTCTTTCAATGTACGCTTTCGTCGCAATTTAAAGCTTCATAAACGCTTGTTGGCTCACCTTCAACTGTTGTAGTTGCCAAATAGGTAGAAAAAAAGCCTAGGAAAATTTTCGCCAGTTTCATTGTTGTAGCTCACATCGGTATCTGGTATGTAGTCTTGGTCATCATCATCTAATTGGCGACTACTTGCATCGCCTTCATTCTCTGAATCCTGAGAATCGTCACCCAACTCCGGATTTGTTCTATTAATGACAGCACTGTTTCGGCCATTCTGTACGTCGTTAGCTTCATTATCACTTGCAACACTGTTAAGGTCATGTTGCACACCTTTATCTTTATTTAAATTATGTTCAACGCCATTTGCAACATTGTTATGGCCATGCTGCACGCCATTTACTTGTACTGAAGAAACAACACTTAGTTCATTATCATCTTCAGCAACTAATTTTAAATCACCATCATCTGCAGGACAAATTTGCCCATCAACGGCACGCAGACGAATACAATAATCTTCGAATACCACGACATCTCTGCTAACCATAACTTTATCAGTATGTTTGTCTATTAAACGATATGCCTTTTGATTTTCACAGTATCCAACAAACAAATACTCCTTTAATTTTGCGTCAAATTTACGCCTTTTAGCACCTGGAACAAACGCCATCGCACGAGATCCGAAAACTCGAAAATGACTTATGTCGGGTTTCTTAGCATCCCAAATTTCCATGGGAGATTTATTATCCAATACTCTCGATACAGTCCTATTCTTTATGTATGTGGCCGCATTCACAGCTTCACCCCAGAACTTCTTTTCTAGATTCGCATCCTGAATCATACAATTGGTATTTTCACATATAGTTCGTATTGTTCGCTCCGCTAAACCATTTTGTTGTGGTGTATAAGGGACTGAAGTCTCATGTCGAATACCAATTTGTTCAAAAAATCCGCTGAATTCATTTGAACAAAATTCAGTTCCATTATCACTCCGGAAACGTTTTATCTTCAAACCAGTTTGGTTCTCAACTAAGTTTTTAAATATACAAAACTTGTTAAACGTTTCGTTTTTGTTTTTCAGCATATGCACGAACGTACGCCTACTATAGTCGTCAACCAGTACCAACACATAGTTACTGCCGCCAATTGACTTTGTGTCCATTTTGCCCGCTAAGTCCTCATGAATTAGCTCTAGTAACCGCTTCGCTCTGGATCCAGTATTTGGAAAAGGTTTTCTTGATTGTTTTCCTTTACAGCAGGCAACACATGCACTGATGTCTTCACCAACATATGATATTCCAATTACACCACCGTTTTTCATTTTCTCCATATCTGAACAATTCAGATGTGCAAGCCTGCGATGCCACAAATTTATCGAGACAGTTCAGTTCAGTTTTAGCAACTAATGCCAAGTTATTATTAGAAAGAACTTCACAAAGCTTGAACAAGCCACACTCGCGTAAGCCAAAAGCCAGCAAATTATTTTTCCATCACGTATTTCGCATTTATTTTCAGAAAAAATCACTTTATAGCCTTTAAGAACAAGTTGACTTACAGATATAAGATTTGCTGTTAAGCTAGGTACACACAGTACATCTTTCATTTGTACATAAGAGCGTTCATCATTAATATTTACGGCCAGTTGAACTGTTCCAACGCACTCTATTTTCATATTGCCGTTATTAGCCGCCTTTATATCCGAGCTTCCACAATTCTTTAACTCCGTCATCCACTCCTTGTGTATTGTCATGTGCCTGGTAGCACCTGAGTCAATGCACCAATCGCACTTTCCAGTTTTATCGGTTAAGAACGCAGCACTGAAAGCAAAAAACGTGATTCGGCTTTCATTCACTTCAGAACTCGATCCCCTTGATTGCTGCTGTTTTTCATTCGTTTTTTTCTTCTCAGGGCACTTATTTGCCTTATGGTCTTTTGTCTACAAGCATAACACGTAATACCACTTTTGTTGTTTCCAACAACAATTTGGATTTCACCATGTCACTTGTAAGTAATTTTATACTTGATTCCATGGCCATAATCATTGGAAAATAATCGTCACTTAAACCCGCTAATAAAAATATCGCTAGCCACTCATCTGGCACTTTAAAACCAGCCTCATTAAGTCTGTGGGCTGTAGAAACTATTTCACTCACATACACATCCATCGATGCACAATTTTCTAATTTAGTATTCACCATTTTTCGCATAAGGGTGACTTTTCGTACTGCGCCAGTGTCTTCAAAAATGTCTTGTAATTTTTTCCACACCTCTTGTGGTGTATTGGCACCTTGTACATGCACAAAATTTGTTTTATCAATAGTCAAAACTATTGCTGCTTTTGCTTTTGCATTTTTCCTTTCGTCTGTCTCTTCACCTTTGATACACTTGGACAGATCTTCAATTGCTTAGCAACTCTCAATTGAGTACTTCCACGATGAATAGTTCTCCCTACCTTTTAGCTTTTGAATAGAAGCAAGCAACGACGATGACATTTTTGAAGCTTGCCTTGTTTGTGTTGTTGTTGTTGTCGCTTCTATATTAACCTTAGATTCCTCTTGGTTGCTGCTTTTGACACTGGTTTTAAGGTTAGGTTTCGCCATACACCATGTGTATTAAAGACTTTAATTTTATTTTGTTTTTTATTTTATGGAATGGCTTTATTGTAGATGTTTTGTTTTAGTTTATTTTTTTTGTTTGTTTGTATGTGTCTTGTAATTAATAACTTTTTAAGTGCTCTATACAAAAGCACAATGAGCACGATGGTGGCAACGACAATGTTAATTTGTTAGAATTAATGCTTTTTCTTTTTTGTATCTCTTTTTTAGCACTATTCTCACTTTCACTATTGTTTAAAGTTTATTTCTTGGGTAGTTCTGGGCCCATAACCTGTAGAAGATTTATGATGGCAGTGGATAAAATTAGTGGCGAAATTAAACACACGGAATTACACTTGTTTACTCTCAGATAACTTTATTATAAAAGGGAAGAGGAAATGAAGAAGAAGCATACATTCATATATGTCATAATTGACGTAGGTCAGTAATACACTGAACAAAATTAGAGTTCATTAATTAAGATTTACAGATTTAAAACCGAGTAAAAGGGAACCTTAAGTGCAGTACAATGGATATTTTTTTTTTCTTTTTATTTTCGATTATTTCATACATCTGTCACCATTATATTGACACCTAGTACATGATTTGACAATTTGTTTGGAAATTAATATAAAAAAACACATTTTGGCCAGTGCCAAGAAGTGATACAACAAAAATTATTTACATTAATTATAATAATTCACTATAATTATATTATAACAATTTATGATCAAAATTATGTTTATAATAATTATTTACATTTACATTTATATTACTATTACTAATATGTGTACTCTGGATTTCCTAGTTCAGTAGGTCGTTTGGTCGAGTTTTCTTTAAACGGCGCATGGTGGTTTCTTCTAGATGTAGCAACTCGTTTATTTCTTCGTTATTATGCCCATGCAGTGTATTGTAGTGTTTTGTGGATATCTTTCTTATTTCTTCGTCAATTCTTGTCATATTTAGTTTGCGGTGTATATCTTCATTTGTTGTGTACCAACCAGACTTTATGATAACTCTTAATATTCTAGATTGCTGGCTTTGAATTTTTTGTATGTGTGACCGCTTTGCCGTTCCCCATACTTGGAGTCCGTACGTCCAAATTGGCTTTATAGTACACTTGTATAGCAGCAACTTGTTGTTAATTGTGAGTTTAGATTGCTTATCCATTAACCAATATAGTTGCCTAAATTTTTCTTTTATTTGTTTCGTTTTTTGTTTGATGTGGTAGTGCCAATTTAGCTTTGAGTCCATGTGTATACCAAGATATTTTGTTGTAGACCCTATTTTTATAACTTTATTGTTTATTTTAATAGGTATTGGGTTAAATTTGGTTTTAGTTGTAAAAATTATTTGTACAGTCTGTAAACATTATTTGTACAGTCTTATCTTCATTAATTTTCAAGCACCATTTATCAAACCATTCCTTAACATTCTCTGTGTATATCTGCAGATTTGCAGTCGCAGTATTTAGATTTTTGTCAGATGCTAAGAGGATTGTGGCGTCAGCAAAGGTAGCAACTGTGGTATTCAGTTCTTTTGGAAGTGGTATATCTGAGGTAAATATTACATATAGCAGTGGTCCTAAAACACTTCCTTGAGGAACTCCAGCTGTTGTAAGATGAATAGACGAACACTCTTCATTATATTTGACGTAAAAGTAACGATCACTAAGATAACTTTCACCAATCAAATAGTAGTCAAGTGGCAGCATCGTCTTCAGTTTATGCAGCAGTCCTTTATGCCATAATGGATATATATTCTGTCTGAGTGCTGCGCTTACTAGATTGTTCCGAAAAAAACACAAAAAAAAAAAAAAAAACTTACTCATAACTCCAGAATTGTACTTTATCATCCATACTTTACAAATGTCAAGCAATTGTCAATTATTCTCTCTCTTTGTTCTTATGCGAGAATAAAAGCTTCACTTCTTCTTTGGCACACGATAAGTAACAACGTGTTTTATTTTAACAGGTTATGGGCCCAGGCCATAATCTTAATAAAATTTTAATAGTTTTTTTTGCATTAGTGGATTTGTTGCGCGCTAGTCGTATTAATTACGTTTGTCATATTAATTGTGTTTGTCGCGGTCATTAAATTCGTTTTTCTTGCATACATACATAGAGAACAACAAACAATGGCTAATGCAATCGAAATCGGACTTTGGGATTGAGAAGCTGAAAGGTGGTGAAAATTTCCACAATTGGGCATTGGCAATGGAAAATTTCTTGGAGTTAAAGAAATTAGGTGATTGCATTCTGCCATCTTCTGACGATCCACGCGTTTGCAAAGAGAAGTTGCCGGACAAATTAAGCACAGCATAAAACATGTTAGCGCTGAGTGTGGAGCCGGGATTGTTTGTTCACATAAGAACATGTAAAATGGCATTTGAAATTTGGACTAAACTTCAAAACATTTATGAAGATCGCGGGTTGATGAGAAAAATTGGGTTGCTGCGCACTTTAATTTCAATTCGTCTTGAAGAAAGTGAAAGTATGCAAACATACATCGATCAAATTATGACAACGGCTAGTAAACTAAATTGCATCGGTTTTAATATTGATGATGATTGGCTGGCAGCCATTATGCTTGCAGGATTAACGGAAGAATACAAGCCGTTAATTCTGAGCTTCGAAGCAAGTGAAAAAATTAATGATATAAAGATGAAACTGTTAGACACACAGTACTCTTGTGACAACAAAAACAATAGTGCGTTTCTTGGGAAGCGTGGGAATAAGCAAAACACAAGAAAACCAAATAACCGTCGTTCTATCAAATGTTACTCATGCGGGGGCCGGGGTCATGTGAGTGCAGAATGCAAGAAAAAGGAGCATAAAGAACATAGCAAAATGCAAGGCAACAACAACAAGTCCGAATTTGCTAACAGAGCATTTACAGTGAGAGCGGCAACAAATACACACACAGACGAATGGTATATAGACAGTGGCGCGTCGAGTCATATGACGCCAAATGAAAAATTGCTCTTTGCTCGCAGTGCTTCAAGTGTTAAAGAGATTTTGACGGCAAATGATGCAAAAATGAAAGTGACTTGTGAAGGCAGATCAAAATTGTTGTTGGGCGATGACGAAGTAGATGTCTCAAACGTATTGCATGTACCTGAATTGTCGGCGAATTTATTACCAGTTTTCAAAATAGTACAAAAAGGCAATACGCTGGTTTTTAATAAAAGTGGGTGCTCAATCTATGATCAAAATTTGATTGAAGTGGCACACTGTAAACCAGAAAATGGAATTTACAAGCTGAAAACATCTGGTGGTGCATTAATTTATCCCGAAAAGAAGAAAGCGACGCAATTATATGGCATCGAAGATTTGGTCATCTGAATTATGGCAGCTTATGTAGGATGCGTGATGGAATTGTGACTGGGATGAAATTTTCAAATCAGAAAATTGGATTGCAGAATTGTGAGGTATGTGCTGAAGGAAAGCAATCTCGGGAGACATTTAAAACAAGCCAGAGTTACACAAAGGAGTTGCTGGAACTTATACAATCCGATTTAGTTGGACCGATGGAGACGAAATCGATTGGGGGCGCAAAATATCTGTTGACATTTATTGATGATTACTCAAAAAAGGTATTTGTCTACTTTTTAAAAGAAAAATCTTCCGTCTTGGATATTTTTATGGAATTTCAAGCCTTTGTTGAAAAGAAAACAGGCAAGTCAATTAAAATCGTTCGCACTGACAATGGCAGTGAGTATTGTTCGCGCCAATTTGATAGATTTTGTCGTGCCAAGGGCATTCAACACCAACTAACGAATGTGTACACCCCGGAACAAAATGGCTCAGCAGAATGCATGAATCACACTATTATTGAACGCGCAAAATGCATGTTATTTGATGCTGGGCTTAGTGATGAATATTGGGCGGAAGCAGTTAACATGGCGTCATATTTAATAAATCGATCAGCTTGCTCAGCATTAAAAGATAAGAAACCGGAGGAGGCATGGACTGGCACCAAAGTTGATGTTGGACATCTTAGAGTTTTTGGATCCCCAATTATGGTTCACATTCCGAAACAACGTCGCAAGAAGCTGGACCGAAAAGCTAAGAAGATGATTTTCGTCGGATATGATGCAAATAAAAAAGGCATTCGTTGCATTGATCCCAGTGACGTCATTTTTCACGAGAAAACGGAGCCAGCAGTAATCAATGTTGATTTTGAAGAAGAAATATCAGATCAAGTGAGGGCAATTGACCAACAGAGCGAAATAAAGCCTATGAAACCATCCCCAGTAACAACATTCCAGCATCAGCAGAGCAACAGTGAAGAGGAGTTGTGTGAAGAGTCTGATGTCATTGATCCAACATATGTTCCTGACGAGTCAGTAATGGTTGAACAACATGGACTTCATCGACGAACAGCCAGAATACCAAAACCAGTTCTACGTGATGAGTATGTGAGCTATCTAACTTATAAAGCTAACGATTTAGATCCTATTACAGTTGAAGAAGCCATCAGTAAAGCTGATGCTGTAAAATGGAAAGATGCAATGGAAAGCGAAATGAATTTGTTGAAGGAGAATAATACATGGGATCTAATGGAATTGCCAAAGGGACGAAAAGTTATCAAGTCAAAATGGGTTTTTACCACAAAACGTGACATGGACAACAATATAATAAAACACAAAGCTCGGTTAGTCGCAAAGGGCTGTAGCCAAGTCTATGGAATGGACTACAAAGAAACATTTTCACCCGTGGTACTCAACTATTCGTTTCTTGATTGCATTGGCTGTGAAAAATAAACTTAAAATTGACCAGATGGACGCGGTGACAGCATTTCTGCAAGGAGAACTCGAAGAAGAAATATATATTGTTCAACCAGTAGAATTCCACGATGGCTCTAATTTAGTGTGCAAATTGAATCGAGCAATGTATGGGCTAAAACAAGCTGGAAGACAGTGGAACTTGAAGCTAGAAGCAGTGCTGAAGTCATTTGGGTTGGCAAAGTCGCAACTAGATCCATGTGTGTATTTTAATGAGAATAGTTCACTTATATTGGCTATCTACGTAGATGTCATACTTCTGTTTTGGAAGGATCCGAAGGTGTTAAAACAAATCAAAGAGGCACTCAGTGGATCATTCAAAATGAAAGATATGGGGCCGATAAAAAGTTGCATTGGTATTCGAATCACACAAAATGCTGATGGTGTCGAACTAGACCAGAGTAAATATATAAACGATATTTTATATGGAAGATTGTAAACCAATTTCAACTCCGAGTGACTATAACCAAAAACTTTCGATTATCATGATGTCAAAAAGCGTCGAAGAGAGTGAGCTGGCAAAGATTCCTTATCAAGAAGCGGTGGGCAGTTTGCTATATCTCGCACAATGCACGCGGCCAGATATTGCTTTTGCAGTTAACGATGTAAGCAGATTCAATACAAATTACAATATCGCTCATTGGAAGGCTGTTAAGCGAATCATGCGTTATCTCAAGAGAACAATCAACTTTAAATTGAAGTATTCATCAGATGGTTCGTCACAACTGCATGGATATTCTGATGCTGATTGGGCATCCGACATCGATAAGCGTCGTTCGTGCACAGGGTATGTGTTTAAAATGTCAAATGCAGCAATTACTTGGGCAAGTAAACGTCAACCTACCATTGCCTTATCTAGCACCGAGGCCGAGTATATGGCCATGTCGTCAGCTATCCAGGAAGCAATATGGTTGAAGCAGCTGTCAGATGAACTAGATTGCAGTGATACATCATCCATTAATTTACACTGCGACAACCAAGGCGCTATCAAATTAGCAGAATCTGGTGGATTTCGACCGAGATCCAAACACATAGACATAAAATATCACCATTTGCGAGAGACAGTTGAAAAGGGGATTGTTTCTATTAGGTACGTGCCTACATCTGAAATGGTTGCAGATAGTTTGACGAAGGCAGTGACCAAAGAAAAGACTCATTTCTGTTCGCAGCATATGGGTTTATAATGAATTTTAATTTATTTTTAATATTGAATTGATTTATTTTAAAACTTGAATTTTGAATTTGAAATTTATTTTAGTCATTAGTTTTATATAATGAATTAAATTAATTAAAGATCCAACAAGCGAGGGTGTTGTAAATATGTACATTTACTAACTTACTCATAACTCCAGAATTGTACTTTGTCATCCCTACTTTACAAATGTCAAGCAATTGTCAATTATTCTCTCTCGTTGTTCTTATGCGAGAATAAAAACTTCACTTCTTCTGTGGCACACGATAAGTAACAACGTGTTTTATTTTAACAGAATAACCCTTTGTGTGATTCGGATTTTAGGAAAACGTTCTTAAAATATCTTCTGAAGAATTGTTAAATATTATTCGGGCATTTTGATGCCGTTGATTGCGTTGGATTCTCCTTGATGTTCTCCCTCGTCTGGTGTAAATTGAAAGTCTTTGCGGACTAGGATTCCGTTTCACTTATCATTTGAAGTATTTGCGGACTAGGATTCCACTTCACATATTATAACAAGTCTTTGCGGACTATGATTCCGTTTCTTTTATTATTTTAAGTCTTTGCGGACTGAGATTTATTTTAGCATTTTTTTTGGCCACAGATATCCTTCATATAGATATTATAGAGATAAAAGGGGAAAGATTTATTACTTGTATTGACAAGATTTTTAGTTTACAAATTTTTTCCGAATAAAGAATAAATCCGTTCTTCATATCAGAGACAGGCTAATCAAGCTTTGACAACGAAGCGAGTTTCGTAAGCCCCATTGTCAAGAATTATCTGCAAGGGTTAGGAATAGAAATTTATATAATAAAATTTAATTTTATATATATAAAATTTATATATATAAAATTGAAGCGAATGGTGCCGTAGAACGCGTGCATTCAACCATAATTAAAATGATACGTTGCATACTTTGCGTGTGTCAAGATTTATCATTAAAAGAATTGGTCAATATCTGCCGTAGACCTATACAATAACAGCGTCCATTCCGTTATCAAAAGAAAACCTGTTGACATTTTTTTCTGTAGGACACAAAGAAATAATTATCAAAATTAAATAGATATTAAGCAAATTATAAACTCAGACTCAAAGCATGAAATCGCTTTGAAACCAACATGTTTAATTTTAAAGCACAATAAAAATAGAGCTAAACCAAAACCATTTAAAACATTTGAAATAGTTTACAAATTAGATAAACAAATTAAAACAAAGACAAAGCCTATTTTCAAAAGGGAAATAATAGCAAAAACAACACAATCACTGTCAGGACAGAATATAAATACCACAGTCCACTAATCTCAATTAATCAAGGAACAGGAATAATTATTAAGGGTAACTTCAAAATAATATACATAATCGATTTGTCAGAATACGAATAAATTAGCAATGAACTTAAGTCAGTAGTCCGACTCGAAATTAACAAATCTGGAACCTTGGGACCACAACCTGAACACCAGCTGACAAAGATTGATGGATTTCTAGAACAATTACACGCTATACCCAGACAAAAAAGCAAAGGATCGATAAATTTGATTGGGTCAGCATGGAAATGGTTGGCAGGAAATCCAGACGCAACAGACTGGTACGAAATAAGGGCAAAGGATACCGTAACAGAAAAGAATAATAAACAATACAGTATCAACAAACATTTGAAAAACAACCAAAATCTCAACAACTACAATAGAATTATAAACGAAGTAATAATACAGTCAAGTACGAAAATTTGCATTTGAAAAACTCTCCATATTTAAAGATGGTTTAAAACAGATAGTTTTGACAGGACAATTAGCAAAAACAAGCTTTTGTGAACAGTACTCTCCTATATAAAGCAGAATTATGAAAATGGAAGTGTTTCATCTCCAATAGAAACACTTCCATTTCAAAATGAACTGCAAGCGAAAGAATATGCAAAACCAGCTATGGTTGTAAGAGATTCGATCCTTACTACAAATAGAAGACAAAATCTACAATAACATACTATTTATATTCTACTGTCTACAATAATAAGAAAGTTTCGCTTAGGTATTCTCATTTATACATTTAACAAACGGAAAAATTTGGAATTAGAGAAAAGTGGGAAACGCTCCAAGGAACTGTTATTGTACAAAAGTCCAACTGCAAAGACTTGATACTAATAATTGCATCTCGCAATTCTTTAATGACGACCACGCTACTTGCGATTATCAGTTCGAAAACAAACAAACAGTAGAGGTAATTAACGACGGAACCTTGTTTCTTACGAACTATTTAGGGAATTTATCATTTGCTAACAGCACCTAAAAATTATATTTGGGTTGTGCGTTGCTCTAATCGCAGCACACGTGTCATTGGTTATGACAGGGGATTGTTTTAAGTGCTACCCCTTCAAAGATCTGCGTCCTGCAGATGAAAGGGAATTCCTGATTTGTTGAAGGCGCCGACCTATGGCTTATATTGTAAGATGGCCGTGGACTCTCTTACAGGTTAACATGACTATTGAAATGGCTGGAATGAACAGGAAAAGCGACCCAATCATGGAATAGTTGAATCTGCGTGTTTTCTCTATATTCCCTACACTCAGACTATGGATGCAATTTACATCAACTTCTTGACTTTCATCTGTGATGTTGGCTAGTTCGACTGGGAGAACTTGGTCCTTCGTGAACACATTGCGATTGAATGTCCTACCCTTCATCGTGGCACTTTTGTTATTAATTTAAATCACGTACGTCCCAGTAAAGATTTGGTTGGAGTAATTATAGGTTATACTGTTATCAAAATTTGACACATAAATGGTGTTTTCTTTGATAGATTCGATGACTTCTTCCTGGTTTGTTCCGTATGTACACTTCGCATGCGCTCCTTTCAGCAGTACAGCAACACAATTGTCTTCCTCTTCAATTCTTCTTAGAGATCTGTCTTCACATATTGCAGCATTGTTAATTGAGAAGCATGATCCTATTATGCCGTAAGATTCTTCATGGTTTATGAGCATTTTGTCAAATTGTAAATCGATTTGTCTATCATTTCGAATAGGCGCTCTGATGAATATCACATTAAATTCTTTGTTACTGACTTTTGGCATAGAGAGTACGTACAATAGCAGTGTGTCATTTGAATAAATTGATGGTGTGCCAAATTCGATTCCTTCTATTAGAATGGAATATGGTAATGTTTCAATTTCAGAAAGGACTATAACTTCTTTTTCGTCAAGCAAGTTTGTATTAACTATCTTACTTCTAGCCATTTGGCATGCTCTAACAATTTCGTTGACCTCCTCTTTTACAATTAGCATTTTAGCTCAGGACATCTTGTTCCAACTTCAGGTCAGTTTCTCCTATAACTTCATTATTAACTCTGTCAACTATGAGGCTCATCTTGTCAATTATTGTGCTACTCCAAAAAGTCTTTCGTTTACTTTAGATTTGTGGTTATTTATTTATTATTTTGGATTACATTCTGTTGGCTTTCCAAGATTTTATCCCAATCTGCCGTATCTGGATTGCCTGCCTCCCATTTCCATGCTGACCCGATCCAATTAATAGATCGGGTGTTCCTGTGATGGTTTCCCTTAAGGTGGTTTATTCGTTCGTCCAATTGATTTATATGGAAATTGATAATGGATTTCCTGTGTTCATCCTTTGTTGTTCGGTTGTGACTTGAAGTAAGTCGTCGAATTTTGTTAGGTTGATCACATGCACAAGTTTGAAGTCCCCATCAGTAATCCAACCTTTCCATTATTAATTGAAACTATGGGTGCTGAATATTCGAATACACCCACATTATCCTACAAAAAATATTTTTTTATTAGTCTAAAATTTCAATTCAAAATAGTTTTTATATAAAATTTTTCACATTTTAAGGCATTTTATGACGGCATTTCAAATTAAACATTTTTAATATGAGCCTTGTGCACCCTATGTCCAGACATGGTTGTAACAGTATCGTTATTGTCTTTAGATACAATTTCCTTTTTGTACAATGGATTTTGATTCCTTATAATACCCTTGCAAGCATTGTAAATGACTTCACTTGCATTGTATGCTCTTGGTGCAGTTCTTTTGCGATTCAACCTCAGATTTCTCATTTTTTGGTTTCTCGCGATAAGATCCCTTTAAATTTTTGAACTAGCACTAGCCAAATCTTGGAAGTTTATTCTCTTCAATCTATTGAAAAATATATCAGCAGGTTTTTTCCAAGTCACAGAATGGACAGAATTATTGTATCTATCTACTGATATATTTATTAATTCTTTAAACTTTAGATCCCTATATTCTGCTTTCAGACATCTAAAAATCTCTATAATTGTAGAGTGAAATCGCTCCACTTGGCCACTTTGCGAAGGAGTGTGGTAAATTTTGATGCCAAGCAATTTCAAGAAATTAATAATTATAGGACTTACGAAGCTACTCTCATTATCAGTGACGAGGATTCTAGGAACTGTATAGTAGTGTAGTATTTTAATGATTTTATCGCTCATATGCAGGACGAAACGATGCTTTATCTGAAATAGCTTACCAAATTTAGGGAACTTATAGCTAATAAATTTGACATATTGGATTTCAACTATGTCTAGATGAAGTATCTCACATGAATACGATGGTGTAGGTGTCACTTGAAGGCCCGGATTTGTCTATCATACTTATTTGCTTCACAGACATCGCTTGTTTTTGTATATCTTCTAATAAGGCTTTATGGCTAGCCTCATGAATTCTGTCGCAGCTGTAGGAACGAGCAGTATAGTTGGTCTATGCCATTCAGATGTTAGCAAACTTCTTCGCTTTGTAGAAGGCTCAGGTTGGTTCAATGTGGAGGGGGAAGCGTAGCCATGCCTCGCATCCCCGGCTGACAACGGACGGTGGTCTAAGTGGCTAAGTGGCATCACTAAGGCTAGCCATAAGTGGATAATAATAGCTTTCCAAGATTTGCTCTTTATTCTCATTCGCATTCCAATGCTCTTTTATGTTCTTGTTGTATAATCTGGAACACTTGATTCTAAATTTTTACGTCTTCAACGATGCGTTGGGTAATGTGAATCTTATATTTACTGAAATTCTCTAGGTAGACTTCTTGCAACAGACCCAAATTAGTTTCAGGTATTCAGGGATTATCCCATTGATCAAATTTGGTCTGATATTTTTTAATAGAGCTTCGGTTAATATTTGTTTATTTGGGGCTTCCAAAGCTACATTATGGCGTGTGTATCCTGGATGAGCTTCTTCTTCAATTTCCAGTCCTTTCCCTATTTTTAGTATGATTTGGAATCGGAACACATTCAACGTGGGGAATGAGATCTGAACTATCTCTGTTTCTGTTGTTGATCCATTAAAAAGGCTCCTTGCGGGATAGGCTATTGGCATTCCTTCACTGGCGGTATCGATGGTAGATTCGGTGTGATTCTCATTTTGAGGATCTATTATTTTACCTGATTCTATTTCTTCCGGCGAACGTCGTTCTGGAAGTGGCAAATTATACTCCTAAAAATTTCACCAGTGAATTGAAATAAAAAACATGGAAAATTGTATCTGAATGCGCAAGTGTGTACAAATATATAGTGCCTGCCGCGATCAATACGCAAAACACATAATTTCAAAATATCAAGAAAAATCTAAAAAGTAAACAAAAACAAAAACAAACTCGTTTAGTCCGCTAAAACAAAAGCAATACTTTTCAGCTGAAACAGCAAAATTTAGAAACCAAAAAATAGGCAATGATTTTTTTCCATTTTTTTATATATTGTTTATTTTCTCTCTTCTTCTTGAGACGAGAATTCTTAATAGAGTTCCCAAGAATCATTTCAAGGAAAAAAGGAAGAAAAAATTCTATTAAACTTAAACTAAAAAAATAAAATAATAAAATTCAAATACTGAGATGTCCTTTTCCTGGTGGTGGTCAGCCACATGACGGAAATTACGCAATAAGTTTGCTTAAACAAAACTTACAAAAATGGACTCAATGTTCTCTGAACTCAAACAGGAAATAGTAAATTTAAAAGCTTAATATGATTTTTTAAAAACTCGAACGAAGGTAAGTCAGATATACACAACCCATCCAACTTTAAAGCAATGTATGCTATGCAGCTGATGAAGAGGAGCTTTCACTTGAAACCGATTGTATCCTGAAAGCGTGAAGGCCAAATGAAAAGAGATGAACCGAATCGCCTTTCGAACTCATCCAGACTTCCTTAACTTCGTCCAATATAAAAAATTGTGGTAAAAAGTAGAGAATAATATCATTGGGAAGACAAAACGACGTCCTCCTATTATGATAACAGGAGATCATGAGTATAGAATTCCATACAATTTAATGAAAACATATTTTAAAAAAGAATTTTTTATTAAACAGCTAAACAATGGAGTCTTTAAAGTTATAAACATTTGATATTGACGACTACAGGTCTATCACAAAAGCTCTCTCAAGTACAGAAATCTCCTGGCACAGTTTTAAGAATAAACAAATTCGACCTATCAAGGTTATTGCGAAAAATCTTCACCACTCATATGATCCCAAAGACATCGTTTCCAACCCGAAGGGCCAAAGATTTAATCGTCAAAATATATACCTAATTATAACTACGAGGGCTATTCACAATGTTCTTAGCCTGACATATAGATGGCGGTATAAACAGCAAAATGCTTTCTATAATGGAAACTTCCATCCGTCATATGAACACATGTTAAATTTCATTGAGATCTGGCAACTCATTCGTATAGTAACACGTGTTCAAAAAAGACGCTTCAGTGATTTTTTTATAATGGAAAAATTAGAAATTCGTGGTGTGATTAAATATTTACATAAGAAAGGTTTTTCGGGACAAGAAATTCATAATGGTATGGTGAATGTGTTAGGTGAAAGTGCTCCTTCATATGCAGCAGTAAAAAATTGGATTGCTGAATTTAAACGTGCTCGTACAAGCATTCAAGATGAACCCCGAAGTGGACGTCCAAAATCTGCAACAACGCCAGAAATCATAGCTAAAGTTCATTATATGGTATTAGACGATCGACGAGTGAAAGTGCGTGAAATAGGTAATGTCATAGGCATCTCAAATGATCGAGTACATTTTATTTTGCAACAAGAATTACATATGAAAAAGCTTTCTGCAAGATGGGTGCCGCATTTGTTAACAGTTGACCAAAAACGTATTCGAATGAAAATTTCTCAAGCTTGTTTGGATCGTTTTAAGCGAAATAAAATGGATTTTAAGCGTCGTTTCATAACTGTTGATGAAACATGGATCCATCACTTCACACCAGAAACAAAAGAACAATCCAAACAATGGACTGAAGCTGGTGGAAGTGCACCAAAGAAGCCAAAAACAGTTCAATCGGCTGGTAAGGTCATGGCAACGGTTTTCTGGGATTTCAAAGGAATTTTCTTAATCGACTATCTTCAAAAAGGTAAAACAATAAATTCTGAATATTATTGTAACCTTTTGGATCAATTGAATTTGAAAATTCGAGAAAAACGACCTGGTTTACAACAAAAATAAAATTATTTTTCATCAGGACAATGCACCATGCCACAAGAGTGTTTTAACAATGGCAAAATTCAACGAATTGAAGTACGAATTGCTTGACCACCCACCTTATTCTCCTGATTTAGCTCCCTCTGACTTCTACCTGTTCCCAAATCTAAAAAAAATCCTTGCTGGCAAACGTTTTACCTACAATGAAGATGCAATGGCCGCTGTAAACGATTTTTTTGAGGAGCTTCCGGAAAATTATTTTAGTCAAGGGGTAGAATTGTTAGAAAAACGTTGGACTAAGTGTATTGAAGTTTCAGGAGATTATGTTGAAAAATAAAATAATTTTAAAAATCTTGCTCTTGTTTTTCATTGTTTTTCATCTTGGTTTGCATTGTATAGTCACGATCGAGCCAGTACGCCACTCAAAACTCATACCACAATGTTTAACATGTCAATCCTTTGGCCACACAAAAAACTATTGTGGCAAAACACCTAGATGCGTGAAATGAGCAGAAACCACAAAACAAGTGAGTGCAAAAAAACTGAGCAACAACAACCAAAATGTTGTAACTATGGCGAAGCTCACCCAGCCAACTATCGAGGTTGCGTCGTAGCAAAAGATCTCGAAAAGATAAGAAAAAAAAACAATGGATAGAAAAAAATCGAAAGATGATCCAAATAGCAGATTAACCTATGCTCAAACAAGGAAAAATAATAGGAATAAACTTCAAAGCAAAAGTGAAATACTTTCTAAATACTGAATAAACTGAATAACCAGGAAAAGTTTTATGCTTCACTAGAGAAACGACTGACAAAATTAGAACAATAAATAAATTCAGTAAGACATGCCTAAACAATTAAAGATTATGCTTTGGAACGCAAATGGGCTATTCCAGCACCATAAAAAACTAGAACTCATATTGAATCACAGAAATATTGATGTGTGTCTGTTATCTGAAACTCACTACACAAATCATTCATATTTAAAATGTAATAATTACCATACATACCACACTATACATCCAAGCAATTGTGTACGAGGGGGTAGTGCTATTTTAATAAAATCAACTCTCAAACATTTTGAATAAGAAAAAACTTGCAGAGAGGAATTCCAGGCAACTACTGTTACCATTGATATCGAACAACTACTTTCAGTGATGGCTGTATATAATCCCCCAAGACACATTATCAAATATAGTCAGTATAGCATATACACTGGGGAACGAGGCTAATAACTACTAAAGGTAGAGAACTTTTAAAATCTATTCAAAATAGAGGTTTTGACTTTATCTCTACTGGCAAACCAACATGTTGGCCAACAGTTCATTAAACAATTCCTGATTTACTCGATTTTTTCATAATAAAGCAAATTTCTCCATACAACTTGTTAATTCAAGATGGATTAGAATTTAGTTCTGTATCTTACCTTAAGCGAGTTAGTGTATCTACCTTAAGCGAGAATATTATTGATATAAGAAAACCACATTTTTTGTCAAACAAAACAACGGACTGGGAATATTTCTGAAAATTCCTGGAGGATCAAGTCGACACATCAGTTGAGTTGAATAGCGCCTTAACTCTTGAAAACGATGCTCTTAAGTTAAATAAAATAATTCAACAGCAGCATGGAATAGCACACCAACATATAGCAGAATTGTAAAAGGACATAAATATCCTAAAATTATAAGAGATTTAATGCAAGAAAATCGAAAAATTCGTCGAAGTTGGCACCAGACGAGGTCCCCTTCTGATAAAGCAACTTTAAATAAAAAACCAAAAAACTGACTTTGGTAATAAAACAAATAAAGATTGATGAATTAAATAGATATATATCTCAATTATCTAAACAAAGAAGTTGAAACTATTCCCTGTGGAAACGTATGCTTAATTTAAAAAGACCAGTTGCACAAAATGCATCAATCAAAGATGAAAACAACAAATGGGGCAGAAGTGATGTGGAGAAAGCTGAAGTATTCCCTGATCACCTCGCAAGTATATTTACAATAAAGGAAGAAATAAGCGACACCCTCATCAAGCAGAAAGAATGGGCTGATCTAGAGACAGAAATCCCACGTACATGTGACAAGGAACTTTCCGAAATCATTAACAAGAGAAAAAATCCCCAGATTTTCATTTAATAAGTACAGAATTTCCTGAAACAGATCCCAAAAAATGTACTCTCAAGATTACGCAAATACTAAATGCTGTATTTAAATTTAATTGCATCCCTTATATATGGAAAGTATCATAAATTATAATGATCCTCAAACCGGGCAAACCGACATGTAATGTAGCCTCATAACGACAAATATCTCTGCTGCCGATGATCTCAAAAATTTTTGAAAGACTGCTAAATAAACGTTTAATGCCTATAAATTGAAAAAAAATGTATTACTCCTAAACACCACTTCGGGTTCAGGACAAACCACTCAACAATTGACCAAGTCCATCGGATTACAAATGAAATTGAAAAGCATTGGAAGAACCGCAAGTATGCTCTGCGTTTTTTTTTTAGATGTATCGCAAGCATTTGATAAAGTATGGCACGCTGGCCTTCTTTACAAATTCAGAATGCTCCTACTATACGAATACTTTGAAATCTTTACTTGAATAAAAGTTAATAATACCACCTTTTCGAAACTACATGAAATCAAACCTAGGGTCCCGCAAGGAAGTGTACTCGGCCTTTTGCTATACCTAATTTTCACTAGTGACCTACCAACTTCAAATAATGCAGTCATTGCAACGTTTGAAGATGATACTGCCATACTGGCAACAGCCAAAACAGATAAGGAGTCCGCTGTGATATTGCGAGCAGCAATAAATAACGTCGTAAGATGGACTAAAAAATTCAAAATTAAACTAAAAAGCGTCGCTGGAAAGCACACATTAAAAAGACAAGGGAAGAGTTGGACCTGAAATTTAGCACGATAAAGTGGCTCATAGGACGTAAATCCGTTCTATGACTTCAAAATAAAATTTGCATATACAAGCAACTGTTGAAACCAGTGTGGTCATATGGCGTCCAACACTGGGGCTGCGCTAGTCAGAATAACATAACTACCATTCAGCGATTTCAAAACAAATTCTTGAGATGTGTTACCAATGCACTCTGGTACATCAGAAATTGTGACCTCCACCGTGACCTTGAAGTCGGAACAGTGAAGGACGAAGTAAAATGGTTTGCTGAAGCTCATGCAGTCAGATTAAGCTATCATGTTAAGGAAGTAGCATCAACCTGCTAATTACAAATAGTATAGAACGCAGATTAAAACGCACTAAACCTAGAGACCTGATAAACCAAACCTATCATATTAGGGATTGGTCAATAAATAAATTTCTAAATGAAATGATTGTTAGTTTTAAGATAACTAGATGCAGTAATATACGCATATTATACTATAAGAAATCATTTTATAAACTTATTAATAGAATACGTAAATAAAAAGCAAAAAAAAAATCCACATAAGTATAAAAACTATTTTTATATGTACGAGTATATGTATAGAGTTCTGCATGAGTACAATACAATTTGGAATGATTTGAATCAACATTGCTTTTCAATCCATATTGCTACACAATGCTTATTTAAACTCATTGATTACAATGCAATCCTCTCCTATTTCCAAACAATGCAAAACAATCACAGGTAGTCGTTGAGTTACTACACAGTGTAGTACACACACATAGTAGTTTTATTTTTTAAAAATATATTTGTTTGTATGCGTGCAGACGAATCTGTTAAGAGGAAATGTTTGCCTATAGAGGCTAATAATGCTGGCAGGAATATACAGAATTTTGACAGCAAAATTTGACAAGTATGGATATTGTCCTTTGTTGTTCAAACACCATTTAATGGCAGCGAAATTTGTATCATATTCTGCTTTAACAAACATATACATTTGAAGTTCGTCATTTATCAGATGTTCAGCAGAAATATTGCTTACATTTTCTCCAGAAAGAAAGAATACGGCTTGGGTATCTATGTCGATACCAGAATTTAAAGTTTCGATATAGAGAATTTCTTTGATGCAAAATTCTTTAACATCTGCAATAACGCTTTCTGATTGAAGGTGATTGGTCGGTGGTATAAACTTAAATGGCTGGATGGTCTTTCGCCGTATCTTCACATATTTTTTAAGTGCATTTATTGATGGATATATAAGTTAGCAACATACGTGTTGCATGTCGTTGGCGCCGTTCGCTTGCGCAGCGGTACCAAGCATTGTACGAAATACGCTGCAACACCGTCTGCTGCCATCTGCTGCGTAGGGGCACGGTAGACGGTGCTGGTTCTCGGTGTGTGGGAAAACACAAGAAGGAGAGCATTGGCGCCATGCGCTAGCGCAGCGGTGCAAAGCATTGTACGAAATCTGCTGCAACAGAGTCTGCTAAGATCCGCTGCCATCCGCTGCGCAGGGGCACGATAGACGGTGCTGGTTTTCGGTGCGTGAGAAAACACAAGACGGAGAGCATTGGCGCCATGCGCTTGCGCAGCAGTACAAAGCATTGTACAAAATGGCGGCACAGCCACTACGCGTAGATACGGTAGACGGTGATGGTTCTCGGTGCCGGAGCAATTGGCGAGACATGTGTTGTATGTCGGTGCCACCAAGCCCAGCCGTGAAACGCTGTCGCGCTATGCCGCCTCAAAGCGCAGTCACTATGCGATTATCGGCGGCGAAAACGTATAAACGGAACCCGAGTACGAGAGCTCGCATCTTTTAATTGGCAGGAGCTCGAAGGAGAAGGACTACCATAATAATACAAATAATAAAATAATATAAAATAATTTAAGCTCTTTCATTATTATAGATTTTGCTCAGGAGAGTATTTAACTGGCGCCCAACGTGGGGCTTGAAAAAGTCGCTGCACAGGCTCATAACCCACCCTTGAGAAGGGTGAATAAATTTCAAATCTGTGATTCCTACGGCACCCTCCAGTTTTTGTGTCGTAAGCGTGGGGCATGCGAAAAAGTCGCTGCACAGGCTCTTACCATACCCTTGAGAGGGGTTAATAAACAAAAGCAAATCTGCGATTCCTACGGGACCCTCCAGTTTTTGTGTCGGAAGTGTGGGGCATGCGAAAAAGTCGCTGCCAAAGCTCTTACCGTACCCTTGAGAGGGGTTAATAAAAAAAGCAAATCTGCGATTCCTACGGGACCCTCCAGTTTTTGTAACATATACGAGTACGTGGTATATATTGAGGTAAAATCTGCGATTCCTACGGAACCGTCCAGTTTTTAGCACAAATAAATAAAAATTTATAATTAATAAAAAATATAATGCAATTTTTAGCGCTACCGAAAAAGGCGGTTCGCTGCGTATTGACCATTCGCAAGGTTTATTATTAAACACGGTGCGACCGAAAAAGGTGGTGCATAGGCCATCTCCACGTTCACCGGTATAAAGCACGAATGGCGATATGTGGTGCTATATTGCGTTAAAATCTGCGATTCCTACGGGACCCTCCAGGTTTAAGAGAATAGAATTATATTAGGGATATCCCTGATCTACGGGGAATAAAACAGCTAATCAAACCAGTTAAATTCAAAACTGTGGTGGGGAGTGTGCATGTCACTAGGAAATGTGGAATCAATATGCTGCGAAGGACATCTACCTTTTACATACTTCCCACTCTAAACACCTTTGACGCTATAATCGGGTTTGATCTGCTAACGGACGTCTCGGCTTGTGTCAACTTAGACATGCGCGGGGAATGGAAACGCTGCTCTTTCAGGTGTGGGAAGGGATGAATTACAGAGACTCCAGCATAGACGAGAATGAAGAAGTAGAGCATACCAGCGGCAAAGATCAAACGGAAATTTCCTCAGAAGCCACTAACCAGGTATCTGAGGGGGAAGAATGGTCATATAGTAGCATCAAAATCTAAAAACACTTCGATTGTAATCGACGCGGATGCATTAGACGCCTTTCGTCGTGTGAGGTCAGCACATGCTTTGCTCCTCTATCCAGACTTCAGAAAACCATTCGATCTTACTGCGGATGCTCTATCCTATGCCTTAGGCGCTGTACTATCGCAGGGAGATCGGTTCATCACCATGATCTCGCGCACACTCTCCAATACAGGGGAGAACTATGCGACTTATGAGCGAGAGCTGCTTGCAATTGTTTGGTCATTGAAGAAGCTGAGAAATTACCTATACGGAGTCAAAGACCTAAATGTTTTTGCAGACTATCAACCCCTTACCGTTTGCTAATTCAAAATTTGCTTTGAATTTATGTTTTGAATTTCCAGTACTTGAACTGGGAATTCACGAGTTTAATCTGAATTTATGTTTATGGATTTTCAGTACTTGAACTGAAAATTCTCGACGAAACAAAGTTGAAGTTAACTTAAAACTGACCTTCTAGTACTTGAACTAGAAAACCACGAAGAAATGATAATTCAGTAATTGATATTTTTGAGTTCTGATTTTGAACGGATTTTATAAAATTATTGCATGCGTTTTTATACAAAATTAACATGTCAAAATCCATAGCAATACAATACTGTAGTTCAATGCAAGTTGTACAACATATTTGCTAGAATAGCATATTATCATGAGACTACAACAACCAAAAAACGTGTCGAATTTCCGTCTGCTTAATGTGCAAGGAAATTTAAACTGTTGTTATGCAAAGTGCAACAAACTTCTGTTATTATTGACGCAAAGAATAAATTGAACAGAAATCAAAATTGCAGTTTTAAACAAAATGAAAAAATATAGAATTACAAACTATATACAGAAATGTTAACACAAAGATGAAACGATGGCGAACCTTCATTGAGGAGTTCACCCCGAAGTTCCATTACAAGCCAAGAAGACTCAACATTGTCGCGGACGCGCTTTCACGACAGCACATAAACGCAATAATGAAGAAACCTAAGTAATGTGAAACCAATAGCAGTGCTGAAAAGTCGCTGGGTAAACCTATCCCGACTGTCGATAACCCCGTCAATGGCTTCAGAAATCAGCTTATCCTCCAAGCTAGAGTGAAGTCGAAGAAAACTTCCTTCATAGTATTCCAGAAGCAGCTCAGGCATGTACTAACTTATGCCTCACCTTCGGACTTGCCCCAGCTGCTGAACGAGTCCGTTAACGTCAATGTTGTGAATGGAATATATTGAGATCGAGTTACATTGCAATATTTGGAGGACACCTTGCAGGATCTCTTCCCATCCATGAGGTTCCGATTCAGTGAGAGAGAACAAGAACAAGAAATCCTAGCCAGACAGCACAACAGAACCCACCGTTCGCCGAATGAAACTACACGTCAGGCTTTGCGGAGGACATATTTCGCCGGAAACCGTAAGCAATTCAAGCAGCTGACATCTGCCTGCTGCATATGCCAGGAAGGTAAACACAATCGACACCCACACGCAACCCAAATAGAAAAAACCCGTATTCCCATGCATCCGGGCGAAATTTTGCATCTCGATATCTATTCCAAGGCAGGTCACCACTTCCTCACATGCCTGCACAAGTTCCGCAAGTTTGCCATCGTAAAACCAATAAGATCCAGAAGTATAGTGGACCTTAAACGACCCCTACTGGAAACCCTCAATGTCTTCAAGGATACACGTGGAATGCGACAACGAAAGATCGCTGCCTTCTAACGCTATAATTCGCTAATAAAAATCAAGTCGATGCTAGCATTCATGTAGTTGCGCTCCTTCACAGCACATCTAACGGGCAGCACATTGACGGAGAGCAACATACGAGTTGCATGTCGTTGGCGCAGTGCGCTTGCGCAGCGGTACAAAGCATTGTAAGAAATACGCTGCAACAGCGTCTGCTGCCATCCGCTGCGTAGGGGTACGGTAGACGGTGCTGGTTTTCGGTGCGTGAGAAAACACAAGACGGAGAGCATTGGCGCCATGCGCTAGCGCAGCGGTGCAAAACCTTGTACGAAATACGCTGCAACAGCGTCCGCTGCCAACCGCTGCGCAGGGACACGATAGACGGTGCTGGTTCTCGGTACGCGAGAAAACACACGAAAAGAGTATTGGTGCCATGCGCTTGCGCAGCAGTACAAAGCATTGTACAAAATACGCGGCACAGCCGCAACGCGTAGATACGGTAGACGGTGATGGTTCTCGGTGCCGGAGGAATTGGCGAGACATGTGTTGTATATCGGTGCCGCCAAGCCCAGCCGTGAAACGCTGTCGCGCAATGCCGCCTCGAAGCGCAGTCACCATGCGATTGTCGGCGGCGAAAACGTATAAAAAGAACCCGAGTACAAGAGCTCGCATCTTTTAATTGGCACGAGCTCGAAGGAGAAGGACGATTATAATAATAAAACAATATTTCTATAATTAAATATTTTTATAATTTTAGATGTATGGAGGAGATATTTAACTTATAATCTTGTTCTGCTGTTGGCTCATACCGCCGCACCAGCACAAAAATTTGTCTAAGAATATGTTGGTGGTCAGCTTCATCTCTTATCACATAAAAAAATTTCAATCATAATATGGCACACACTCCTCCTAACATACACACACAACTAGACTGTGGCTGCCTGCTGCCATCTGACTATTTCTTCAGCTATTATGATCAAAAGCTCAGCTCAGCCAAGCTCAGCTCAGCCCTGCCCCGCCTCCCCTCTAGTTAGCAAAAGCTCATCCCCGTCCCGCCTCACCTCTAGTCTATACCCAAGCCCATCACCAGGCTATCCAACTCACCACCACAACAAGAACAAGATAATTTTGTCGCTGTTATTATAGATTTTGCTCAGGAGAGTATTTAACTTATATAGCAAATATAAACATATTTTGTGCCTTGCAATTTTTTCCATATCATTTACCATTCCATAAAATTTATGTGAGAGTTCCAGTCAGTTGTTCAATTTGTATTTAATGTCGTTTGCATCATGTGCTGCAAATTTCCTTTTTTCATAAAAAGGTCTTTTGCAATTTTCAATTATTTCATTAAGCTCACTCGTAGCATCAAATGCCGAGTCCAAAACATTAGCAAGCAAATGATCGGAGCAGTTAAGTCGCTTCTGACTGCTGAATCCAGTTCTTATATTGGCTCCTCTGTCGGTTAGAAACATTATTTCGATAAGATTGTAAATATCACTGTCAGCAACAACTCATCATATTGTCGTAAATCTTTTCAGGATTCTAAAACGATTTCTTGAAATTTACCGTTCTTTATATAGTGCAAAGTGGCACATAAATAATTTCTTTTTATATAATTGTCCGTCTACAAATCCGTTATTATAGCAGCTTTGCCATCAGCAACAATTGTTTTTTATTTCTTTCTTTTTGTCTTCGCTCTTTTCTGCTGCCATTTTACTTATGTGACGAGAAACAGTTGTTGAATCTGGTATTAAATCATGGACATCTACATTTGAATCAAATGCAGTCCCTATCTTAATAAAAGTTTGCACTATTCTTTTAAATCCATTTTCATCAAGGGCAGTAAATGACCTGCAGTCTTTCACCATCCATTTAGAACATACGAGTACTTCCAATACTGTATTTTTTACATCGAGTTAAGTTTTTCAAGGGAGTATTAGATTCATAACATTAGGTTCATAACAGAACACTTATGGCGAAGAAGATTTAATTTATACCATATAATTTATAAACATTTTCTACAGGAACTCCAATATACATTGTCATTTATTATTATTCCATGTTGTCGTTTTATTTCCTTAAAAACTTTCCACATTTCAATTTTACTACTCCTATTTGGCGCTAAATTGCAAATATCGTTTGAAATTTTTTCGCTAACACTTTCTATATACTCCATTGTAAATTTTCTCACTGGGTAAAGAGCTTAAATAGTGCTGCTACCAAGAATGATAAAGAACAGATTGTGACAAAAGTTCTGAAAATTCTATCATTTTGTGCATGAACACCATTGACTTCATTTTAAAGGTGTTCATATTGGCTGAAAATTGTGAGCAAAACAATTCATAACATGAGCGGAGAGCGCAACAGTGGGACAAATTGATTTATTTTTGTACATTAATGGTGATGTGATATTCATATATTGTTTTCGTTTTTGTGTTTAACTTCGTAAAGTATATATAATAAACGATTTTTAAGAAAACTTCAATATAAATATTTTTTTAATTGAACGAACTTCCCTTGGGCTATATTTCTACCCCATATTCCAAGTTATAGGTTTGTTTATAATTTTATGTTCCATTTACTTCAGCAAATTGATTGTAAAATGATGGATTTAAACTTTTGTTCCTTATTTACTTATATTTACCGTTCGAAACATCGTATTTGAAGATTAAGATCGTTTTTGTCAAAGTTTGTACAATCATCACGATGTTCCATAATAATACGTTCTTCATCGTTCCAGAGTTGCAAAGGAAGTTTCCTCTTGTAAATGCTTTTTAACGCTTGGGTCTGCAACGGGTTTTAGCTTTGGCAAATTATTTTCGGTTAGTCCTATTCAACATAAGATGACATCATAGTAACAACTTTAAGTACACAGCACAGTACACAGACATGAGTTGCAACTCTTCCATTTCAAATTTCAAATTTCTTTCGAAGTCTTAATTTTTGAAACGCAACGAGCATATTCTTCCATTCTATGTAATGGGTCTGCTTCTTTCGCGAAAGGCAATCCAACAATTCAATTACTCTACTACTGGAAAACTGAATTAATGTATTATTTTTCCAGAACTTGTTTTACCAATCAAGCACAAATGTTTTTATAGACATTCGTTTTAGCTACAAAATTTAATATAATGAAATGTATTTCCAAATATCTTCCTTTTTTTACGGCTGTGTTGTTTGCAACTGCCCTCTGTACGTTTCCTTTGTTTTAAACTTAACAGACACTTATTAATGAGTTTATAATTTTTTATATTTTCGGGATAAATTGCTCTCACATTGCTGTTACTCAGCCTCTCTCAAAATATGCAATGCAGAGTTACCAAAACTCAAACATTTTCTTTAAGATCTGTCCAAAGCCAAGAACGTTTTATCTTCCTTAGTTCAAAGAGGTACGTAAAGTATATTATTTATGAATGAATTACAATGTCTATGTATAAATATATATATAGCGAATTCCAGTCATTAGTGATACAAAAGGCAACATAAAAACAAATAAATAGATTTGATTTTATAGACCAGGAGGTTGGCGACTCTTGGATGTACCATACTGGCGTCTTCTAATGGGAAATTCTGAGCATGGCGCTATCTGTTCTTTATCATTCTATATCTACAGTGACTTACGCTACAACGCACCCACCATCAAATAAAAGTTTTTTTGTAAATTCTTGTATATATAAAAAATAAAACAGAGGACTTTGTATGTGATAATCACATAGATTTATTTTATTTCAAGTGTAATTTTGAAAAATTTTACAACATTGTATGTACTAGATCGAAGCAACAGGCGAAGTATTAAAAGTGCCCTTTAATGAATGTTACTTGAGAAGGAAAATTGCTGTTTATTGACAAACAAATTTAAATCAAAGAAAAATGTATGTTATTCTCATATGCAGCCACATACAACAATGGGTTTATTATTTTGAAACATTATACAAATTATACAAATATTATTTTTATTTCATAGATGAATTTGATTGCTGGTCACTGAGTTTTATTTAGGTACGCTGTTTGGCTCATGAATATCTATTAGCGTATGACCATAGAATTCCTCGCGTGGATACGACAAAGCAATATTGGAGGGAAGTAGCAAAAAAGAAAACATAGCAAAACATTGCAGTTCATGACCAATGCAATCCAACTCCATCCATTGATTTTATTGCAATGCATTGCATTGGATTGTTTTTTGGGCAATTAATGCAAAGGCAAAAGATAAGTTACGTATTCTCAACAATCTCAAAATGAATCCAAAATAATAGGCGCATAAACTGCAAGATGCATTTGCTTACTGTTATTGTAAAATAAAACCAACGCATTGTATGGTTGCAGCCAGGATGGCAAGCTAAGCATTATTTGCAAGATAAGCATTTTTGCAGACTAATAGAAGATATGCTGAAAAACTGCTCCACAAAAGGAAACTAGAAAAAAGGTTTAGAGTTAAGTTAATGTTTCGAGTTAAGTCAGTTAGGATTAATAATTGAAAGAAAGAAGAAGTATTTTTTAAAAACACATTATAAAGTGTGTCATAAAAGTATTCGTTGCTGGGCTATACTAGGAAACTTACTCGACTTTACCCACTTTGGAATATTTTATTTAATTTTACTTTACTATATTCATAGACTGATACATACTAAAGACAAAGCAAAAAAAACTTTCTGAAAAGATCGCACCGTTATCAAAAGAAAGCAGCAAAACCATAAGTAACACATATTTTTAGCTCTCAAAAGTATTCGTTGCTGCAGTCGCCACTTCCGTTATTCTTTTTTTTTTTGAGGAAATTGCGTTTAATATATGACTTTTTTGCACAGATCTGATCTAACAGACAAAGATTCACTTGGATTTGCATTTAGTGCATTTAGTTTGAATTTCGATGTTGCTGTGCGCGAGTCAAAATGCCCAGAGGAACAGAATTGACCGTTTCCGAAAAGAAAATCATTTTGTATCTCCACAATAAAGGGCGATCTACGAACTATATTAGTGAAATGTTTGGTAGAAGTCCTACCACTATTAGAAGTGTTATAAACCGATTGATGAATCGGGATAACCTTGCAAATATGCTTCGTTCTGGGCGACCGAAAATTTTAACACCCAGGGAAGAGAGAAAAATTCTCAAAGAAAATCGCAACAATCCCCACCTGTCCGCATCAAAGTTAAATAATGCTCTGCAGAAAAGCCTAAATACCAATGTATCAAATGAAACTGTGCGCAGGGTGCTTAGAAGTCAAAATATACATGGACGAGTCTCGCGTAAAAAGCCTTTCATCTCAGCAGTAAACGTTTCAAAGAGAATTTCTTTCACTGACAGTTACAAAACACAACCTATTTCATTTTGGGATCCAGTCATAGCGATGAGAGTAAATTTAACATTTTTGGATCCGATGGACGGCATATGGTGTAGCGCAAGCCGGGAGAAGCCAAGAAACACCAAGCAATTGCAAACACCATCGCAGAGTCCGAACACTAATCCCATTGAGAATCTTTGGTCTCATCTTAAAAATAAAGTCAGACAACACCACATTTCCTCAAAACTGTAAGTCCTGCAAAATAAGTCCTGAATATTGTCGCAAATTAGTCGAATCGATGCCAAGACGTTTAGAGGCGATCTGCGATAATAAAGGGCACCACACAAAATATTAAATTATTCTTTTTCTTTTGTTTAAATAAATAAAAATATATAAAACGAATACTTTTGTGAGTTAAAAATATGAGTTACTTAGGGCTTTCCTGCTCTCTTCTGACAACGGTTCGATATTTCAGGAAGTTTTTTTTGCTTTGTCTTTCGTAAGCATCAGTCTATGAATATAATAAAGAAAGAAATCAAATAAAACATTCCAAAGTTGGAAAAATCAAGTAAGTATATTAATATAGCCCAGCAACGAATACTTTTGTGACATGCTGTATATATATATACTCGTATATATATATATATTTATATATATCTATATATATATATATATATATATATATATATATATATCTATATATATATATAAATATATATATATATATATATATATATATATATATATATATATATATATATATATATATATATATATATATATATAATTATTATTATACCTTCTTACACCATAATTAATTATAAGTGCAAGGAATGAGTACTAGCTACAGAGCCTTTCGACTCGAAGAGAAAAAAAATTTATAGAAAGAAGCATTTTGGAGACCAAGCCCGTGGCAGTAGGATTTGAACCTGCGACCCTCGGGGTGTGAGTCTAGCATGGTTACCACTACTCCACAGAGGACGGCTATATATATATATATATATATATATATATATATATATATATATATATATATATATATATATATATATATATATATATATATATATATATATATATATATATATATATATATATATATATATATATATATATATATATATATATATATATATATATATATATATATATATATATATATATATATATATATATATATATATATATATATATATATATATATATATATATATATATATATATATATATATATATATATATATATATATATATATATATTCGCCGTGCTTTACATGATAATGGTTTAGATGGTATAGTTCCTAGAAAGAAGCCGTTGATATCAAAAACAAGTTAAAAGAGCCGATTGGAGTTCGCTGAAAAGAATGAAAAAAATGAAGTTTTCTTTTTGGAAAAATGTGATTTTTGGCTATGAAAGTAGGTATGTTTGAAAGAATTCCGCCCAAAAAAACCAACTAAAAGCTATTGAATTACAACAAAATATCGCGGCAATAGTAAAACACGGCGGTGGGTCCGTTATGATGTGGGGGTGTATGGCGCCAGTGGAGTAGGAAGCCTGTGTTCATTGAGTCAACAATGAACAAAATTTAATATTTGAACATAAATTTGCCATCGAGCGTTGAAAATTTATGCTTGGTCGAAGTTTTTTATTCCAGCAAGACAACGATCAACGTCTAAGAATTTCTGCTTTATATAAAACGACAAAACAGATTGAATCCAACTGAACAGGCGCTTATATAAATATTAAAAGATTATCATTAATTTGAGCAAAATTGGTCTTTTTTACATAATTATTCTTTTTTCGGATAGATTCAAAAAATATTCCATCGCATGCTGCTAAAGCGAAAATATGAAATATAAATTCGAAAGAATAAACTGTGCTGGTATTTGTCCATACTGAAAATATTGACATATCCAAAATTTCATGACAAATTGAATTATAATTCTGCTTCACTTTATATTTAAAGAAGCCACACAGCACATCATACAACAAAAACTCCTATACGAGAAGCTTTTATTTTCATTTCATTCTTTTTGTGGCACAATTCGCTACCTGCCAAAATGATCAAAAGACAAATATGTGCATACATATGTATATACATATGTATATACATATGTATGTATTTATATGATTTGTCAAGGTTTAATTTCATAATACTCCACCGTTTCCAGTCCTCCAGCAAAATTATAATATATATAATAATATATAATAATATATTATAATAATATATATAATACTGGTTAATATATGGTAAATAGTAAAATACTTTTACTCCTATTTATAAAAATGATTATTAATATAAAAAAGAAATCCGATAAAACACAGCATTTTGCTGGGGTCTGAACCCTAAGCCAGAAAAACTATAGGCCAATGCGTGAACCATTGAGCTAAAGACACCCATACTATATTTGTTGATTTTGGAGTATATTAGAGAGTCAAAGTATTTGCTGGTGTAATTCTGAATTAACTAAAATTTCTATAATTATGTACATAACATTCCGCAAAAGATCAGTTTTAGTCTTCTGCTGTGCATTTCGATAGTGGCTTTTTTTTTTGAAGATAAAGCAATAAATTAAATAAATACATATTATTATTTATTAATTTTATACACAAATTTTTTATTTTTTTTTTACTAATTTACAATATAAATTTTAAAAATATTCCCGTAATTAGTTATAGAAATATACATGCCTACCTACGTAAATGAAATTAACTTACATATAGGAGTACTAATACTTATAAATAAATTTTTGAAAAAAATATATATTGTAAATTGCATTAATTTCAATATTAGTTTAAAATTTTTTGGAATTTTTACAAACTTTTTTTGTAATGGAATGAATTCTGTTCCTGAATACATTTAATATTATACACTGCCGAATAAGAACATTTGTATAATTATATATCTGAGTAACATGTGTGCAGGCGTTAACAAAGTCGACTTGGTTGATTGTTTCTTTTTCTACAGCCACTCAAAATGCATGTACATGATTGAAATTCGGTTTCATTCTAATTTCAACAAATAAATAAAAATCATATTCCTACATTCATATCCATGCACACATATGCATGCCGTAAACATGCTTCCAAGCATAGAAAGTTTCGCACATGTAGTAAACACATACAACATATAGAACGCGAAAACAAGAATGTGTATCTACATATTTTGCCTTTGCATTGCCGAGCAAACTTCGGGTGTTGACTTAATAATTTCTCCATAGGAAGCCACGCAATCTTAACTAATTTCGCTGAGTGAAGAGAACGATGTAATATCTTTATAGTATCTTGTCTTTGGTATCATCTCTATTGTACCACTCATTTTATACTTTTACTTTTCAATACAACAGTTCACAAGCAAACATCAACGTGTACGGTTTATACTCAGTACACGACAAATTGACAAACATAATAAAAACGAGTACAGAAGTCTGAAGTCGGGTTAGACCGACTTCGAAACACCCTTTACCTTTTCTTGTGCGTGCAAGTTCAACAATGGGGATATTTTCTTCATAAATCATCATTAGGAGCATACTAACGGTAATTTTTGGTAGGGTACCTTGAAATGATTATACCGACCCCATTTATTGTGCATGGATTTCTAGTCATAATATAACCAATAATATAAAATTTCGTCAAAAAATATTGTGTAGGTCGAAAGTTATAATAATATGTCAATAGTGGGCGTGTCTGTAAAAATAATACGCCCATTTTTTGTGTAGTGTATAATATTACTACTCGCAACATTCCTGTGAAATTTCGATGAAAAATCATTAATAGTTACCTAGTACTGATTTTTGGGTAATTGTGGGCGTGGCAGTAGTAGTAATCTGCCCATATTTGGAATGCATGCGAGTACAGACCCAGTGTATACAAATACTAAAGTGTTTTCATTTATCATCAATAAAAGCATAGATAGGGTAATTGTCTTTAAGAGGGGTCCCCAAAGTTCATTATATGGGAAGGAGGCGTATCCTTCCTCTGATCGACCACGAATCTTGTATATGGCTTTGTAGGGTCCATATACGTACGAATAGAAAATTTCGTCTTAAAATATTGTATAGGTCGTAAATTATAATAATATGTCAATAGTGGTCGTGGCTGTAGAAATAACACGCCTACTTTTTTGTGGTGTTTAATATTACTTCCCGCAACCCTCATGTGAAATTTGGTTGAAAAATCTTTAATAGGAACCTAGTAATGATTTTTGGTTAATTGTGGGCGAGGCAGTAGTAATAATCTGCAAATATTTGGAATGCATGCCAGTACAGACCCAGTGCATCCATCCTATCACCTATTTGTTTTCATATATCATTACCAGAAGCATAGATAGGGTAATTGTCTTTAAGTGGGGTCCCCAAAGTTCATTATATGGGAAGGAGACGTATCCTTCCTCTGATCGACCACGAATCTTGTATGTGGCTTTGTAGGATCCATGTACGTACTAATATATAATTTCGTCCATAAGTATTGTATAGGTCGCAAGTTATAATAATATGTTAATAGTGGGCGTGGATGTAAATAGAACACGCCCATTTTTTTGTGGTGTTTAATGTTAGTACCCGCAACAATCCTGTGATATTTCGTTGATAGATCTTTAATAAGAACATGTCATATTTTTTGGCTGCGTGGGCGTGGCAGTTGTATTATGATCTCCATATTATCCACACACTGTTATCGACCTCGTGTATATTTCTGCCAATTTTTATTCCGCTGTCATCAATACGAGCATACGTGGGCTAATTTTAATTTTAGACCCGAAAGTTCCTTGTATCAAAAGTGGGCGCGTATTTTTCCTGATCAACCCCATTTGTTGCAGATAACTCTATAATGTCCACATTATACGTAAAATTTCGTCCGATAATCTCCATCAGATCTTAACTTATTAATATTTGTTAATAGTGGTCGTGGCAGTTAATACTTACGGCCCACTTTTTGCATAGTGTTTAGTGGGACCCACATCTCCAGAAGTACCAAATTGCGTCATGATTCCATCAGTTTAAAAAAGGTGAAAAAAGTTCCTTATATGGGAGGTAGGCGTGGTCTTTGTCCAAATCGGCCCATATAGCAATCGGGTTATGTATCTTTGTGCAGGCTACACTTTTGCAAAATTTCATTAAGATAGCTCTAACGGTGTAAAAAAAAGTGGCCACAGACGGACAGATGGACAGACGGACGGACAAAATAAAAATTGCTTAGAAAGTGATTCTGATCATAACAGTATGTATATGTCCATACCTACCACGCCTCCTTCTCGAAATTGCAACCCCTCTCAAAAGCACAAAATTAGTATACCCTATTTACCGTTTTTAAAGGTAAAGGGTATAAAAAACCACATGATGGATTTCAATTGAAAATTTGTAATAACAAATAAAACCCATTTTGTAAACTAAAACAATATAAAAAGTATAATATGCTACATTTGTGTTGTTGCGGTCAGAATTGCAATAATATTGTGATCAAATAAAGAATAAAAAAAAGAAAAGGAAAAAAAAGATAAGGTACCCCAAAATACTAGTTAAGTGCTATACATACAGAAATTACGAGTATATTATAAAATCTGTGCAACAATGGAAATTAAAATTGAAATTATTGAAATAATAATTCAAAGCAAACATACCAAACAACGATCAAAATAACAGTAGATTTACAGTGTATCATCCAAACAATATTCCTTTTTCGACGCGAAAGGATTCATTTCTATTATGGAAAGAAAAACTCTAAATTCATTTCACTGAAATATATTGCAGCAAAGAGAATGCCAAGAAACCTACATTATTAAAAGCTATTGGCTCTACACCATATGAAGTACTACATAATCTATGCAGCCCCGCTTCACCAGTATCAAAAACGTATAAAGAGCTATGTGAGAAATTGAAAGTTCACTAGACTCCACCAACAATCATATTTCGAGAGCGAATAAGCTTTTACACGGCTACGCAAGCAGAAGGCGAAACTGTGTTAGAGTGCAAGAGTCAGGAAATTTAATTTGTTATGCAAATTTGGCGACAATTTACCATCAATTGTTTTGGATCGTTTTATAATCAAGATCAACAACAAAATTTTCGAAAGACTATGTCAATCAAATGAAAAGCTTACAATCGAATATGCACTTCGAAAAGCTCTCATAATGAAAATGAAGATTACCACATCGCAAACCGAAAATACAGAACAAGTCAACTACGTTAATAAAAATAAATACAAGAAGATGTCAAAAAAAAAACAACAACAAGTACAGGCATAACAGGAACAATAGCAATTAAAAGGAAAATGAATATGCAAACAAGGCAGCGAAAACTGAAAAACAGTGTTCACACTGCGGATGGCGTAATCACACATCAGCCGAATGCCGCTATAAACAAAGCAAATCATATTTCTTAGCAAATTTGGCTTCTATATGTAGAGAAAAAAATAAAGTGGTAAATTATGTATCAGATGAATCTAGTGTTGATTCAAATAGAAATAATTATAGATATTGTATTTACATAATATGTCATGAAGGTGACGATTCAACTGAGCTTTACCGCATATAAATTAAAATAAAAGGAATCTCCATGGACATTTTCTCTGTTTCTGGCTCTCGTTGTAGCTTGCTGTCAAAAACTTTTATTGACAAAGATCAACAAAAGGTAAGTCTCGACACTTGCAATGATTCGTATATTGATTATAATGGTAATCGAATAAAAGTGCTAGGTGAATATTATCAACTAATTGAGTGCAACGGAATTAAAAAGAAGGTTAAACTTATAGTTGTAAATAATGACAATATTCCTTTATTTGGTAAAAACTTTTTGCGTAATTTCAACTTTGACCTTATGCAAGTTAATTCGATTTGTATTTCTGATCATGGTTGAACATCTAAAAAGTGGATTTTATGAAGATTTTGAAAATAAAATAGGCGCATACAAACATGCTAAAATTTCCTTACTCATTGAAAAAGATGCTAAAAAAATAAATTGTTAGCCACGACCAGTGCCACCTGCGTGGAAAGAAAAAGTCTAAACACACTTAAGAGATTTAATAGCGAAAGATGTATGAGAACCAGCCGATAATTCTGAATGGGGCTCACCACTCGTTCCCATTTTAAAACCAAATGGTGAACTCAGAATATGTGGCGACTATAAAGTCACCGTTTACAGACATTTACCCGGATTTCAATAACCCATTACCACTTATAGATGAAATTTTTGCTTCACTTCAAGGTGGTGAACTATATTCGAAACTCGCTCTATCGAATGCTTATAACCAACTTTTGCTTGATGACAAATCACAACCCTTATGTACATGGTCAACCCATATAGGCAGTTTCAAAATCAAACGCCTTCCCTTCGGAGTTAAGCCTGAAGCCCCAACATTTCCAAAAAATTTTGGAAAATCTTTTACATGACATACTGTTTGTGGTACTACTACTATATATATACTCAAGACGATATAACAGTTTCGGGCAAAGATATGTCGGAACACATTCACAATTTAAAAGCAGTCCTTTGAAAATTACAGACCTCTGGACTTAAACGAAGGTTAAATAAGTGCGAATTTTTCAAACCACAAATATCATACTTAGGTTTCACAATAGACAAATATGGTCTTAGAGAAAATAAAGAGAGAACAGAATCTGTTTTAAAAACACCAATTCACAATAACGTTTCCGAATTAAGAACATTTATTTGTATGGTCAATCATTATTCAAAATTCATTGACAAATTTGCGAAAAGATGGCAACTTTCTACAAATTGTTTGAAAAAAAAAATACTAAATACGAATGGTCAATGTCAAAACGCCTATGACATTGTAAAAAAAGAGATAATTTCGGATAAAGTGTTAATATATTTTAATCCAAAATTACCAATTGTACTTACAACAGATGCGTAGAATAATGCTATTGCTGGTATATTATCTAATAAGCATCCAAATAATGATTTAAAACCAATCGCTTTTATCTCTAGGTCTTTATCTAAAGCTGAGAGTATCCTTGAAGAAGAAGCAATATTTGATTGGCAATAACTTTACGTTAGAAACTGATCACAAACCGTTAATAATTATATTTGGCGAAACAAAAGGCAGCCGCAAGAATGCAACGATGGGCGTTCATTTTATCTGGTTTCAACTATAAAATTTAATATGTGAAAGGTTATTTCAATGGTGCTGACAACTTATCACAAATGCCACAAGCGACACAAAACAATCACGATGACACAGAAAAATTTTACGTAAGTTACATTCAAAAAGAAATTATCTTAAATCTTGATTTTAACGATATTGAGCGTGAAACAAGACGCGATCTCCTATTATAACGCAGAAAGATGCAGTAAGTGGCATGATAGCAAGATACAAACCTGTGAAAAATTTCGATCGCCAGTGGAAATGAAAATCTTATTCACTGATGACAACCCTGTATACGAGAAACCAATGCGAATGTCCTACGCCGATAGATGCGTTGTGGACCAGCAAGCGGGGCACTGGCTGGAGGAATAGGTCAAAAACCTAGCACTTCAGAGTACACGTCAGCGGTCATACTCGTTTCCAAAAAAAAAGGAGGCAAACGACTTTGTCGCGATTACCGGCGACTAAATGGAAAAATCTTACGAGGCGATTTCCCGATGCCGATGATAGGTGAAGTTATTGAGCGGTTGCAAGGAAACAACGTACTCACAACGCTTGACCTGGAAAATGGGGGGTTTCATGTCCCAGTGTAGCCAAAGTCAAGGAAGTATACGACTTTCGTGACATACAATGGCCAGTATAAGTTTTATTACGTGCCGGTCGGAATATCAAATTCTCCGTCAGTTTGTGCAAAATTCATCTTCGCTGTGCTCAGAAACCTCATAGAAAACAGTTCAGCCGTAGTTTATATGAACGATTTAAAAATTCCCTCTAAAGATGAAATCAAAGAAGTTGGAACTAGTACTGCGAACAGCAGCAAAGAATGGCTTGCAACTTAAGTGGAAAAAGTGTCAGTTCCACTGTGTTCAGAGGAGACTTGAGTTCTTGGGATATGTCATCAAGGATGGTGCAATAAAACCTTCATAACCGAAGACAATCGCGATTAATATTTTTCCGTTACCACACGATAGAAAAGCAATGCAACGGTTCCTGGGATTGACGTCAAACTTTAGAAGATTTGTGGGGGTATGCCGTAATTGCCAAGCCACTTTACGATATGTTAAGAAATGATGCCAAGTTCGGGTTGCAAGATGAACAATTAGCCGCATTCCAGCAATTAAAAACAGCGGTGATAAGTGCACCGGTTTTGAAGCTGTACAACCCGCACGAATTGACTGGAGTACATACGGACGCTACTACTGCAGAATAACTACGAATGCCAGAAGTTTCACCCGGTTCAATATATGAGTCGTAAGACCAAGCACGCAGAAGAGAAGTACCACTCGTTTGAGCTAGAGGTAGAGGCAATTATAGAAGCTCTCAAGAAGTGGTGGATGTATCTGCTGGGGATAAAATTTAAAATTGTAACCAACTGCAATGCGTTCACAATGACTATGAGAAAGATGGACATTCCATTAAGAGTGTACCGTTGGGCATTGTTCCTTCAAGATTTCAATTACGAGATTGAACTCCGAAGGGGTACGAAAATGCGACATGTTGACGCTTTAAGCCGAGTGTCATGCCTGATGTTAGAGGATTCGTTGAAACATCAGTTAAAGAGGATTTAACTATATCCTGGTTGTACTGTACCCTACGAAAAATACTGGTACTGAGGCATTTGTTGAACGACTGCAGAAACAGGCAGCGATTTTCGGAAATCCGAAGTGCATTATCACCGAAAAGGGCGCTGCTTTTACATCAAACCTCTTCAAGGATTATTGTGAGGACAAGGATATCCAGCATTTGTTGATAGCAACTGGAGTTCCTCGGGGCAACGGAAAGTCGAGCGAAAGCACAAAATTGTTTTGCCGATGGTTTCGAAACTGTTTTGATAAAATCCAAACAGCTGATATAAGCATGTGGATCGCGTCCAGCAACTATCCCACACGTAGTACGAAAACATGACTCTTTAAGACACTAACAGGGCAAGAAATGCGAGTCGTTGGAATACCAGATTGTTAGAAATTGCAGGTATGCGAAGTAGATGCGAAACGGAAAGGCATACGCCATCAAGCACAAGAAAACATTACTAGCATCTAGCAAGTGAGCAGCCGAACGTTCAACGCACGTCGTCAAGAAGAAGCTAAGTATGAAGTCGAGGATCTAGTATCCATTAAGGGAACGCAATACGGATCATGGTTGAAGCTAGGGCGTAAGTTCCTCGGGCCGTACAAGATACTGAGGAAGATGCAAAATGAGCAATACGAAGTTGTTAAGTTCGGAGACCATGAGGGGCCAACGCGTACCCCAAGTTAAAAAAACTATTATCTAATATTTTTTCCTATTTAAATAATATATATATTGACTCATTGTGTTGTATTTTTGATTTAAGAACAAACGTCAAATAACTGAAATTTGTTAACTTCGCATTCATTCACCTCAAATTCGGTGGACTGGTAAATTTTACAACTTTTTATTCGCATAGTTTTCTGCGAAACGGTTTGAAGTTTCGTCAGCCATATAGTAATGCATAGGACGCCGAATGCGAGAAGTAAGCGGCAGAAGGAAAACGCCGATCCTAATAATAAGAACGCTAATAATAAGAAAGCTGATGCAATGGGTTTATCCGACGCTACAACTGCCGCCACCGTGGCGCCTGTTGTTTCGACATGTGCTGCCTCTGTCGTCGCAACAACGCCGCTTCAAATGAGATCAACGTCAGTATTTTCGTCATCTGCTGCCTCTGCCGACGCAGCAACGCCACTTGAAGTGACGACGCCTTTAATAACGGCGTACCATCCAAATGCCACTACAGCAACGGCATTTTATTCAACACCAAAGGTCTTTGCTACTACACCAATGCCATTAGTTTCGACGTCCGCTGCCAATGCAAGTACAGCTATGCCATTTCTTACAACGCAAAGCGTCTAAGTTAAGTCTTTTTGAATTAAAAAGTTAAAAAAAAATACATTTTTCGGCCTAAGCCTTCTTTATTGTTTTACTTCCGCTTATCAACTAACTCACAAACTTCAAATGACTTAACATTAAACCTATATCTCCAAATGTGTTGGTGCACGCGCTGCTGAATTTTCCTGTTGACGTCACTTACCTGCGACTGTTGCACTTTTTGGTGGGAACGCGGTTCAGCGGATTCCTGGCATCAAATTACGTCTGGTTGGTTGCAGGCGCGTGTAGCGAGCATGTAGAATTTGGTGATAAGTATTTTGAATAAGATATGTGTTAACTCCTCCACCTTTAGATTCGAGCGTCCTCGCTTGAATATTAAAAGAATGGTATCTGGCTGATCCTGGAAACTTTAGGTGAATTTGTTTTTCCTGCCATGTTAATTTATGCTTGTGAAATTCTTTTTCTAATGTTGGCCGTTTCGTTTTCTATTTGTGTTATGACTTCTATTGCTTGTGGTGTTTTAATGTTGGTCGTTTCGTTTTCGATTTTTGTTATGACTTCTATTGCTTGTGGTTTCTTTACAAGGGATGTTCTAAGTATTATGGTTATGATATGTGCGATTGTTATGATCGCGAAGCTTCCGCTGGTCCATACTTGGATATCGTTTGTTGTTTCGAATGATTTGATGTATTCAGTATTATTCAGATTAAGTTCTTTTAGCATTTGTAGTGATGAGATTTCTGTAAGTTCTGAATTTTTTGAAAATGGTTGTACTATTGCAGGAAGTGGTTTAATCTGGATCGTCTCCTTTGAGGTGTAGATTGTGTTATTTATTTTTATAGTAGCATTGTGGTATTGCAGGATAGAGGTTCCGGTAAGGTTCAGTAGATTGTTGTCTATTGTCACTGATCCATTGTATTGATTAAGTAGTATGGTGCCGTCGGCTATCTCATCGATAGTTGGTAGAAGCTGGTTATTTGTTACAGTGCAGTTAGATGGTAAGCTTTTTAGTAAATTAGGTATACATTTTGTATTACTTATTTCTATAATGTTCTTGTTATTACAAATAGACAGTTCGCTAAAAGTTTTACAATTTGTTCTAATGCCGAAAATATCGTTTTTGCATTTTAAAATTTTATCAAATGATAATTCGTTTGTTATTCTGCCTTTTTTGATAGGCTTAAGTAATATTTTTTCGCATGACTCTTTTTTAGTAATAGGTAAACTTATTATGTAGACCAAAGTTGTATAATTGGATGCTATTTTTACTTCACTAAATTCTAAAGCTTCGATAATATTAATATAGGGCATTTCTTCTGTATCAAAAATTGATTTTGCTGTATTTATTTCTGCGTTTGACAAAATATAGGTATTAATTATTCCTGCCTTAGCCCATTGTATTGGGTAATCAATATTAAGAAGTTCTTCTTTAATAATATCAATTTTATATTTAATGTTGGTTACAAATTCGTTTATTATGACTTCATTTGATTTGACAATTTTAAGTATTTCGTTCGTTACATTAGTAATTTCATTAATTCTAGCAATTGAAACTTTATTGATTACCATTTGTTGGTTATTGTTTTTTAATAGATTATTCATTTTATGTTGGACTATTTGAAAATCTTCATGGTCTGGATTACCCGCAATCCATTTCCATGCGCTTCCTATGAAATTAAGGGATCGTTTTGGTCTTTTTTTGGGCTGTAGTCTATTAAGAAGAGCGCGTATTTGAGATAGCTGGTGTGATATGAATGGATATATTGCATTCTAGGTGCTAATGTTTTGTTTTACTGTTAGTTCCGTTTCGTCCATGAACTTTTGGTAGGGGTCCAAGTCGATTACGTGTATAATTTTGAAATTGCCATTTTGTATTTTTGCTTTTCCAATTTGAAACTCAATTAGTTGAGCGTTAGTAACATCCAGTATTTGTATTTCTGCGTTTCATAAGGGGAATATGAGTCTGAAAATATGGTAATTTTTATTAGCGGTCTTAATTGCGTATGTTGCTTTTGTGAACTACTTTTTGTGATTCAGTTACTACTGTACTATTTCTATTTTCCTTTACTATTTCTTCTTTAAATTTTCCTGAAAGTTTGGTTCCTAATCTTTTGTTTTGTTTTACGTAAATAACTTGGCCTGGCACATAATCCTTGATTGCCTTTCTTTTTATGTTGTGTTGTCTTAGGTCAGTTTGCTGTTTTTGTGTCAATTTCTGTATATTGTCCTGTCGTGTTTTCTCGTAGTCTTGTGGACTAAAATCAACGGTTCTCCCGAAAAAAAGATATACTGGTTTCTTTCCAGTAGTAGAGTGAATACTGTGGTTGTATTCGTTTGTCGACCTTTCGAGGAGTTCCTCGAAGTTTCTATCAGTTCCGTCCGCTTTGAGACATCTCATAATTTCTGATAAAGTCGAATGGAATCGCTCTACTTGCCCATTGACTTCGCTTCAGTATGGGGTTGTTGTGAAGACGTTAATCACTAAATCGTCTTTCATCATGAACATTATGGACGCGGAATTTAGAGCTTTTTCATTATCTATTACGACTGCTTTTGGAATGCCGTAAAAAAATAACAAGTCTCTTAGGGGCCTTCTATTGACTTTCCAGGGATGATTTTGGTCTGTTCGTATTTTGTGAATAGTCAAAACTAATTTCTTGTCAGTCGAATAAATATCTATATGTAACGTGTGACCGGGATAATTTGGGATAGGAGTTTCATTAAGTTTCGGTTGGTTGGGATGTCTTTCATATTTGTTAAGTTTGCAAGTTACACATTGTTTTGTGATCCTCTGAATTTTATTATTCATACTTGGAAAATAATATGTTTTCAGAATTTGTAATTTATTTTCTTTCGCGTTTCTGTGGGCTCTATTGTGTGTAGTTATTATTATGTCTTCCTGCTGTTGTTCGTTAGATATGTCTTCTACAAAAAGTTGTGTAAATCTTATTTTGTAATTGTTGAAATGTTGTGCAAACGCTTCTTGCAACATTCCCATTACCCTTTCTTGTGTTGTAATACAATTTATTACCGAAGGGTTCACGTATCTTTTACAAATGCATATTAGGTTTTCCTGGTTGTATGAAGGTTCGGTTATAATATGTCGGTGATAGCCGGGAAAAACTATTTTAAATGGATATGTTGATATTTCGTTGATTTAAAAAAAAAATTTGGTTCTTAAAGGCATTGATAGGGGTTTCGATGCAAGGAATAAGGTTTTGGGATGAACTTTTGGCACAGTGTTCGGTAGGAGTGAGAGAAAAAACTTGTGTATTTGGGGGGCGAGATAGTGAGTCCGCCACTATGTTCATTTTGCCTGGTATATAATGTAGTTCGTGGTCATATTCTTCTATAATTGCTTTCCACCTCTTCATTTTTGAGTTAGCATTCTTGTTACTCAGTGCGTAGGTCAGAGGCTGGTGGTCTGTATAGATTTTTACCTTTCTTGATCCGTAAAGGAAGCTACGCAGAGATGTTAGGGCCCATATGATGGCTAGCATCTCTTTTTCGTTTGTTGCGTAGGACTCTTCTGTTTTGTTAAGACTCCTAGATAGAAATGTAATGGGTTTGGAGTCTTGTGAGAGTACGGCTCCTAACGCTTGGTTTGAGGCATCCGTTGTTAATTCGAAACTTTTTTGAAAGTCGGGGTATGAGAGCATTACTTCGTCTGAAATAAGACAACTTTTGGCTTTGTTCCACGCTTCTTTTGCTTGACTATTCATATCGATTGGTTTGGTTTTTGAAAGATTTTTTGACAAACGTCCGTTCTCTTCTCTTAAGAGCGACGTTAGTGGTTTAACCAAGTTCGCATAACCCTGTATAAATCTTCGGTAATAGCCTACCATTCCTAAGAAAGATCTTAAATCTTTCAATGTTTTTGGTTCGGGGAGTTCTATGATGGCTTGCACTTTTTTGGGATTGGTCTTAAGGCCGTTTTGGGAGACGATGAAACCTAAGAACTCGACTTCCTTTTTTAGGAATTCGCATTTGTCGAGTTGGACTTTAAAGTTGGCATTCTCTAGTGTTTTGAAGACAGCTTGAAGATTTTTGAAGTGTTCGTCTTCAGTTTTGCCAAATATTACGATGTCGTCTATGTAGACGTAGCATCTAACGCCGATATGTTCTCGTAGAACATCGTCAAGGGCGCGTTGGAAGATGGAGGAGGCATTTTTCAGCCCAAATAGGAGTCTTGTGAACTCAAACTTTCCATTATTAATGGAGAAAGCAGTTTTTTCCCTGTCAGATTCTTTAAGTAAGATCTGGTGAAATCCGCTTTTAAAGTCGATAATTGTAAAATACGTATTTTTACCAAGGTTGTACAGCACTTCGTTAATTTCTGGGATTGGCTACCTGTTTGCTATGGTCACTGAATTGAGTTTCCTGTAATCAATGACCATTCTGTATTTTTTTTCGCCTGAGGCATCTTCTTTTTCTGTTACAATCCATACTGGAGAGTTACAGGGGGACTTTGAGGGTTTTATGATATTTTGTTCTAGCAACTCTTGGATTTGTCTTTCGACTTCGTTTTTTAGTGCCATAGGATAAGGAGAGGATTTGGAGTAAACCGGAGTTTCTGTTATGGTGCGTATTTCACCCTTAACAGTTGTTGTGTAAGTAAGCCTTTTGTCAGGATCGGAAAATAAATGTGGACAATTTTTTATAATGCTGTCAAGTTTATTTTTTTGTTCAATAGAAAGATGTGAAATGCGTAGGTTTATGTTATTAACATCCTACGTAGAATGTTGCTTGAGTGGAATTTTAACATTTGGGAAAATAGTCATGAAGCTTTTTTCCGTGTTAATGGCTGCTTTAAGCTGTCTTAATGTGTCGTTTCCTATTATCCCATGGAATGTTTGTAAATTAGGTAAAATAAAGAATTGTAACTTCTCAGTTCGTGGACCAAAAATGTTTACAAAAGTATGATGGTTGATTTGAATGCTACCTGCAATTGAATTAACGGAAAATGGTTTTGTGTTTGGAATTGGATTTCGTATACGCGTTGATTGAATTTAATTTTTGTTCGAACCTGTGTCGATTAGAAAGTTGTATACGTCTCCACCCCTAGTTTTAAATTCAAAATATGGGAGTGAAGACTCTTTTAGTCTAAAAAATAAATGTCATCAGTTTGCTCTACTTCATCGTAACTCGGGTTATCGATTTCACTGTAAGAATTATCAGATATTTGTTGGTATTCTAACAGGGTTTGTATAAAGATTATCGGGATCGGGGCGTATGCCCTCGGCATAAATTTCTTCTTCAGCGGGGGTGTCCGCATTAGTGTGGAAGTTCCTCTGTATTTTAGTTAGGGGATTTACTTGTTGCGATGCTGGGCGCTTTGGTGCGTAGTTGTAGTTCTGTGCATTGGGCCTATTTTGGTAGTTTACTTGTCGCGTTTGAATGGAAGGATATATTTCCATAGGAACTGGGGGTTTTGGTGGGAGATAAGGTCTATTATTAGATGGCAGTGGCCTATTGTTGAATGGAAA